>JAJPUD010004336.1:64617-201966 GCA_023553655.1 Myrmecobius fasciatus
AGAGAGAGAGAGAGAGAGAGAGAGAGAGAGAGAGAGATGTTGTATAATTAGAAACCACAAAACTATCTGTATATGTGGGTGAATGCAGAGCCAAGGATGATATTGACATTGCTAAACTGGGAAACTAGAAGGATGATGGCTAACACCACAATAATAATAAAGTTTAAAGTCTGAAATTCCTTGATTGTATGATTTGACTGTATACATATGATTAGGAATAAAAGGAAGAAGGAATTCTATATTTTTTCTCTAGAACTGGAATTAAATTTTAGAGATCAGAGGAGCAGGACTTAGAGGTATTAGTATTTTTATCCAATCTATTTCTAGGTTTAGATTATTCTAAAAGTTTGCAGAGGTATCACACAAATAGTAAAACTTAACAAAAAGAAAAAAAAGGAATTTTATGTGGCAACTCAATGTGAATTAACTGACAGTTTCAGTTTTATTTTTTTGTAAACTGTTCTTTATGTGTTCTAGAATCATAATTTCCTTTTGGTAATTTATTGGATTTTATGCCAGAAATTTAAATGAGCCTAAATAGAGTAAATACCAGAATTCTAACAGAGTAATAGCCTGATAATTTTCAAAATCCATCACTTCAACAGTACTGTGTCCTCTGATTAAGGAATATCTTTTTTATTTTTTTATTTTATTTAAAAATTTGAATAATAGTTTTTAATTTTCAAAATACATGCAAATATAGTTTTCAACATTCAACCTTGCAAAACACTGTGTTCCAAATTTTTCTTCTTTCCTTCTCCCACCCTTCTCCCCTAGACACAACAAGTAATCCAATATAGGTTAAACATGTGCAGTTCTTCTAAACATGTTTCCATAATTATCATGCTGCACAGAGAATATCAGATTAAAAAGGGGAAAAATGAGAAAGAAAAAAAGCAAACAATAACAAAAAGGTACAAATACAATATTGTGATCTACACTCAGTCTCTACAGTCCTCTCTCTAGGTGCAGATGGCTCTCTCCATCACAAGACCATTGGAATTGTCCTGAATCACTTCATTGTTGAAAAGAGCCAAGTCCATCATAGTTGATCATCACAAAATGTTCTTGTCACTGTGCAAAATGTTCTCCTGGTTCTACTCACTTCACTGACCATCATTCATGTAAGTCTCTTCAGGCTTTTCTGAAATCATCCTGATGATCATTTCTTAAACAATAATATTCCATTACTGTCATATTCCATACTTATTCAGCCATTCTCCAACTGATGGGCATCCACTCAATTTCCAGTTTCTTGCCATTACAAAAAGAACTGCCACAAACATTCTTGCACATGTAGGTTCTCTTCCTTTTTTATTATCTCTTTTGGATACAGGTCCAATAGAGACACTGCTGGATCAAAGGGTATGCACAGTTTGATAACCCATTAGATTGCTCTCCAGAATGTTTAGATCAGTTCAGAACTCCAAAAGCCATTTATTATTATCCCAATTTTCCCCCAACCCCGTCAACATTTGTCATTATCTTTTCCTGTCAAGTTAGCCAATCTGGGAGATTTGTGGTGGTATCTCAGAACTGTATTAATTTGCATTTTGCTGCTCAATAGTGATTGAGTATTTTTTCATATGACTAGAAATGGTTTAATTTCTTCATCTGAAAATTATTCATATCTTTTAACCACTTATCAATTGCAGAATATCTTGTATTATAAATTTGAGTCAATTATATATTTTAGAAATGAAACCTTTATCAGAATTCTTGGATATAATTTTTCCCCAGTTTTCTGCTTCCCTTCTAATTCTGTCTGTACTGGTTTTGTTTGTACAAATCCTTTTTTAAGTTAATATAATCAAAATTATCTATTTTGCATTTCATAATGTTCTCTAATTCTTCTTTAGTCATAAATTCCTTCTTTCTCCACAGATCCGAGTTCCCTTTTTTCCTATTGCTCTTATTGTATCACCCTTTATAACTAAATCACAAACCTATTTTAATCTTATCTTGGTATAGGGTGTTAGGTATTGATCAATACCTAGTTTCTGCCATGTTACTTTTCAATTTTTACTGCATTTTTTTCAAATAGTGAGTTCTTTTCCCAGAAGCTAGTCTTTGTGTTTATCAAACACCAGATTACTATAGTCATTGACTATTGTGTCTTAAGAGACTAACCTATTCCTTAGCAAGTACCAAATGGTTTTGTTTTATACAAAGTTTTAGGTCTGGTACAACTAGGTTACTTTCACTTGCATTTTTTTTTTCATTAATTCCCTTGAAAGTCTTGATCTTTAGTTCTTCCAGATAAATTTTGTGTATTTTTTTCTAGTTCTGTAAAGTAATTTCTTGGTAGTTGGCATGATACTAAATAAGTAGATTAATTTAAGGAGGATTGACATTTTTATTATATTGGTTCATCCTACCCCAGGGCCTGGGGTAATCTAGAACACAAATTTCCTATCTAGAATGTAAAGACAGGGAACCTGGGTGATCTCTTTTTTTAAAAGCAAAGATATGTTTAATAAATACATTACATATGTTTTGTCACATGAGGCAATGCGATTCTATGCTGGCCTGGATACAGTAGAAAAAAAAAAAACAGGTTTATTTTGTTAGTGACAACTATGCAAAATGTAAAAAAAAAAAAGATAGTGGGAGGGAGGAATGTAGTTCAAGAAGGTAGTTTTTTTGGTCCTTTACTCAACCTCATTTGCACGTTAGTCAAAGAAGATTTGGGGAGCAAAGTAGATTGCATCCCCCACCACAATTTTCTACATGTTTTTATTGTATTGAAGTTTTTGGGTTTTGGTTTTGGTTTTGTTTAGTCCTCTGAAATGAATTTATGTGGGAACAGTATCCTCATAAAAAAATTAAATGGCAGTTATAATAAATGTCTAACCCTAAATCAGATACTGTCTGTAATCATAAAGTGGTATTCCAAAGAAGAAAATTGATCCAAACCTATAAAATGAGTATAATAACAGCATCTATTTCACAGAGTTGTTATATGGATTAAATGAGATATTTGTGAAGTGTTTGGCATAGTGCCTATCACATAGAAAACACTTAATACATATTTGATGATTGATGATGTGCTTCTTCCTGCACCTTCCTGGGCCACATTTGGAATCTAAATATCTGCTACTTGGCCACACATATTCTCTTGTATGCTCCCCTCCCTTCCCACTCCTATGCAAACAAACTATTGGTATAATAACCTATAAGAAAGTATAATTCATGGGGCAGCTAGATGGTCCAGTAGATACAGCACTGGACCTAGAGTCAGGAGGATATAAATTCTAATCTGGCCTTAGAAACTTAAAACTTACTAGTTGTGTGACCCTTGGCAAGTCATTTTAAAAAATAAGAGTAAGTATAATTCATGCAAAATAAGCAGATTGTTTTATTGTCATAATTTCTTGCTGCTTAACTGAATGTCATTTGTTTTAAACTCATACATTTTCTGGATAGCTGGTAAAAATAAAGACAACAAGGGAAGTTCACAAGCTGTTGTTTTGAGTGTACTTGAACAAAAATAATTTAATTTAGAGTCATTTTCTGGTGGTCCAGTGTGAGAAGGAATGATGGTCATAATATAGTTACAAAAGATGTACTTTCCTCAACTAGCTATTGCCTCTAACTAAACACAGATGTTAATGATTCAGCATTAATTTTTTTTAGCCATTCACTGAATTAAGAGACTTTATTTACCTTTTTTGGGAGGGGAGACTGGAGTGGGAGGATATGATGATTAAAAAGCCAATAACTGCCAATTTAGTTTACAGACAAATAAAACCAGCAGGATAATATTACTTACTTTAATGTATCAAAAATTTTGAAGTTAAAAGAAGAATATTTTCTGAAATGGTATGATTATTTGTCATAAACATTCCCATTTATTTTTAAAATGAATTCTTTTTGAGCAACTGAGATACCACTGAGGCTCATTTTGTATAATATGAAAATATTATTAGGAACATTATTTTTAATACAAAATTATAATTAGGAACATAAAAATCATCATGCAAATATGTAGGACCAAATGGAGACAGCATATGCTCTCAAATATTAAGCTATATCTATTCCCACTTCGATTGAGAAAATGATTGGAAAAAGAAATCTTACATTGAACAGGAAGCTTTGTGCTGAATAGCAACACTGTCTCAACCCATGTAAAAGACTAGTCTTTTGTTAACTATATAGAATGATAAACTCAGGAGTCCCACCTTCTAGTAGGAAATTAAGGACAGGAAACCATAAAAATTTCTATATCTCTTTTGCCAGCTTCAACCTCTATTAATTATTTCTGGAATTCTCATCCTACCAAATAATCTGGTTTGGATAGCTATCTCATTCTGAAAAACTTGTACACACACACACACACACACACACACACACACACACACACACACACACCCTTAATTTAACAGGTTTTATTAAGTACCTCCTATGTGTAATAGGAGTTTGATGCAAGCATGATATAAGATAAAATAATTACAAACAACTTGTAAGATTTAGAGAAGTAGAAATAACATAACTGGGAATGTAGATACCTATTAATTTATGAACTCTTTACATACTTTATCCACTGATCAAAGGTAGTATGATTCAATGAAAGAAAACTGGCTACAATCAGAAGTGTTGAATTCCAACCCCAAGTATGACATTTAATAATACCCATGTGACTTTATGAAAGTGACTTAACCACCCTCTACTTCAGTTTCTTATAAAATAAAGGGACTGGAACAAATGATCTTTGAAGCTTAGCTCTCTCTATATATGATACAGAGTAAATGCAATTTTTACTTAGTGGGCAATAGGAATCACTGATGATTTTTGGGTTGGGGTTGTTTCTAGACATAAGGAAAAATATCCTGACAGGTATATGAAGGATGTATTGGAAAGGAGAATGTAGGGCCAAAAAACAAGATAATGAAGCTATTACAAGAGTCCTCGTAAATAATAAGGAGAGTTTATATTTGAACGGTAGCTGAACAAAAAGAGAGAAGATGATGGATGTGAAGGTTATTATATGAGTGAAATTGATAAGATTTTATAACTGACTATGAATAATTGGGGAGAAGAAAGAGTCAAGGATAATCACAAGGTGACTGAATCAATGGTTCTGATACAGATACCAGTAGTAAAATCTGAATAGGATGTTTCAGAGAAAAGAGTTCAGTTTGAAGTACCCACGGGCATGTCTTGTAAGGAGCAGGAGACCATCCATCTAGATCTGGAAGGGACTTCAGAGACCCACCCTCTCATTATACAGTTGAGAATACTGACATCCAGGGAGATGAAATGATTTTTTCCTCAGACAGCCAGAAATGAAGCATTAAAGGCAGGATGTGGACCCAGATTTTCTGACTATAAAATAAGTAGGTTTTTTTTGTTTTTTTTTTTCACAGCAGCACATTATGGGTCTGGAACACTGAGGATAGATCAGTTGATCACTCAATAAATCAGTGAACATTTATTAAGAATCTTCGATGTGCACTAGTATACAAAAGGAGGAAAAAGTCAGTTCTTACTCTTTAGAAGTTTACAATCTAATGTAGGCAACAACATTCAAATAAATATATACAAAATGAAATGTAAAAAGAGGATAAATAGGAGATACTTGGGGAGAAGGGCACTAGAATTAAGAGTAGAAAGAAGCTTCCAGTAAAAGATAGTATTTTAGTTTAGAATTCAGAGGAAGCCAGGGAAGTCTGTAGTTGGAGTAGAGGAGTAATAGTATTCCAGGAATGGAATACAGCAGAGAAAATGCCAAGAGCTAAAAAATGGAGTGTCTTGTTACTGGATCACAGACTATGTCAAAGAGTAAAGTATAATTAAGCTAGAAAGTAGTGAGAGGTAGAAGCTAGCATATGAAGGATTTTGAATGCAATAAATGAAGTCTAGGAGTGATGGAGTCTAGGTAGTCATCTGTATAGAAATGATAATTGATTAGCAGGCAATTGATAAGCGCAGATAGAGCAATTTCAGCAGAAAGGTGGGTGGAGAATAAGGATTGCAAGAGTGTTACAATAAAGTTGTCTCTTTATTAACATTATGATGACAAAGTCACCACTAGATGGCATTTGTGTTCCTTCAAAAACATTTCTTTCAACTTAAAAAATATTCAAAGAAATGTATCCAGATGGACTGAATGCATATTGAAACATTTTTTCTTCATTTTTTTATTAAATGTTTCCCAAAATGTAGTTAATGTGGAGATATTTTGCATGACTTCATATGTATAATGGGTATTATATTCCTTCTCATTTCAATGGGTTAGGGTGTAGTAGAGGGAGGGAAAAAAAATTGGAACTAAAATTTTTTTTTAATTAAAATAGAAAAAATATCTCTTCCAATTTAGCATTCTTATAGTAAGCAGGATTGATTTGTTAGGGACTTCAAATATCCACCACTTATCCTAAGTCAAAACAAATAAAATCTTGAGGCAGTATGAGAATCATTAATAATTTACATTAAAGAGTAAATACATTCAGAATCTTTCCATCTAGACTAGATGATCTCATCCCTGGCATTCCTGCCTTGATGGACTGCTGTAAAGCTAAGTTCCACATTTCCAAGGTTGTCTTTTGCCCATTAAGTATAAATTTAGAAATTGTCTCCTTTAATAGGATGTAAGCTCCTTCAGTATGGGGACGGCTTGCCTTTTCTTTGTATCCCCCATGTTAATTTAACACAGCTTTTGGTACATAAAAAGTGCTTTATAAATTTCAAATTGATTAACTGCTACTTAGTCTTCAATTTAAACAGTTGGCTAGCAAATTGGTGATGTTTCTTCTTGGTTTCTTCAGCTAAAACTTAATGGATCTATAAAAGTTAGTCATTGCCTTTTCATTCCTTTGTCTCCATGATCTCCTATTCAAATATAACAGGAGAAGCCTCTTTTTAATAAAAAAAAAAGAGTCCTTTTTTGGACTTTGAGGACTTAAAAATCTGAGGTTTGAGGACTATTTCTGAAATTAGGTATATAACATTGGAGATAGTATCATAAAGCTGGAGCTTGAAAGATAAACAGGTTTTTAAAAATCAACTTCACAAATACAGGATGTGAATAGAAATAATTTGTGAAAAAAGACATAGGAGTTTTAATGAACAGCAAGCTATTCTGAATATCCAAGGTGGCATAGACCAAAAAGCTAGTGATAGAATTAGCACATGGACTACATTAAGAGGGAAAATGAAAAGAGTGATAGTTTTGCTTGGCCTTGGAAGATATATCTATGAGAAAAAAAGCGGCAATTTCAGAGAGGTAGATTTAGGCTTGATGTTAGAAGTAATCTAACAATTAGAATTATTCAAAATTAAATGTCTCCTTTAAGAGCTAATGAGATCACCCTCTTTGGTTGTGTTCATTAGAGACTATATTAGTATTTGTTGGGGTATACGGGAATCCTTCTTCTTTTGGGATTGAGTCAATAAGACGGCTCCGTAATAACGATGATGATGATGATGATAATGATGATGATGATGATGATGATGATACCTAACAGTTATAATAATAATTATTATCTTTCTATCTTAGAAATGTTATCTTTTGATTCTCACAACAGCCCTGGGAGGCAGTTATTATTAGGATAATAAGAGTGTTTTTGTAGAGTAGTTCTAGAAAAAGAGAAGAAGGGATAGATGTGCATGTTATTATAGAAGTGAAGTTGATGGATTATAAAACTGACTAGAGTTAAAAAGAGGAAAGAGTCAAAAATAACCACAAGATAAGGAATTAGGTGACTGAAGGAATGGTTATGCTTCAATATTAATGTCAAAATAGTATGTTAGGAGAAAAGAGTTCAGTATTTGATCTGTTCAGTTTAAAGTATGAAAGGACATGTCTTGTAGAGAATAGATTCATAAATCTACAACCTATTATATGAATCTAACATATAATGATATGCATGTTTTTTCCCTCAAAACTACTATTGCCTGTGTCTCTTGATGGCCTTTTTTCGCAGTATCCCTGTTAAGCATTGTAGGAATTGTAGGAATATGATGCTCTTTGGTTTGTTTGCTTGTTTTTTTGCAAACAGTCATTTTAAGAAAATACTTTGAAAAGAAAGCCTATATGCTATGATGAGGTAACAGACACCAAGATCTCTCTATGATCTTCTGCCATGAAATGAGGCTAGTTCAGAGTTATTATTATTCTCTTAGCTGAGGAAGAGTTGTATATATCCTCAGGGTTGCCTCCAAAGCATTAAAATGTCAATCAGCATTCCAAGGACATGGAAGCAACTTGATATCCTTCTTTATATTCCCTTCTTGAGTTCAAAGGGTACCCCAAAAATGTTGTGATTCCAGACTGGTGTTGTGAGGTGTCTTAAAAGAATTTGCAGTCTCCAAACTGTCTCCAAATCAACAAAGTTTATTATACTTGTAATGCCAATTAACATGGGCTAAGTTCCAGAAGAAGTTAACAAAGAATCAGGCGTAGGAAGGCAAATTTATAGGGAAAAGTTAGAGAGACCAAATGCTTCATGTCACTGATGTGATAATTTTATAGCTTAGAGGTGGAGTTGAAGAGTGGTCTGGTTCTGATTTTGTGCACAGATGCAGTACCCATAGTTCTCTGGGTAAAACTCAGGGGGAAACCTTCTGGAGATATATTCTTTTTTTTTTTTTGCTTTTTGCTGAGGCAATTGAGGTTAAGTGACTTGCCCAGGGTCACACAGCTAGGGAATGTTAAGTGTCTGAGACCATATTTGAACTCAGGTCTTCCTGACTTCAGGGCTGGTGCTCTATCCACTGCACCACCTAGCGACCCTTGGAGGTATATTCTTAAACCTGAAACATCACTAGGTCAAGTGGTGGACACACAATTTTGTTCTGGGCCTGCATTAACTTTAAGTACCTTATTATTGTTGCTCATTAGTCTCAGGAACTCTGTTATGAATGGCTAACAAGCTGTTATCAGACAGCCAGCAATGTTTGTACCCTTAGCATCATGGTCATATAGAGTAAACTGGAGCAGGATAGATTTGGGGAAGAAATATATCATTTCTAACTATATCATTCCAAAGGCTAGATGGCCTTCGGGTTATCATTACACATTTCCTACATCTGCACAACATTATTCTCTTCTACCCAACACACACTAATAAACACTTACTACATATTATACAACACTAGTACCACCATCACCACCAAATGCACAGAAGGACATATCTAAATTAAGCCCTCAAAGTACTTCTGGGTAGAATAAGATTGACAGACTTTTACAGATAGAAATCCAACTGCCTCATTTTACAGATGAAAACAAGGTGTAGAGAAATTAAATCACTTATCTAATGTGAGGTAGGATTTAAACTTGTATTCAAATTCCAAATCTGGTCTCAGACACTTAACATTCCTTAGCTGTGTGACCCTGGGCAAGTCATTTGACCTCAATTGCCTCAGCAAAAAGCAAAGTGATTTTTTTAAAAAATCTTACCTCTAAAATTATTGTATCCATATTATCACCAAATAAATACATGAACTTCCAAACAATTTTTTAAAAATGCCTCCTTACCAATTTATGAGCCTGGAAGAATGTACCAGTATAGCACGATTGTCTCACTGGGGTGGTCAGTGGTAAACAAGCAGTATCAGCAGACTATACCTCAGGGAGCCTACTTCTGATCCTAAAACAATCCACCAGTGTGTGACCCTGCACCTGTTCTAGTCAGAAGTTACAGGGGCGAGCTAACAGTCCCAGAGCATCAGCATGACAAAATCTAATGACAATTGCTGTGGGTCACCCATACATAGAACTCTGCTTTCAGAGTCAACCAGCAGCAAGACTTCATGCAGGGGTTGGCAACCAATAAGATTCTGTCCTCAGGGCTAGTGAGCATCCATCCCAAGGGAAGGTAACAGGGAGACCCAGCCCCCCAGAACCAACCAACAGAAAACCTGCCCCTGCCAAGGCAAGCAAGCAGATAGACCCTGAGGCTCAGTGAAGACCAGCAGCAAAGCACCAAACCTTATCACTGTGGATAAAGATCAGAGCCCACCTCTTATAAAAAAGTACATAGTGAAAAACTGGCCCCCAAAATGAACAAAAAACAAAAAGGGAATTTGATTATAAAAAGTTACAGTAGTGAAGGGAGAATCAAGGCACAACTTAGAAGAGAAAGAGCATGTCAAAATAGCTACATACAAAGCCTCAAAGAAAAATATAAATTTAAAAAAATTTAAATATTAAAAAGAAAAGAAAAATATAAATTGGTTTCAGGCCCAGAAAAAGAACTCCTGTAAGAGCTTTAAAATGATTTTAAAAAGCAAATAAGAAAAGTAGAAGAAAAATTGAAAAAAAAAAAAAAACAACTGATGGTAATACAAGATAATCATGGAAAGAAAGTAACACAAAAAATGGAAAAAGCTATATAAAAATTCAACAAAGAACATAATTCCTTAAAAAAATAGAAGTGACTAAGTGGAAAAAGAGGTACAAAAGATAACTGAACAAAGTAAGTCCTTACAAATTAGAATTGGGCAAATAGAAGCTCATGATTCCAGGATATATAGAAAAATTATAAATAAATAAACACATAAGCAAACAGAAAGATCAAAAATAAATAAGTAATGAACAATAAATAATAATAATACATGAATCAATGAAAATAATTTAAATAAATAATAAACTAATAATAAATAAAAGATAAGAGGTGAAAAAACAACTATCAATAATGTCAATAAGGAAAGATAATTTAAGAATTACTATACTACTTGAAAGATATAATCAAAACTACCCTGGACAATATCT
This sequence comes from Myrmecobius fasciatus, assembly GCA_023553655.1. NCBI lineage: Eukaryota > Metazoa > Chordata > Mammalia > Dasyuromorphia > Myrmecobiidae > Myrmecobius > Myrmecobius fasciatus. Next base: position 75,332 of record JAJPUD010004336.1, read on the forward strand.
TTCAAGAAATTGTCAAGGAAAATTGCCTTGATATGCTAGAACCAGAGGGCAAAATAGAAATTGAAAGAATCCACCAGTCACCATCTAAAGATATTACCAAAATGAAATTATTCAAATGTTATGGAGCTACAAGTAAAATTCTGCAGGATTTGACTGCTTCTACATTAAAAAAACCAAAGGGCTTGGAATGAAGCATTATGGAAGGTAAAGGAGTTAGTATTACAATCCAGAATCACCTGTCCATAAAAAAATGCATATAATTCTAAGTATAATATTTATATTTAAAATATAGAGGATTTTCAAGTATTTCAAATTAAAAAAACAGAGCTGAATAAAAAATTTGATATTTACATACAAAATTTAAGAGTAACATTAAAAAGAAAAAAAAAAGAAACAAGAAATAGAAAACATAATATATCCAATAAAGTTAAAGTGTTTATATCCCTACAGAGCAAGATAATTCTTTAATTTCCAATTAATTTTGGGTCTATTTTCTTCTGGCCTAATATTGCATGAGATTTTTATTGCATCATGAATTGAAAAAAAAATTCATTTCCTATTTCTGCCTTTCTGCATTTGATTTTGACGTTTTTATGTCCTAATACATGGTCAATTTTTGTATAGGTTCCACGAACTTCCAAGAAAAATGTAAACTCCTTTCTGTCTTCATTCAATTTTTTCCAAAGATCTATCATATCTAATTTTTCTAACATTTTGTTTACCTTCCTAACTTCTTTCTTATTTATTTTGTGGTTTGATTTATCTAATTCTGAGAGAGCAAGGTTGACATCCCCCACTATTATAGTTTTGCTGTCTGTTTCTTCTTGCATCTCTCTTAATTTCTCCTCTAGGAATTTAGATCCTATACCACTTGGTGCATATATGTTTAGTATTGATGTTGCTTCGTTATCTATGATAACCATTAGTAAAATATAGTTTCCTTCTTTATCTCTTTTAATTAGATCTATCTTTGCTTTTACTTGATCTGAAATCAGGATTGTTACCCTTGCTTTTTTTTGTTGTTGTTGACCTGAAGCTTAATAGATTCTGCTCTAGCCCTTTACCTTCACTCTGTATGTATCTCTGTGCTTTAAATATATTTCTTGTAAACAACATATTGTAGGATTCTGGCTTTTAATCCAGTCTGCTCTCTGCTTCTGTTTTATGGGAATGTTCATTCCATTCATATTCACGGTTAAAATAACTAATTCTGTATTTCCTGCCATCTTATTTATGCAAAGTTATGTTTCTCTCTTTCCTTTCCCTTTTCTCCCTTCTCCCCTCCTCAGCATTTTGCTTTTGATGACCACCTTCCTCAAACAATCTCCCCCTTTAGAGCCCCATCTCCCTTTTTTATACCTTTCCCCTAATTCTTCTGTTTTCCCTTCTATTAGTCATTCCCTTTCTTTTCCCCTTTCCCCTCCCACTTCCCTATATGGAGGGACAAGTTTCTCTGTGAAACTTAATGTGTCTGATATACTCTTTTAGAGTCCAATCTGATGAGAGTAAGATTCACATAATGCTAACCCCCCTCCCTTCTTTCCCTTAATCATATTCCATCTTCTTGAGCAAGATAATTCTTAAGAACATTATCATAATAAGGACAATTAGAAGGAGCACAGATAATAGACAGAGGATACAGATGTGAGGTTACTATGACAAGATGACATCCCACAACTACAACAAAATTAAGAGCTAAAGAAAAAGATTGCACTGGGAGTAGAGAGAAGAGGAAGATAGAATGGAGTAAAGTATTTCACAAAAGAGGCATGAATAGATCTTCCACACCTAGAGAGGGAAGATTGGCTGGGATTAGGGGACAAGCAAGGACTTAACCTTACCCACAAAAGAATTGGCTCAAAAAGGGGATAACATGCACACTCAGTTGGATATGAAAATCTATGTTATCCTATAGGAAAGTAAAAAGGGATGGAAATGAAAGAAAAGGGAAAGACTAATAGAAGGGAGAGTGGTTTAAGGGAAGCAATGACCAGAACTAAAATACTTGTGAGGAGAAAGATGATAAAAGACAAGAAAAAGAAAAGGACAGAGAAGGGAAAATAGGATAGAGGGAAACATTTCATTAGTTATCATAACTGTAAATGCGTGGAGGACAAATTCACCCATAAAATGTGAAAGGAGAGCAGAAAGGATTAAAAAAAAAACCTGCAATAAACAATTTAAAGGAAATACATTTGAAGCGCAGAAACACATGAAGTTAAAAAAAGAAGGGAAAGGGACTGGAGCAGAATCTATTATGATAACAATAATGATTTCAAACAAAGTAAAAACAAAATAGTAAGAAAATTAGAAAAGAAGCTATATATTGCTAAAAGGAACCATAGACAATGAAGTTCTATCAAAACTAAATATATATACACCAAATGGAATAACATCTAAAATTTTAAAGGAGTTAAACAAATGCATTAGAGGAGGAAATAAACAATAAAACTATACTAGTGGAGCACTTCAATTTTCCCCTCTCAAAACAAGATAAATCTAACCAAAGCATAAACAAAAACAAAGTTAATGAGATAAATAGAATTTTAGAAAAATTAGATATATTTGCTTTTAGGAAAAAAACTGAATTGGAATAGAAACAAATATACCTTTTTCATATTACATGGCACTTATATAAAAACTGATCATGTATTAGAGCATAAAAATATTACAGACAAATGCAGAAAAGCAGAAATGTTAAATGAAGCCTTTTTAGATCAAAACACAATAAAATTACAATTTTAAAAAGGCAGTTGAAAGACATTAAAATTAATTAGGAACTAAATAATGTAATGCCAAAGAATAAGTGGATCAAAGAACAAATTATAGAAACAAATTACCATTTAAGGAAATAACAACAATGAGATAACATATCAAAATTTATGAGATGCAGGCAAAGAAATACTTAAGAGAAAATTAAATCTGTAAACACATATCAATAAAATAATTAAGGAGTAAATCAACAAATTAGAAATTCATCTGTGGAAGAAACTAGAAAAAAGAACAAATTGTAAATTATAAAACTAGAAACTGGTTCCATAGAGTGAGAAAAACACAAAATAGACAAACCATTGATTAATTTGACTTCTAAAAAAATAGGAAAGAAGAAAACCAAATTACCATCAACAAAGATGAAAAGGGTGAACTTACCACAAATGAGGAGAAAATAAAAATAAGTATTAGGAGACATATTGCTCAATTTTATCACAGCAAATCTAACAATCTACATGAGGATGAATATTGCCCAGATTAATAGGGAAGAAAATAGAATGCTTTAAAAAAAATCAATTTTAGAAAAAGATATTGAACAAACTATCAATGAAGTCTCCAAGAAAAAAATCCTCAGGATCAAATGAATTTACAAGTGAATTCTACCAAGTACTTAAAGAACAGTTATTCCCAATACTATAAAAACTTTTTGGAAAAACAGACAAAGAAAGAATCTAACCAAATTCTTTTTAGGACACAAATTTGGTGCTAATATCTAAAGTAAGAAGAGTGAAAATAGAAAATGAAAGTGATAGTCCAATTTCCCTAAGGAATATAGATGTAAAAATTATAAATAAATACTATCAAGGAAGTTACAGCAATATATCACATGGATCATAATCACTTAATAGAGCTAGACAAAAATAATTAACAAAAGTGATCTGAAAGGACAAAAGGTCAAAAATATCAAGGGAATCAATTTTTTTTAAGTGTGAAGGAAGGGTGGTTTAGTTGTACCAGATCTCAAACTTCATTACAAAGCAATAATCATCAAAAAACAATCTGGTTCTGGCAAAGAAATAAAAGTGATGGGTCAATGAAATAGAATTGGCATACAATATCTTGAAATAAATGACCATAGCAATTTAGTGTTTGATAAACCCAAAGATGCAAAATTTTGAGATAAAAACTCCTTATTTGGTTAAAAAAAAAAAGGTTGAGAAAACTAGAAAACAGTATGGCAGAAACTAGACAAACATCTTACATACCAAGATCAAGTCAAAATAGTACATGATTTACACACAAAGGATGATACCATGGGCAACTTCAGAGAGCATGGTGTAGTTTACCTGTCGGATCTATGGATGAACAAATCATTTAGGGGGCAAAGCCAAGATGGTGGAGAGTAGACAACTCTTTATCTGAGCTCCTCCTAGTGTCCCTCAGATCAATAACTGAACTGGTTTTGGAATGACAAAACCCACAACTATTTGAAGTGTAACAAATTTCCAGAAAAAGATACTTTGGAAGAACTTCAGAAAAAAAAATCTGTTTCAATTGGGCAGGGGGAGGGGGTGCAGCCAAGCCCAGATGCAGCACAAGGAGCTGAGGCAGGGAGCCAGGATTTTGTAGCTTCCCACACACAATAATCTACTGGGAGGCACTTAGGCTACTCTGTCCTGGTTACAAACCAGTGGATCAACAGATTAGCTGTCAGATATCCAAAGCAAATATAAAAGTCAAATAGTGAGCCTCTGAACCCCAGAAAAATGCAGGACTTGGCCATGCCTTCCCAACACTGAAAGTCAGTCAGCAGCATTGCCCCAAGGTAACCTATAGCAGCTGCCACCCCTTTTTTCTTAAGTGCAGACCTCAACTTAAAAAAATGAGCAAAAAAGCATAAAGAACTCTGACCATAGAGAAAGAGAATAGACCTCAAACACTGAGGATCCTAAATGCAAATCATCTCCAGATGAAGCCCCAAATAGTGATATGAGTTGGTCCCCATTTCACAAGGTTCTCTTGGGAGAATTCGAAAAGGATCTTAAAAGAAAGTTAGAAGAAAAATAGGAAAAGGAAATGAGAACTTAGAACAGTAGAATTTAGAAAAGGAAACAGAAATTATCTGAAGAAAACTCCTTAAAAATAGATTTGATGAAATGGAAAAAAATATAACTCTTACAAAATAGATTTGACAAAATAGAAAAGGCAAATAACTCCTTATACAATAGATATGAAAAAAGAAACCATTTCATTGAAAAGAAAAATTTGTAAAATGGGAGGGGAAATGCAATGAACAAAACACCTCATTTAAAAGTTCAATTTTGCCAAGTTGATTAAAAAAACAAATTGAACTAAAAGTCACTAAAAAGTAGAATTGAACAAATGGAAGTGAATGATTCAATGAGATTTCAAGAAGCAGTCAAACAAAAGGAAAAAAATAGAAGAAAATGTAAAATACCTCATTGGAAAAACAACTTACCTAGAAAATAGATCTAGGAGAGAGAATCTAAGAATTATTGGACTTCCTGCAAACATGATGAAAAAAGAGCCTAGATTTCATCTTTCAGGAAATCATCAAGGAAAACTACCCTGATGTCCTAGAACCAGAGGGTAAAATAACCATTGAAAGAATTCACTTATCACTTCCTCAAAGAGACCCCAAAATCAAAACTCCAAGGAAATGATATCTAATTTTCAGATTTATCAAATCAAGGAGAAAATATTGCAAGCAGCCAAAAGGAAACAATTCAAATATCAATGAGTCACAATCAGAATTACCCAAGATCAAACAGCTTCCACTTTAAAGGATCAAAGGGCCTGGAATCTGATATTCCAAAAGGCAAAGGAAATTGGATTGCAGCCTAGAATCAACTATCCAGAAAAATTGAGTATTATCTTTTATTCAATGATATAAATTTCATTTATATCTGATGAAAAGAAAAAAAGCTGAATAGGAAATTTGATCTTCAAATGCAGAACTTGAGAAGCATAAAAAGGCAAAATGAAAAGAAGAAAATGCCTTTCTTTTAAAAGTTAAAAAGCCTATATTCCTATATGGGAATATAATATATTTAACTCTTGAGGTCTGTATCTCTGATATGGGTATACTTAGAGGCTTCAGGTATAATGTGATTTTATTGTGATGATATAAAAAAGAAACTAAAGGAGGAAAAGTGATTCTACTGGAAGAAGAGGGAGATGAACTTAAAATGGGGTGAATTACATTTTATGAAAGGACAAAAAAAGCTATTACAACTAAGGGAAAGAAGGGAAGGGGATGAGCACTGTGTGAATCTTACTCTCATCAAATTTGGCCCAGAGAGAGAATATCAGACACAATTAGCTTCATAAAGAAGCTTGTCTCACCCTACATGGAAGTAGGAGGACAAAGGGGAAAGGAAAGGGAGAAGCTAATAAAAGGGAGAACAGAAGTAGATGGAAAAAGGATAAAAAGAGGAGGGGCCGTAAAAGGGGAGGGATGTTTGAGGGAGAAAGTGCTCAGCAGTAAAATACTGGGGAGGAGGGAAAAGAGGAAAGGAAAGAGAAAAGTATAACTGGGGGAAAACAAGATGGCAAGAAATAGAGTTAGTAAATTTAATTGTGAATATGAATGGGATGAACTCTCACATAAAATGGAAGCAGATATCAGAGTGAATTAAAAGCCAGAATCTTACAATTTGTTGTTTACAAGAAACACATTTAAAGCAGAATGATACAGCTGTAGCAAAATCTAATATGCTTCAGTGGAAATTTAAAAAAAAGCTGAGATAGCAATCCTGATCTCAGATCAAGCAAAAGCAAAACCAGAACTAATTAAAATAGATAAGGAAGGAAACTACATCCTATTAAAGGTGCCATAGATAATAAAGTAATATCAATACTAAACATATATGCACTAAGTGGTATAGCATCCAGATTCCTAGAGGAGAAGTTAAGAGAGCTGCAAAAAGAATTAGATGTCAAAACTATACTAGTGGAAGATTTCAACCTTGATCTATCAGACTCAAATAAATTGAACCACAAAATAAATAATAAATAAATTAAGGAGGTAAATAGAATTATACAAAAGTTAGGGAAGATAGTCCTCTGGAGAAAATTAAATGGAGACAGAAAGGAATATACTTTTTTTGATAGTACATGGATCCTATAAAAATTGACCATATATTATTGCATAAAAACCTCAAAATCAAATGCAGAAAAACAGAAATAGTAAATGCATTTTCCAGATCATGATGCACTAAAAATCACATGAAACAAAATGCCAAGGGAAAACAGACCAGAAATTAATTGGAAACTAATCTAATCCTAAAGAATGAGTTGGTGAAACAAGAAATCATAGACACAATTGATAATTTCATCCAAGAGAATAACAATAATGAGAAAACATACCAACATATGGGATGCAGCCAAAGCAGTTCTTAAGAGAAGTTTTATATCTCTAGATACTTACTTACATAAAACAGAGAAAGAGAAGATCAATGAATTGGGCTTGCAACTAAAAAAAGCTAGAAAAAGAACAAATTTTAAAACTCTAATTAAATATCAAATTTGAAATTCTGAAAATAAAAGTGGAGATTAATAAAATTGAAAGTAAGAAAGCTATTGAATTAATAAATGAGTTGATTTTTGAAAGAAAATTGATAAACCTTTAGTTAATTTGATTAGAAAATGGAAAGAAGAAAAACAAATTGTTAGTATCAAAAAATGAAAAGGGAGAACTTTCTACCAATGAAGAGTAAATTAGAGTAATGATTAGGAGTTATTTTACTCAACTATATGTCAATAAATCTGATAATCTAAGTGAAATGGAGGAATACTTACAAAAATATAGATGGCCAAATTAATATAAGAAGAAATAAATTACTTACATAGTCCTATTTTAGACAAAGAAATAGAACAAACTATTAATCAACTCCCTAAGAAAAAATCACCAGGGCCAAATGGATTTACATTTGAATTCTACCAAACATATAAACAACAATAGATTCCAATACTCTACAAACTATTTGAAAAAATGGGGAAAGAAAAAAAAAGAAAAAAAAAACGGGGAAAGGAATCCTATCAAATTTTTTTTATGACACAGATGTGATGCTTATACCAAAATCAGGTAGGGAAAGAAAAGTATAGACCAATTTATCTAATGAATATTGATGCAAAAATTTTACATAAAATATTAGCAAAGAGATTACAACAAGCCATCCTCAAGATAATACACCAAGACCAAATGGAATTTTTACTAGAAATACAGGGCTGATTCAATATTAGGAAAACTATTAGCATAATTGACTATATCAATAACTAAAGTAACAAAAATTATATGATTATCTAAATAGATTAAGAAAAACTATTTGACAGAATCCAACACCCGCTCCTATTAAAATCAATAGAGAATATAGGAATAAATGAACTTTTACTTAAAATGATCTGTAACATATATTTAAAACCATCAGCAAACATTATCTTTAATGAGGACAAAAAAACCATTCCCATTAAAATCAGGGATGACACAAGATTGCCTACTATCACAATTACTATTCAATATTGTATTAGAAATGTTAATTTTGGCCATAAAAGAAGAAAAGAGGATTAAAGGAATTAGAGTATGTAATGAGGAAACCAAATTATCACTCTTTGCAGATGATATGATGGTATTCTTAGGGAACCCTAGAGAATCAACTAAAAAACTAGTAGAAGCAATTCACAACTTTAGCAAAGTTGCAGAATACAAAATAAATCCACAGAAATCATCAGCATTTTTATATATTACCAACAAAGTCCAGCAGTAAGAGATACAAAGAGAAATTCCATTTAAAATAATTGTAGATAATATAAAATATTTTGGACTCTATCTGCCAAGGCAAAGTCAGGAACTATATGAACACAACTACGAAATATTTTCCACACAAAATCAGATCTAATAAATTGGAAGAATATTAAGTGCTCATGGGTAGGCTAAGCTAATATAATAAAAATGACAACACTACCTAAATTAATCTGCTTATTCAGTGGCATACTTATCTAACTCCCAAGAAATTATTTTACAGATTTAGAAAAAATAATAACAGTTCATCTGGAGAAACAAAATATCAAGAATTTCAAGGGAATTAATGGAAAAAATGCAAATGAAGGTGGCCTAGCTATACTAGACCTAAAACTATATTATAAAGCAGTGGTCATGAAAACCATTTAGTACTGGCTAAGAAATAGAGTAATCAATCAGTGGAATAGGTTAGATTCACAGGACAAAATACTCAATGACTATCGTAATCTAGTGTTCGACAAACCCAAAGATCCCAACTTTTGGGATAAGAACTCTGGAAAAATTAAAAATTAATATAGCAGAAACTAGCATTGACCCACGCTGGACACCTTATACCAAGATAAGATCAAAATGGATCCATGATTTAGATATAAAGAGTGATATTTGAAGCAAATTTGAAGAACAAAGGATAGTTTACCTCTCAGATTTGAAGAGAATGAAGGAATTTGTGGCCAAAGAAGAACTAGAGTTCATTATTGAAGACAAAATAGATAATTTTGATTATATTAAGTTAAAAAGTTTTTGTACAAACAAAACCAATGCAGGACAAGATTAAAAGGGAAACAATAAACTGGGGAAAATTTATATTCAAAGGTTCTGATAAAGTTCTCATTTCTAAAATATATAGAGAAACTGAGTCAAATTTATAAGAATTCAAGCCATTCTCCAATTGATAAATGATCAAAGGACATGAAAAATTTTCAGATGAAAGAATTGAAATCATTTCTAATCATATAAAAAGGTGCTCTAAATCACTATTGATCAGAGAAATGCAAATTAGGATAACCAAGTTATCACTACACACTTCTCAACTTAGCTAAAATGACAGGAAAAAATGACTAATGTAGGAGGAGATATGGGGAAATTGGGACACTAATAGATGGTTGGTGGAGTTGTGAACTGATCAAACCATTCTAGAAAGCAGTTTAGAACTATACCCAAAAAGCTATCAGACTGTTAATACCTTTTGATCCATCAGTGTCTCTGCTGGGCCTGTGTTCCAAACAAATCCTTAAAAAGGAAAAAGAACCTATGTGTGCAAAACTGTAGTAATTCTTTTTGTAGTAACAAAGAACCAGAAACTGCATAGATGCCCATCAGTTGGGGAATGGCTGAATAAGTTTTAGAATATGAATGTCATGAAATATTATTGTTCTATAGGAAACAATCAGCAGGATGATTTCAGAGAGGCCTGGAGAGACTTAAATGAATTGATCTTAAGTGAAATTAAAAGAACCAGGAGATAATTATACATGGCAATAAGATTATATGACAAATTCTGATGGAATTTATCTTTTCAAAAATGAGGTGACTGAGGCCAGTTCCAATGATCTTATGCCATCTATACCCAGAGAGAGGCCTGTGGGAACTAAGTGAGGTTCACAAAATAGAATTTTCAGACTTGTTGTTTGTTTGCATTTTGTTTTCTTTCTTATTTTTTTTTCCTTTTTGATCTTAATTTTCTTGTGCAGCAAGATAATTGTATAAATATGTGTACATATATTGGTTTAATATATATTTTAACATGTTTAACATATATTGGATCATCTGCCATCTTGGGGAAGGAGTGGGGGAAAAATTTGGAACACAAAGTTTTGCAATTTTTAATGTTGAAAATGTATCCATGGATATGTTTTGAAAATAAAAAGCTTTTGGGGCAGCTAGGTGGGGTAATGGGTAGAGCACCAGCCCTGAAGTCAGGAGGACCTGAGTTCAAATCTGGTCTCAGACACTTAATATTCCCTAGCTGTGTGACCCTGGGCAAGTCACTTAACCTCAATTGCCTCAGCAAAAAAAAAGCCAAAAAAAAAAAAAAAAGAAAAGAAAAGAAAAAGCTTTCATAAAAAAAAAATAATTCAGGATATTCCAGGATATAGAAAGCATTAAGAAATGTAAAATGGATAATTTTGATTACATTAAATTGAAAAGGGTTTGTACAAGCAAAACTAATGCAGCCAAAATTAGAAGGAAAGCCAAAAATTGGGAGAAAAAAAATTTGCAGGAAATATTTCTAATAAAGACTCATTTCTTAAATATATATATATATATAACTTTTCAAATGTATAAGAATATAAGGCATTCCCCAATTGTTAAATGATCAAAGGACAAGAGCAGGCAGTTTTCAGAGTAAAAAATCAAAGCAACATATTCTTATATGAAAAATATCCACTTAATTGTTATTGATTACAGAATTAAAGTTAAAAATCTCTGATGTTCCACCTCATAACCTATCAGATTACATGAGACAAAAAGAAAATGATAAATGTTGGAAGATATATGAAAAAACTGGATCACTAATATATTGTTGATGGAGTTGTGAACTGATTCCAAACATTCTGGAGAGCAATTTGGAAACAAAATTTGTACAAAAATATTTGTTGCAGCTTTTTTGTGGTAAATAAGAATTGACTATTGAGGGGATGCACATCAATTAGGAAATGATCAAACAAGTAGTGCTTTGTGATCATAATGTAATACTATTGTGCTATAAGAAATGGCAAGCAGAATCCTTTTTAAAAATTTGGAAAAACATACATTAAATAATATAAAGTTAAGTGGGTAAAACTAGGATAACATTGTACATAGTAATAGCAATATTGCATGATTCATCAAGAATGATTTAGCTATTCTTAGTTAAGCAATTATTCAAGCCAATCCCAAAAGGCTTCTGATTAAAAATGCTATCTCCAGAAAAAAAAGATTTGATGTTGTCTGAAAACAAACTGAAACATACTATTATAACTCTCCATTTGTTTTTCCTTCTTTTTTTCTATCTTCTTTCCTTTCTTTATTTCTCCCTTCCTTCCTCCTTCCTTCCCTCCATTTCTCTTCTTCTCTTTTTTCTTCTTCCTGCCTTTTCTTCTTGCTTCCTTCCTTCTTCCCTTTCTTCCTGCCTTTCCCCCCTTCTTTCCTTTTTTTCTTTTTATTCTTTCTTTCAAGTTTTCTTGTAAAAAATGTCTAATATAGAAATGTTTTACATGATTGTACTTGTATAGCCTATTTCAGATTGCTCACCTTTTCAAGGAGGAGAGAAGGGAAGTAAACACTGGAATTTGCACCTCAAAACTTAATGAAAAAACAAATATTAAAATTTGTTTTTATGTTTTATTGGGGGAACAATTTCATTTACATATATATAACAAATACATATTATATGTGTGTGTGTGTGTGTGTGTGTGTGTGTGTGTGTGTGTGTAAGTAATCAGGGAAGGCAAAAATAGATCTTATCCTGCTAAGGAATTAAAACATTTTTGTTTTTAAAAAAATTATTGAACAGATCCAACCATTCTGGAGAGCAATTTGGAACTATGCTCAAAAAGTTATCAAACTGCATACACTTTGATCCAGCAGTGTTTCTATTGGACTTACATCCCAAAAAGATCTTAAAGGAAGGAAAGGAAGGAAAGCAAGAATGTTTGTGGCAGCCCTTTTTGTAGTGGCTAGAAACTAGAAACTGAATGGATGCTCATCAATTGAAGAATGGGTGAATAAATTATGGTATATGAATGTTAAGGAATGCTATTGTTCTGTAAGAAACAACCAGCAGGATGATTTCAGAGAGGCCTGGAGAGACTTGCATGAACTGATGCTGAGTGAAATGAGCAGAACCAGGAGATCATTGTACATGGCAACAAGACTATATAATGATCAATTCTGGTGGACATGGTTCTCTTCAACAATGAGATGATTCAAACCAGTTCCTATTGTTCAGTGATGAAGAAAGCCATATATACCCAGAGAGAGGCCTGTGGGATCTGAGTGTGGACCACAACATAGCATTTTGATGCTTTTTGTTGATGTTTGCTTGCATTTTTTTCCTTCTTAGGTTTTTTTTTCCTTTCTCTTTCTAGATCCGATTTTTCTTGTGCTGTAAGAGAACTGTATAGATATTTATACATATATTGGGTTTATCATATATTTTAACATATTTAACATATATTAGACTACCTGGCATCTAGGGGAGGGGTTAGAGGGAAGGAGGGAAAAATTTGGAACAGAAAGTTTTGCAAAGGCCAATGTTGAAAAATTACTCATATGTTCTGTAAATAAAAAGCTTTAATAAAAAATTAAATGTAAAAAAATTATTAAGAAAATTATATTCTAGTAATTGATTCTACTAGTGGATTGAATTTACTGCTATTAAACTACATTTAAGAAATAAAAAATTCTATATAAAACTATGTTTTCCATAAACAACAAATATTTGAATGAGCTCAATTCTTTGCCTCATGAAGTCAGAATAATTACCTTCAGAGGTCCCCATCACTTTCTTTTTAAATTTTTCTTTCTTTTTTCTTTCATTTAAAATATTTTCATTGAATACCTACTATGTCCATGATACTATAATATTATATATTTTATCCAAAGGTAACATCAGAATTTCTCATCTCTGGGAGGGCTCTTAATGTTTTTGAAAAGAAAAATTCAATTCCATTCAAAATCATTTATTTAGTCAACAAATCAAGAAGCATTTATTAAATACTTACTATACATCAAATATTGTGCTAAATGTTGGGGACATAAAGACAAACAAAAAGTCCCCATTTTATCATGTTAACATTGCTATGTGTAGGGCACTGTTATGATTATAAGGCTAGTAAAAGTTTAACTGGAAGGGAATTTTTTTGCTACCTCAAAAGGAAGTTAGGGGCAGAAGAAAAGACAGAATATTTCAAATAAGTTGATTAGCATAAGAATTATATCAAGTCTAGAATGAGTCAGATGTACAGAAAAAGTTAGTGGAAGGGAAGGAAACTACTTTTTGGCTGAAGTGGAGTATATGAAAAAGGGTAAATCATAGGAAGTATTGAGAAATTGAATAGACATATTAGTTTTGTTTAATGGAAATCTTTGAGAATATAGGTTGAAGATTTCTAAATTATAAAATATCAGTAATGGAAAGAACTTTGAAGGCTATCTATTTCATCCATCTACAATACACCTGACTGGTAATTATGTGTGAAAACCATCAGCAAAGGTAGACCCTCTGCCTTCCAATGTAGCCTGTCTGCTTTTGGATAGTTTCAATTGTTAGAAAATTTTTGTTGAACCTAAATCTGCAACTTTGCAATATACAAACACTACTCCTAATTCTGCCTTCTGAAACTAAATGAATAAGTGAATTAATGTAAAAACATTATTAAGCACTTACTTTGTGCTTAGCACTTACTGTGCTAAAGAATTTGGGATATTAATGCAAATGTCTTTTCTCTCAAGGAATATCCATTCTGTTAGGGAATGACTACAAAAATAGGGCAGCAAGAGTTCGAAAAAGGTTAGTAGTAACATGCAAAAAGGGTTCTTGAAAGGCAACAAGATGTGGGGAGGGATGAGAGTTTGAATTTCTGTGAAAGAACAAAGTTAATCTCTCTTTCACATTTTAATACTTCAAATATTTTTAAAAGACACAATGTCCCCTTAAAATCTTTAACTGATCTTCAGATGGCATAGTTTTGAGACCCATTACCCTTCTGGTTGCCCAATTCTAAATGCCATCAAATTCAAACACTTCATTTTATAAGTGAGAAACTAAAGCCTAGAGAACTTAAATTTTATCTATGTAATCATTACAAGTATTTGAGTAGATGAGTTTTGTACTGTAATGCAGTTCTAATAATCTATATTCTAAAATTTCATCTAACTTTAATTTACAAATGTAAACAATAAAACCCCTGTCTGAAAATAAAGGAGATTGAAAAATCTCCTTTAGAATATATATAAATGCAATAATAAATCTCTATATTAGCTTGCTCTGGTCAATCTCTAGAGACTCCGAATTTCCAAATGCCAGAAGTTCTGTCTTCTCTTGGTTTGTCCTACTCAGACTGAAGTTTCCTATATTTTATTAATCATTCCAAATATAATAAATGGTCATCTGTCCCAGAGTCAGGCTATTAAATTTGCCTCTCAAGATTGCAGGGGGGTAATCCTAAGGGTTTGGAAGGCAGTGAGCATTAAGGAATATATTCTCTTTTTCCATTGGTTGAAAACCCCACTGGCTATGTTCCCCACATTGTAAGGGGGCTGTGTTCCATTTAACCATTTAAAACAGGTTAGTATTTACAATATAATGTTTATTTCAAATCTATAGAAAAAAACAATGCACATTTTCCTTCATGCTTATCATTCTCTCCCCTATATCACTTGGGTTTTGAGAGACTAAGCTTAAAACTTTCAGGTCACACATAGCATTTGATCCCACCAACTTCATGCGCAGATGCAATATGACTGACAACTGAGTTATTCCTTTGGCCAAGGGCCCCCCAAATTAGAATAAACTTGAAAGTTATCTCTGGACATAGTTCTAGGTTGTTTTTCATTCCTATTTTACCACTTCTCTCTCTTGCCCCAAACATCACCTCTAACTTTCAGGAAAACTAACACTCAGAGCTAAGAACAACCTAGTATAGTGGAAAGAAAAAAGGAGATGTAGTCCAAAAAGCTGGGTTTTTACTCAGGCTAAGTTAATTATCATCTTGGTTGACCTTGGGCAAATCATTTAGTCTCTCTGGTCCTCAGTTTTCTTAACTAAAAAATAAAGATATTGGATCATATAATTTTCAGTTCTCCTCGGATCCTAAAAATTGATCTTTTAGCAAAGGTTATCCTGGTAGCTGTGCACAAAATAAACTAGTCTGGGAAGGTGCCAGAGGAAGAGAAACTGGCAAGGGGATTATTATAGTAATCCAGAATGAGTTCAGACAAGGTCAGTAACAATAGAAAGGAGGAGGAGCATTTGGATCAAAGAGCTATTATGAAGGAATGTCAGGGAACAATACTGGAACAAAGGATAAGAATAAGCTGAAAATAACTTTTAAAGAATAAGACTGCAAAATGCTTGGCATCTTGTGTTATGATCAACAGTACTAGGAGAAAAGAAGGGCATGCCTTTCTTTGCAGTGCACATTAAGGGAAGGAATAATACATTGCTTTTTTGAGTTACTATTTTGCAAGTGAGGAACTAATGAATCTTGCATGTTTCCAACATCCACCTTCAAGCTATAAGTAAAAAGCTACGAGTGGAATTGCAGAAGTAAGTGTGGGGAATTCATCTCCCTACCATCACTATTTAATATAAGCAAAGAGCCACTGTAATTGATGCCTTAGAAGAATTTAAAATGATAGTGTGCATTTATAAACTATTAAGTATGTAAAGCTAAGAAATTAAATAAGTAAAATGAATTTGGTCCACACATCCCTTAAGTTTCACTCCATCATAAATCATGCATCCATTCATTGTTATCTTTCTAGTTAGCCCCCCCCCCCGAATTAATGGCCTCCAGTTGTGGATGTGTAAACAAGCATCTCAAGCCAAATTGTCCAAATGACCTACCAAATAAAAAAATGGGTCAGTGGTTTATGAAAACATCTGGAAATAATTTGAGCAAAAGCAACTATTCTGCTGAAACATGCTTGAGTAAATACCTTGATTAATGGGAACTGCTACTGAATATTCTTGAAGCCCCTGTGTCCAAGGAATGAGCCCAGAAAGGAGTCCCCCTCTTTCTTTTACATTTTTGGAGCCAAGCTTCTATTCCTTCCATAGCTGATAATTCACAAGAAGTGCCACTCTGACTCCCATATTCCTATCAAATGTTACGTCCTATCAAATGTTCCCCCCCAGGGAATTATACTACCATGATTCCTCATTTATAAATTTCAGGCCTTGATTAATAAATTTCCCAGATTGTAATAAAGAAAGGCAATATTTTTTTATTTCCAACCTAGGGTCATCACTAATAGCTATGGACTCGAACAATAAGCTCTTTATAAACAGAAATAAGTAGGATATACAATATTTATGTACTCATTCTTTCATTCAACAAGTGCTTAACACATAATAACAATATGTTAAATACTGGGGATTCAAGGGAAGAAGGGATATTTAAGCAATGATAGTATCAGCCCCAAAAGTCATTATTACAGAGGAGGGAGATTTACTACAAATATACAAATAATTATAACTTCTTTTATTCCAAATAATCCTTAGCAAGGTACCAGTGGAAGCTCAATAAACACTTTCTGAGTGAATGAATATATGAACAAATGAAAGAAAGGACTATATAGAATAGATAGAATAATTGTAATTTCTTTGCTTGTATAGCTAATGGGAAGTCAGGGAAAAGGAGCTTTTGTGATTCATATAATCTTGGCAATATTGCAGAGAAAGAAAATGAGCTGAGGTCAAACAAAGACACAGCCTACTTCAGCAGCTACAGCTAGTGCAACAGAACTGATAGGCTTCTAGTATTAAGCTGAAACATATTTCTCTTCAATGGAGAACAATCCAGATTTACAAAATGGCACAGCTATTAGGATCTACTTCTCCCTAAGAAAGAGTGGCTCACTACCCACTGCTAGTACTGAAAGGTGTGTGAGAAATCAACCTCAGAGAAATGGTGGCAGCCTTACCTTTTTCCTGCCCTATTTCACCTGGAGGTCATAGATTCAGAACTGAGACAGAGCCAGAATTCTTTTTGGGTAAGCTACAAAATAGAGAGAAAAGTCAGGGTTTTCTCTCTGTCTCTATTGATTTGCCATACCCTTCTGGTGTAGGTAGAGTTCCGTCTGTCCAGTGTGGGAACCATTGTAGGGACAGCACCACCTTTATGAGTCATGTTGTATAAGTTCTGAAAAGGATATTTAAAAAAAAAATCCAAATAACGTAAAATGGTTCTATCCATTCTGAACTAAAGAAATCTCTCTTTTGATAGAGCTAAATTCCTTTGGCATTCCTAGGACCCATCACAGCCATTCACCAAACTGTGAGACCTTGGATCAGTCACAATCTCTCTGGGTTCATTTTTTTCATCTGCATAATGAAGGGGTTGCATTATATGGCTTTTTAGACCTTTTCTAGCTTTGAATAGATGACCTACAATCTGATCTCCATAGTACCTTTATATAGTATATAACTTCATGGATACCAGAAAAAGAGGCTGGAGTTTGTGCACAGTGAAATCTCTCTCTTTTGGGCATAAGCTTTTTTTTTTTTTTTTTTTTAAACCAATTCTATGAGGAGTTCCTTTTTTTTTTTTTTAAGGGTCATTTTGGATGCATTTAAAAAGCTTATGCTTCCCCCTGCTGGAAGATGTTTTGCCATTCCTTCAGAAATCCAGATGCCTGCCATTATTAAGATTTGTTCTCTTTGATACAGTTTAAGTTATTTTTTCACCTTCAAAACTAGTTTAAAATTGACTTTAATAGTTTGAGGATCCTCATTTTGACCCTCACTTAAGAAATCACAGAATATGAACAAATAATTCTCAAGAGTAATGGCCAATTATGAACAACAATATTTTTTTAAAATGTTCCATCATAATTAATTCCATAATATTAAGCAAAATGCAAATCAAAATAATCTCACATTAAGAAAACTGGCACCTGTGGCAAAAATTGGAATATTTAATGTTGTAGGGAATATGTAAATAAAGGCCTAGTAATGCTTTGCTGATGAACCTAAGAATTAGTTTAATCATTCTGGACAGCAATTTAGAATTATACAATAGCGTCTGAACAATCCACATTCTTTGTCTCAGAGATTCCACTAGTAGACACATACCCTAAAGGACAAAGGAAAACTTCCCACATATATTAAGGTAGTTATAGTGACTGTTTTTGTTGTAGAAAAAAATTGGGAATTAAAGAAAAAAAAGTAGGAGCCCATAAATTGGGGTACAACTAAACAAACCATAGTACACGAATGTAAATGAAATAGTATTGTGATGACAACAAAAATGATAAATACATAGAAGCATGGAAAATACAAATGAATACAAAATAAATTAAACAGAGACAGAAAATCATATACTGGATTGCATCAATGTAAATCAAAAGAACAATAACTTCAAAAAAATTGAAAACTATAGTTAAACAATAAAAAACAAGAGAAATGAAAAGCTATCTCTCTTTGTTCCTTTGTAGAAGTGTGTTGGTATTGAGGTTCAGAAGGGGAAGGGACCCCAAAAGGTTGGGGTCACAGACCAGTGTTGCAAGGTGTCTCAAAAGAATTTGCAGGCTTAAACTCATTTCCAAATCAAGGGGCAAGTTTTCTGTAATTGTAATGCTAATTGAAGTGGGCTAATTTTCAAAAGAATTTAGCAAAGGACCAAGAGAAAGAAGACAAATTAATCCAGTTCATGTCACTGATATGCTAATTTTATGGCGTATTGGTAGGTTTGAGTGGTGGTCTATCAACTATTGTCTCAGGAACTTAGTTATCACTGACCAGGCCAGACTTTTTTAAGGCCTCAAGACTTGAGAATCACTGACAGATTGTTAGAACAACAGCACTCTAAGGTCAGAGGACCTCAGGATCCCTAATATATCTTCCCTAAAGTCTAAGGGAAGAAATATTTTTATATTTCTAGGCCAGAAGATTTTTACAATCATTGAGGGACAGACTGTTAGAACAATAGCACTCTAAAAGAGGGGGGACCTCAGAATCACTGATTCTAAAGTCAGAAGACTTTAGTATCATTGACAGATTGTTAGAACAGAAGCACTTCATGCTGATAAGGGGTGTAGAGCTGTCCCTGCTTATTAGGGTCCAAACTGAGGGGAAACACATGATTTGAAATGGTGGCAGCAGCATCCAGGAGGTGCTGCATGTCAGAATCAGGTATCAAGTGATATTCAGTTGATCAAGGAGTTGGAATTTCATGGCTTGAAGTCTGGGAAGAAACAAATCTCACAAATAGATTAAAAATGCAGGGGCCAAACATGATTTTAAAAAGAATAATTAAAAGTGGAGTTAGTATGGGGTTTACTAGGGACAGTAACCAGGAACCCCACCCAGAGAAGACTTGGGGGAGTAGGTGAGGCTATCATGAATGTCTCACAATCAGATAGCTTTTCCTAGTGTAAATACCAAAAAACATGTTCAGGTGGTTCTGTTTAAAACAATGTTTAAAAGGCAGCAAATTTTGAGTAGAGAAGAGGACATGCAGAATGGAGATAATAATTAATTTTAAATGGGTTAGCAAAAACCTCTGAGCCTTTTCAGTCTTATAAGGGAAGGCTTTTACCCAATTAGTAAAGGTGTCAACAAAAATCAAAAGCAATTTGAAGTTCCTGAGAGGGAGCATGTATAAAATCTGCCAATCCTACCCTGGGTGTGTACCCCTCCTCTAGATGGACTTCAGGAGTGTGTTTATGGGGGAAGTGGGGGTAGGAGTAGAGGGTTTAAAAGCCCTTTCAGGATTTACTTGGGCACAAATTGGGCAGGCCTGACAGACTGTTTAATTGTTTCTCCTAGCTTGTGACCAGTGAAAATAGGTTTTACAAGGGATTGGAGAGCATTTTTTTCCCCAAGTGAGTACCATGCTTTAGACCAAAGAAAAGTTTCCCCTGGCCTCTGGGATTAAAAGTTAGACTGAAGTTGTTTGAAACTATCCAAAAGGAAAAAGGGTGTACCCTCTTTCTTTAGCAAGAGCTTGTTCTTGGGAGCTATGAAAGAATGTAGGAGTTGAGGAGCTGGGCAATTAAAGGTGCCAGGGTCTGGGGCAAACAGGTAGCAGCACAAGCAGGGGAATCTGCAAGCCTGTTTGCTTTGGCCCGAAGGGAATCTCTCTTCTGGTGTCCTTCATAAAACATAACAAAAACTTCTTTAGGTGCATGGACAGCAATGATTGTAGAATTTCCCCAGCATACTTAATGGGAAAATCTATTTGTTTATTTATTTCAAAAATAGCCCCATGAGCATGCAAAATATGAAAGGCATATTTGGAGTCAGTATAGATGTTCACTCTCATTCCTTTCCCCAATTCTAAAACTCTGTGAGGGCAAAAATAATCTGAACCCAGTGGTTAGAACCTCCAAATCATGGCCTAGAATGAGCTTGGAGGCTTCCTTAGAAGGGTTGTGGCCACTAGTTCTAAGGCAGGAGGGCCACTCCAAATATACCCACTTTCTTTGAGAAGTAAGCAAAGGGTCAAGGATAAGGTCTCAGGATCAAGACTTCTAGGACCTGGACTCACCCTCCATTGATATACAGCATAAAAGCTTTAGGTAGGGCTAAGGCCACGGTAAGGGATTAGATTAGCTTTCAGAATCTTAAAAGCCTTGGCCTGATCAGGACCTTATTCGAGGGGAATTGTGTCAGGGCCTTGAATAGAATCACAAGGGGCTTAGCAATAACTAAAGTTAGGTATTCAGATTCTATAAAAATCCAGCCATGCCCAGGAAAGTTTGCAGCTGTTTCTTTGAGGAAAGTTCAGTAAATGTTAAGATTGCTTCCTCTCTGCTGTGAGCAATAGGAGGTAGGAGTTAATTCATGGCCCAAGTACTTAACAGATTGATAGGCAATGTGGAACTTCATAGTCCTTGAGGGCCAAAAGTTAAGAAATTTTATGGTTGCAGCCAGAGAAGCTTCTGGGGTTACATACTGGATAGCCAGGGCCTGTCCAAATATGTGGGGACTGTCATGGAAGCTCTGAGCTACTTCCATGTTATGGACATGACTGTCCATATTAATCAGTGGGGGGTTACATTCCCTTGAATTTGCCCTTTCACAGGTAAAAATATTGTGAGTCTTTATGTAATGGTGTACAAAAGAAAATATTGTGTCCCCTGGGATACTTGTACTGGGCTCATGGTTTCTACTGACCATTTGCTCCCACTATAGAAATTTGCTACAAGAGGAAAAAGCAGGGAGATGATTATAATATCAAAACAGGTCCTTCAAGCTTCAGCCTGAAAGCACATACATGACAGGATAAAGCATCTTTAGATTTGTTTGACAACCAATCATGCAGTAGCAATTCCAATTCATAGCCAGACTCAGGAATACTCAGATGGGAAACAAAGAAACAGAACTGGGAAACTGAGTCAGAAAGATTTGACCTTAAGCAGATGCTAAAGTTGCTCTTCCAGCTTTTGCCCAATTAAGACTCCACCTATGACAGTTCAGAAAGGCATCCCTCTGAGTACTTTATGACATTTCTCTCCAATAGTAAGCTACTGACTTAATGATCAGGCAATCAATTTCAAAACTCAACTATATATATATATATATGCATATATATATATATATATATATCAATTACAGTCCCAAGAGAGTTTATCTTTAATAGCAAATTCTACTAATTGCAACTTAGAGCTAGATACATTATTTTTTAAAGTTCACCAGGACTTACATACACAGGAGATTTTGTTTAACATGTTTTGTGTATTTAAACTTATCCTGGTACAAAGGATCAATCATTAAACAAGCTTATAGATTTCTAGTAAACACATTCTTTGTTTAGGAATTATACAGTCTACACAGGCTCATTTCTCAGGGCTGAAGATCTTGCTTACCTTGATGGTTTCAAGAAAACTGGAAAGCTTACAAATTAGGGCTGAGCTTGCTGTTGCCCACACCAACTATTCTTAGTGTTTTCATAGGCTCTGCTGTTTGATACCTCTCCTACTCTGTGAAGAGGGAAAAAGTGCTGCATACCTCATACTTGGAGGTGAACTGATAAAGCTTTCACCTCATTCCTCTTGTTTCACACACAATAATTACCAATTTTAGGTTTGACATGATGACAATAACTCCAAATAACTTAGTAAACAATTTTAGAATTTTCCTGAGTAATAGCCAAATAGTCTTAGCAGTAATTTCTGTTCGCTTAAATAAGTTTATCTTTTGTTTCAGGAAGAAAACAAAAAAAATGCTTAAAATTGAGATAGAACATATTTTAAAATTGACTTAATTTTAATTAATGAGATTCCCTAAATTCTACTTAAATGTTCTAGACAAACTGAATTGCCATTTGGCTATTTTCCAATTCACACAAACCATTTCTCTTTCCTGAGTCTGGAAAGGGTTAAAGTCCCAATTTTTTTTTTTTTTTTTACTGACAGGGCCCTCAGAAGTCTGACTCAATAACTCACAAGCAAGCTGTTTGTTGCCAGTCTTTAAAGTAGTAACAAACTGCTTTTCTGTTTCCCTAAAAGTTCTCACTCTTAAATCTTCTGTTAACACTATCAGTGCAAATAGATTACAATTTACATATCCCTTTAATAGGCTTTGATTAAAAGCTCCTTTAAAACTGTATTTACTATCATGTCAAATAACAAATTTCACTGAACTGAATATATTTTCTTTCCCTCTCACCCTATCCTCTATGTATCCTTGCTGTAGTCAGGGAAGGAGAGAAGGGGGAAGAAAGAGAAAGAGATTCTCTTCTCTTTGTGCACTATCCTCCTAGTCTTGGGGAGGCCTTAATTTAGTTGAGTTTGCTTTCAAATAACTTTATATACACATAGAAATCATTTATCTCAACACTGACATTGTATGTTGGTCACATCTAAAATTTCACAAAATTATCAAATCTGAAGTAATTATATCCAATAAAGCAGTTATTATTTATATAGCCCTTTTGCAATCATGTGATCTTTACAGCAACCATTATTTTTCTTTATAAATCAGAAAACTGGGCAGAGATAAAATAATTTGCCATAAATTACATAGCTAATACATATCCACAACTGAAACAGAGAAGCCAAATGCAGAGCCTGACTGGCTTTCTCATCTCATTCTGCCATGCTAGGTGGTGCCAGATACAGCTGGATCCTTCCCAGGCAGTTGCTGGACAGAACCTGGTGCCAGGATCTCCTTTTGACAGTAGTTGCAGGTGCCAGGGCTCAGGGAATGCTGACCAGGGTGTCTGATCCCCCCACTCCATTCCCATTCCCGTAAGCTGGCTGGGGAAGTATGTGTGGGGTCCCCATAGCTGTTGTTGCTTCCTTGATTTTTACAGGTGAGGCATTCCCTACAGTATTTTAGTTTTCTCTTTTCTTAATCTGATCTGTGATGAGAGAAGTTAGCAAAGCACAGGGTCTTGGGTTATATCTATTTTGTTAGCAATCCCCATAACTTAAATGTCCTCAGGACTCTGGACAAGATAGGAATCAAGGAAAGTTTAGCAAGAATTTGCTATTTACTTGGTTTTTTTTTCCCTTTTCTTTCAGAATGGGGTAAATTCCTAAAATTATCCCCAATGTTTCAGGAAATTTTCTTGCGATCTTAAAATAGCTAGTTGCCAAACTTCTCAATCATTGCTTTCAAAACTTTGAGAATCTGCCAAGATGTTATTTTAATTTTAATTAATTAACCTTATTTCCATAGCCCCCAGCTTGGCCAGAGCTGAGGTCCACAGGAAACAAGTTAGGCTTTTTTTCCTTTTTAAGGTGGGAGTCAAGGATGTTAAGAAATCTTTCCCAGCGTTCTAACTACAGCATAAAAGTTTTTTTCTTCTGGTTGCATTTCAAATCTTTTCATTTAAAAGAATATAGTTCACAGAACAAGTATGATAGAGACATTCTACATAGAGGTGCAGACACAGATAAAACTGACATGGAAGAGGACTTTTTGGTCTTTGCCAAAAGTCATCTAAAGCACTTCCTCTCCATTGGTGTCCCAGAGAAGATGAAAAGGTGGAAAAAGTTCCCTAGGAACTTTGCCGAAAATTGCAAGAATTTTCAAATTTGAGCATACCCAGTCAAGGAAAATTTACTGAGCATATAGTTCACAACGACCCAGACAAGCCTTCTCCCAGTGGCTTGGAGTGTCCCAGCTATAGGATTAGGGGAGGAAAAAAAAGGGGGTGCTTATCTTGACAAGGAGAGAATCAAGCCAGGGGAGATCAGACTCTTCCTACAGGGCCCACCAAATGTTGAGGTTCAAAAGGGGAAGGGACCCCAAAAGGTTGGGGTATAGACCAGTGTTGCAAAGGTGTCTCAAATGAATTTGAAGGCTTGAACTCATTTCCAAATCAAGGGGCAAAGTTTACTGTAATTGTAAGGCTAATTGAAGAAGACTAAGTTCCAAAAGAATTTAGTAAAGCACCAAGAGAAAGAAGACAAATTTATCCAGTTCATATCACTAATATGCTAATTTTATGGCTTACAGGTAGGTTTTAGTGGTGGTCTATTAATTATTGTCTCAGGAACTTAGTTATCACTGACCAACAGATTATCTGACAGTCAATAATGTTTGTAGGATTTTTCTAAGGCCAGAAGACCTGAGAATCATTGACAGATTGTTAGAACAATAGCACTCTAAGGTCAGAAGACCTCAGGATCCCTAATATATTTTCTCTAAATTCTAAGAGAAAAATATTTTTATATTCCTAGGCCAGAAGATTTTTACAATCATTGAGGGACAGATTGTTAGAACAATCGCACTCTAAGAAAGGGGGAGACCTCAGGATCACTGATTCTAAAGTCAGAAGACGTAGTATCATTGACAGATTATTAGAACAGACGCACTCTAAAGTTAGGGGACCTTAAAATTATTGCCTTATTTTCTCTAGAACCTGTATTCTATCATCAGCAAGTATAAAATATTGCATGTAATATCATATTTCATAATGTATTGTTCTGTTTTGCTGGGCTTTTGTCTTTTCCTCCTCATTTTTCTTTCTCCCCCCTCCCTTACTCCACTCGATTCTTTGAAGAGGGAAAAATATAGGCAATATAAAAACAAAAGATATCAATAATCTCCCTCTGGAAATTCTGTGTTGTGGATATTTAATAATTAACAATACTGGTAATGCTATATTATATAGTGATTAAGACAGAAATAAGTTATAATTACATATCATTTATAAATGTTTTATTTTATAAATATAATTATAGTCACAAATATTTCAGGCAATGACAATAGGTTTATTTTTTACTGTGACAATAGAACTTCTCAATATTACTGTATTCCATAATGCTAAAGAGAGAATGCTTAAGTTTAAATTTAAATTCAAATGTAAATGTAGATATAAAAATTATTAATGAAAAACAATACTATTAATTCTTTAATAGTCTAAAATTTATTGTGGATTTTGCCAAATATTTTAAATTATGTAGGAAAATTCTCAAATCATTAATATTTCATTAGCAAAAAAATGTAAAAGAGCCTGTTTGTTTTAAAAGAGCATTTTTTAATATTCCTTTTCTTTTTTTAAAATCTCTTCTTTACTTTGTCTTGCCTCTCTTTATTGTTGTCCTCCATCTTCCTGTTCCTTCAGATTCATTGGTATAGGGAAAATTGGGAAAAGTAGGAGTTCCTCCTCTGATAATCCTGTAACTTATTGAAGGTCAAACTTATTGAAGGGAGCAGACATATAATTCTAGCCCAGTATTTTGTCTCTCTGAGAACAGAGGTGTCAGTCTCTGGTCTCTTCTTCCCTTCCTATTAGGGGGGAGAAGACAAAGAAACGCTTATCCTTATCCCCAGTGAGCCAAATTTAGGAAGACTCACTCTAATAAAACAGCAACATTCCCTCTCCACACAAATAAGCACAAATACATATATGCATCTCTCTATACAAGATAAAGGGCATCATTTATATACATAAATATCATTTCTTTACAACTTTGGTTGTTGTGAAGGAAAATGAATTTGTTACTTCTTCAAATGAATCCTAGGAATAAATATCACAAAACAAAATTAGTAGGGTTACAATCCTCCTTGGGGGAACATAAAATATCTTGGCTTAAAAATAATGCTAGTAATTTGCAAAACTAATCTACTTGCCTGGGGTTAAATTAGTATCTGAATTTGTTGTTGTTGAGTGTATTCAGTTGTGCTTAACTCTTTGTGACTCCATTTGGGGTTGTCTTAACAAAGATAATAAAATGGTTTGCCATTGCCTTTTCCAGCTCATTTTCCAGATAAAAAACTGAGGCAAACATGATTAAGTGATTTGACTTTGATCACATAGTGAATAAGTGTCTGAGACCAGATCTGAGCTTAGAAAAAGCTCAGTCTTATTGATTCCAAGCTAAGTTCTCTATCCTCTGTGCCAAGTAGGTATCTCCTAGGGATTCATGAATATAGGAATGTGTAGAGGATCACAGATAGTGGGGGAACTTTGGGTGAGGTATAAGAATCTCCAGTCTAGCCAGGGAACCTGCTGACTTATCTGGTTTGGCTGTCCACCCCGCCTAAGGTTGTCTCAGCTTACCTGAGAAGTCAGGGGTGTGACAATCTGTGTTATAATTAAAGCAGCATTATACTAAGTGTCAGAGATATTTGCACACCATAGCAAGTTGTTTATATGGTCCCACATGCACAATAGAGAGTTAGCACAAGCACAGTGTGCTATAATTTTATGTGTATTAGGGTTTATAATGCTGAGGGAATTTTGAATAAATGAACTCTTGTTTTGACCATCTTTGTGAGTTCTGCCCCCTCACTCCTCACCCATGATCAGGATTCAGGCTGGTACTGAAATCCTCCAGTAAGCAAGTCCAGACAGAAATGGAACATTATTGCAACACTATGGAAAAGACCATCCTTGTTTGTAGTTGAGATGAATTGTAGAGTAGGGTATAACACTGAGGAACTGAGCAATTATAGTATTTGAAGGAACCTCATTATGTATGCTAAAATCCACTAGTATGAAGACAGGAATTAAAAGCAGAAAATGTGAATTAGGCACTAAACTCATAGAAGAGGGAAGAAGAACGTCAAGGGGAATAGAAATTGGTTGATAATGGCCACTACTTGTATTAATATTGAGTAATCAATTTGGACAGTGTGAACCTCAAAGAAGGAAAGAGGTTGTTAAAAGAAAATGGTATAGATAGTCTGTAAGTAGCAATAAAAAGTCAAGATATTGATTCTCCAACCAAAACCAGTGAGGAAGAGGTATGAAAGAAAGTATAGCCAGTACTGAACAGGGTAGTTAGGAATGTCATGTTATCAAGGAGCAAGATCTCAGTGAATTTCAGAATATGGAAGAAATGAGAGAAGAGATTCAAGATAAGGGAAAATTTGTTAATTTTTTTTATAAATGTCTTATCCTAGATAGAACTCCTCTTTAAAAGATTAATTTTAAAAGTCTTAAACTATACATACTTCCATTTTATTAGAAGGGTATGTATCACAGTAGAAGTAGAGTTAGGAAAAAAAATTAAATCTTGTTTTTGATATGTATTGTATAATTAAACTAAATAATCTCTAAGTCTCAGGTCTCTGAAAATAACCAGATTGTAGTGAAGATAAATGAAATGTATGTAAAGCATACAAATACATAAAATAATGTTGCCTATCATTTTATTAAGTATATTTTGCTAGCTTTACTAGCTTCCTACTAACTAACATTGGCATTTTTCTCTTATAGACCACATCAAAGACTTTCAATTATTTACATGGCCCCTATCAGGGAACAATAATTATAGAGAAAACATTTTCATACATAGATAAGTGGTAGTGAAGGGAGTACAGCTTCTAAGAAAAATATAGCAGTAATCCTAAAGTCCCTTGACCTTGGAATGCTATTGTTCTAACAATGTCTGTCAATGATTCTAAAGTCTTCTGGCCTTAGGATAGTTCTACAAACATTGCTGACTGTCAGATAAATAATCTGCTGGTCAGTGATAACCAAGGTCCTGATACAATAGTAAACAGATAACCCCTCAAACCTACCTATAAGCTATAAAATCAGCAAATAAGTAACATGAAGTTCTGGTTTCCCTAACTTTGTCCTATAAAGTTATCTTTATCTTGGCTCTTTGCTAAATCATTTTGGAACTTGGCCTGCTTCGATTAGCTTTACAATAAACTTTGCCCCTTGATTTGGAGATGATTTCAAGCCTGCAAATTCTTTTGAGATACCTCATGACACTGATCTGCGGCCCCAACCTTTTGGAGTCTCTTTTTGAACCTTAACATTAGCATAGAATTCTAGCTTCTTCCCTCCTCAAAAGCAATTATACACTAAACTGTCAACATCTCTTCCTCAACCTGGTATTCTGAAATCAAACCTTTTTCAATTTTCTCTTCTCAATATTTCTAAGGTAAAATTTCCTTCTGTATCTGATTTGCAGGAATGGATCTTTTATTAATTATTATTTTTAAAAGTCTAGTTTTTGGCTAAAATATTTGTAAAATCTGTAATTTTGTCACTGTGGTCCCTTATTGATGCAGGCAACTTTTCTATATGTACCCAACCCTTCCCATGCTGCCATCATCCCAACTGTTTTCTCAGTAATCTATTCTTATCTACTGGCTCCTTTCTAGAGGCTTAAACATTATCATTTTTTCCATCCTTAAAATCTCCTTACTTTTTGGGACTATCCCCACAAACTGATATCCTCTCTTCCAAATTAAAATTACCTGTGAGAAAGCTGTCTATACTGGCTGCATTCATTTTCTCTGCTCTTACTCTCTTCTAAACCCTCTAAAATTTGGCTTCCAGTATCATCATCCAACTGAAACTATTCTCTTCAAATTTATAAATGATCATTTTGCTAGCTTAGACTTCAAAAGCCCCAATCACAACAGCAGGGAATATAATCAACATAATCATGCAAGAAACAATTAAATACATTAAATGTTATATACCTATATCAATAGATGCAGAAAAAAGACCTCTACAAAATAAAATACTAATATTAAAATGTTTACTGAAAGGATAGGTTTTAGAAGGGTCCTTTCATAATATGATCAAAAAGCATTTATCAAGAACTTGCTAGTTTATTTGTAGTTTATGGAAACACTGGTGCTTATAGATTTATTAGTCTTATGGACTTCCCAGGCTGGCATAGAAAAGAGAAAAAGTGTGTGGTATTAGACTATATGGACACTAGACTATATGAAGATTTTGAAGGGGTAAGAGAAGGAAAAATGGTTGCTCATATTAACTTCCATGTTACCAGGCTCCAGGTGGCGCTGATCCAAGCATCACTACTTCCTTTTTTTTAAATTAAAGCTTTTTATTCGCAAACAATATGCATAATTAATTTTTCGACACTGACTCTTGCAAAGCTTTCTGTTACAAATTTTTCCCTCCTACTCCCTACCCCCTCCCTTAGATGGCAAGAAGTCTAATACATGTTAATTATGTAAAAATATTTGACAAAATAAATATATGTATATATATTTATATAGTTATCTTGCTGTACAGGGAAGAGAAAAAAATAAAAATAAAAATAAAAAACCTGAGAAGGAAAACATAATGTAAGCAAACATCAATAGAGAGTGTGAAAATGCTGCTGTGCTCCAGACTCAGATCCCACAGGCCTCTCCCTGGGTGCACATGGCTCTCCTCATCACTGAACAACTGGAACTGGTTTGAAACATCTCATTATTGAAGATAACCATGTCCATCAGAATTGATCATCATATAGTATTGTTGTTGCTGTGTACAATGATCTTCTGGTTCTGCTGATTTTCACTCAATATCAGTTCATGCAAGTCTCTCCAGGCTTCTCTGAAATTATCCTGCTGGTCATTTCTTACAGAACAATAATATTCCATGAATGCAGGGATGGTTCAATATTAGGAAAACTATTAACATAATTGACTATATTAATACTCAAATTAACAAAAAACATATGATAATCTCAATAGATGCAGAAAAAGCATTTGATAAAATCCAACATCCATTCCTATTAAAAACATTAGAGAGTATAGGAATTAATGGACTTTTCCTTAAAATAGTCGGTAGCATCTATTTAAAACCATCAGCTAGCATCATATGTAATGGTGATAAACTGGAACCATTCCCAATAAGATCAGGGGTGAAACAAAGTTGCCCACTATCACCATTACTATTCAATATTGTATTAGAAATGCTAGCCTTGGCAATAAGACAAGAAAAAGAAATTAAAGGAATTAGAGTAGGTCATGAGGAAACCAAATTATCACTCTTTGCAGATGATATAATGGTCTACTTAGAGAACCCTAGAGAATCAACTAAAAAACTATTAGAATTAATCCACAACTTTAGCAGAGTTGCAGGATACAAAATAAATCCACATAAATCATCAGCGTTTTTATACATCACCAACAAAATGCAACAGCAAGAGATACAAAGAGAAATTCCATTCAAAATAACTATCGATAATATAAAATATTTGGGAATATATCTGCCAAGGAAAAGTCAGGATCTATATGAGCAAAACTACAAAACACTCTCCACACAAATAAAATCAGATCTAAACAATTGGAAAAACATCAAGTGCTCTTGGATAGGTGAAGCGAATATAATAAAGATGGCAATACTACCTAAACTAATCTATTTATTTAGTGCTATACCAATCAAACTCCCAAGAGATTATTTAACTGAACTAGAAAAAATAACGACAAAATTCATCTGGAAAAACAAAAGGTCAAGAATTTCAAGGGAATTAATGAAAAAAAATGCAAATGAGGGTGGCCTGGCTGTACAAGATCTAAAACTATATTATAAAGCAGTGGTCACCAAAACCATTTGGTACTGGATAAGAAATAGAGTAGTGGATCAGTGGAATAGATTAGGTTCACAGGACAAAATATTCAATGACAATAGTAATCTAGTGTTTGATGAACCCAAAGACCCCAGTTTTTGGGATTAAAAACTCACTATTTGACAAAAACTGCTGGGATAATTGGAAACTAATATGGAAGAAATTAGGCATTGACCCACACCTAACACCATATACCAAGATAAGGTCAAAATGGATTTATGATCTAGGCATAAAGAATGATATTATAAACAAATTGGAACAATGTAGGATGGTTTACCTCTCAGACCTGTGGAGGGGGAAGGAATTTGTGACCAAAGAAGAACTAGAGGTCATCATTAATCATAAAATAGATAAGTTTGACTATATCAAGTTAAAAAGTTTTTGTACAAACAAAATGAATGCAGACAAGATTAGAAGGGTAGCAGTAAACTGGGAAAATATTTTTACATTCAAAGGTTCTGATAAAGGTCTCATTTCTAAAATATATCGAGAATTGACTCAAATATATAAGAATTCAAGCCATTCTCCAATTGATAAACGGTCAAAAGATATGAACAGACAATTTTCAGATGAAGAAATTGAAACTATTTCTGGTCACATGAAAAGGTACTCCAAGTCACTGTTGATCAGAGAAATGAAAATTAAGACAACTCTGAGATACCACTACACACCTGTCAGATTGGCTAAAATGACAGGAAATGATAATGATAACTGTTGGAGGGGGTGTGGGAAAACTGGGACACTGATACATTGTTGGTGGGACTGTGAACGGATCCAACCATTCTGGAGAGCAATTTGGAACTATGCTCAAAAAGTTATCAAACTGTGCATACCATTTGACCCAGAAATGTTTCTACTGGGCCCTTATCCCAAAGAGATTTTAAAGGAGGGAAAGGGACCCACATGTGCAAAAATGTTTGTGGCAGCCCTTTTTGTAGTGGCAAGAAACTGGAAATTGAAAGGATGCCCATCAATTGGAGAATGGCTGAATAAATTATGGTATATGAATGTTATGGAATATTATTGTTCTGTAAGAAACAACCAACAGGAGGATTTCAGAGAGGCTTGGAGAGACTTGCATGAACTGATGCTGAGTGAAATCAGCAGAACCAGGAGATCATTATACACAGCAACAAGACTATATGATGGTCAATTCTGATGGACATGGTTCTCTTCAACAATGATGTGATTCAAACCAGTTCCTATTGTTCATCGATGAAGATAGTCATATACACTCAGAGAGAGGCCTCTGGGAACTGAGTGTGAACCACAACACAGCATTTTAACGCTTTCTGTGAATATTTCCATGCATTTTGTTTTCCTTCTTAGGTTGTTTTTTCTTCTCTTTCTAGATCTGATGTTTCTTGTGCAGCAAGATAACTGTATATATATGTATACATGTATTGTATTTGTCATATAATTTATCCTATTTAGCTTGTATTAGATTACCTGTCATCTAGGGGTAGGGAGCGGGGGGAAGGAGGGGAAAAGCTTGGGAAAAAAAAGTTTTTGCAAAGGTCAATGTAGAAAAATCACTCATATGTTTTGTAAATAAAAAGCTTTATTAAAAAAAACAATAATATTCCATGACATTCATATACCATAACTTATTCAGCCACTCTCCAATTGATGGGCATCCATTCATTTTCCAGTTTCTAGCCACTACAAAGAGGGCTGCTACATTCTTGCACATGTGGGGCCCTTTCCCTCATCTAAGATCTCTTTGGGATATAAGCCCAATAGAAACACTGCTGGGTCAAAGGTTATGCACAGTTTAATAACTTTTTGAGCATAGCTCCAAATTACTCTCCAGAATGGTTGGATCCGTTCACAGTTCCACCAACAATGCATCAGTGTCCCAGTTTTCCCACATCCCCTCCAACATTCGTCATTATCTTTTCATGTCATTTTAGCCAATCTGACAAGCATGTAGTGGTATCTCAGAATTGTCTTAATTTGCATTTCTCTGATCAATAGTGATTTGGAACAACTTTTCATATGACTAGAAATAGTTTTAATTTCATCATCTGAAAATTGTCTGTTCATAACCTTTGACCATTTATTGATTGGAGAGTAACTTGAATTCTTATAAATATGAGACAATTCTCTATATATTTTAGAGATGAGGCCTTTATCAGAACCCTTAAATGTGAAGATGATTTCCCAATTTATTGCTTCCCTCCTATTCTTGTTTGCATTCATTTTGTTTGTACAAAAACTTTTTAACTTATATAATCAAAATTATCTATCTGGTGATAAATTAAGAGTTCCTTCTCCACAGGTCTGAGAGGTAAACTATCCTATGTTCCTCTAATTTGCTTATAATATTACTCTTTATATCTAAATCATCAACCCATTTAGATCTTATCTTGGTATGTGGTGTTAAGTGTGGGTCGGGCCCTAATTTCTTCCACACTAGTTTCCAATTTTCCCAGCAGTTTTTGTCAAATAGTGAGCACTTATCCCAAAAGCTGGGGTCTTTGGGTTTGTCACACTCTAGACTGCAATAGTTATTGCCTGGTTTATCCTGTGATCCAATCCCATTCCACTGATCGACTGCTCTATTTCTTAGTACCAAATGGTTTCGATGATTGCTGCTTTATAATATAATTTTAGATCTGGCACAGCAAGGCCACTTTCATCGGCCTTTTTTTTTTCCATTAATTCCCTTGAAATTCTTGACCTTTTGTTCCTCCAAATGAACTTTGCTACTATTTTTTCTAGAGCTGTAAAATAATTTCTTGGGAGTTTGATTGGTATGGCACTAAATAACTACATTAGTTTGGGTAGTATTGTCATTTTTATTATGTTCACTCTGCCTACCCATGAGCACTTGATGTTTTTCCAACTGACTAGGTCTGATTTTATTTGTGTGGAAAGTGTTTTGTAGTTTAGTTCGTATAGTTCATAACTGTTCCTTGGCAGATATATTCCCAAATATTTTATACTATCAAAAGTTATTTTGAATGGAATTTCTTTTTGTATCTCTTGCTGCTGAACTTTGTTGGTAATATATAAAAATGCTGATGATTTATGTGGATTTATTTTGTATCCTGCAACTTTGCTAAAGTTGTGAATAGTTTCTAGTAGTTTTTTAGTTGAGTCTCTAGGGATCTCTAAGTATACCATCATGTCATCTGCAAACAGAGATAATTTGGTTTTCTTATTACCTACTCTAATTACTTTAATCTCTTTTTCTTCTCTTACTGCCAAAGGTAACATTTCTAATACAATATTAAATAGTAATGGTGACAGTGGGCATCCTTGTTTCACTCCTGATTTTACTGGGAATGGTTCTAGTTTGTCCCCATTACATATGATGCTTGCTGATGGTTTTAAATAGATGCTATTGATCATTTTCCGGAAAAGCTCACTTATTCCTATACTCTCTAGTGCTTTTAATGGGAATGGGTGTTGGATTTTATCAAATGCTTTTTCTGCATTTATTGAGATAACCATATGATTTTGTTAGTTTGGTTATTAATATAATTGATTATGCTGATAGTTTTCCTAATACTGAACCAGCCCTGCAATTCCTGGTTTAAATCCTACTTGGTCATAGTGTATTATCCTGGGGATGACTTTCTGTATCTTATTGCTAATATCTTATTGAAGATTTTTGCATCAATATTCATTAGGGATATGGGTCTATAATTTTCTTCCTCTGTTTTCACCCTACCTGGTTTAGCTATCAGCACTATATCGGTATCATAGAAGGAATTTGGTAGTATACCTTCTTTCCCTGTTTTTTTCAAATTGTTTATATAGTATTGGAATTAATTGTTCTTTGAATGTTTGGTAGAATTCACATGTAAATCCATGTGGCCCTGAAGATTTTTTCTTAGGGAGTTGTTTAATAGCTTGTTCTATTTCTTTTTCTAAAATGGGGCTATTTAAATAATTTACTTCCTCTTCTGTTAATCTGGGCAGTCTATATTTTTGTAGATATTCCTCCATTTCATTTAGATTATCAAATTTGTTGGCACAAAGTTGGACAAAGTAACTCCTAATTATTGCTCTAATTTCCTCTTCATTGGTGGAAAGTTCTCCCTTATCATTTTTGAGACTAACAATTTGATTTTCCTCTTTCCTTTTTCTAATCAAATTAACTAAAGGCTTATCTATTTTGTTGGTTTTTTTCATAAACTAACTCAATTTTATTAATTCAATAGCTTTCTTATTTTCAATTGTATTAATCTCCCCTTTTATTTTCAGAATTTCCAATTTGGTATTCAGTTGAGGGTTGTTAGTATGTTCCTTTTCTAGCTTTTTTAATAGCCCAATTCATTAATCTTCTCTTTCTCTATTTTATGCAAGTAAGCATCTAGAGATATGAAATTACCCCTTATAACCACTTTGGCCTTATCCCACAAATTTTGGTATGTTAGCATCACTACTTCCCATCAAACATGGGATTTATAGAACAATAAATTACTTGAGCCAGAAACATTCTTTTGTGAAGGCAATCTAGGCCATTTTTAATTCAAGTATAGCCTTTTTTCATTGAATGTGTGTTGTCTCAGACAAAGTGAGATCTGGGAAACACCTTTGGACCATTTCCAGTCATCCTGATCTATGTCTTACCACTAAATGAGTCTGGAGGAAACAGTGAGCCTGATGACTTTGCACAGGCCTGCCTCACTTGAATCCAATTCACCTATAAGTCAAGATGAACAAGAAAAGCAATATTTAGATAACTTTTTAAGAATAAAAGTTTTCTCTAACAGATATGTGGTCAAGATATGAAGTTTTCAAAAAAAATGCAAAAGGTACAAATGCTTCAAAACATTAGGAGAAACTCAAATATAACACTAAGCTACCATTCATAGCCATTAAACCATCAAAAAAAGAAAATGGAAATAGTCAACGTCATACTAACCAGAGGAAAAGTCATACTATTGTAGTGTTGGTGAAGTTGTGAATTGAGCCAACTGCTCTGGAAAATAATTTGTAATTACATAAAAACATTTACTAACTTTTCATATCCACTGATTCCAAGACCTGATAATTGCTTTTGTATTCTTCCTCTCTTTCCCTCAGTTAATCAATCAACTTTTATTTGACATGACCCAAGCTTTGTCTTCTGTGGTAGGGATGCAAATAAGCCAGTAGTTTGTTCTTAAAAGTGGTAGAGATCAATGGCATTGAAGAATTAAGGGTTCATGCCTGGTACTCAAGCTGATTTTTTCCTTTTTTAGATTAAGTTTTAGGCTGGGTACCCACATTCCATAGGAACAGAGTGAAAAGGAGCCCTCCTCACAGGACCGCTGTAATATAGAAAAGGACAGTCCAGAATGTATTACTACCCACAAATTAGAGGGAGCTTGGCTCCTGTCTTTCCCTTATTAATTGCTAAATTTTCCCTTCCCAAAAAACCCTATATGCATTTAGCCTTGCTGTTAGCAAAGTAATAGAACTTTGCTTCTTCATCTGGAAAAGCCGCAACCGCAACATAATTTTAGGGTCCAACTCTCCCAAATCCTAAAATTAAATCTATTTCGTATATAAAAGATGGGATGATTAAAGGCACTGAGCAGGCTTTAAATAAATGTTGATTGCTTTAAGATCTGCAAAACACTTTAGTCTGTTTAATTCATTTGACCCTTATTCTCATTTTACTTATAAATGAGGAAGAGAGAATCACAAAGTTATGCAGCATTTGAACTGAGATCTGACTCCAAGATGGTCCTCTATCCCTGTCTAACATGACTTTTGCCTGAAACGTCAAAGTGCCTCACAGTTTAAGAGACTAAGAGCTGGAAGGGATTTGAGCAGCCATCGAGTTTATTTTACAGAGGATAAAAACTTAACACATGGAGGTGAGTTCACACAATTAAGGTAGGGGGCAGGATTTAAACTCGTTCTTCCTGACCCAACTCCATGTCTGGCACGCTACCCTAACAGGCCTTGTTTTCCTGATATGAACTACAAAGACTCCAGACCCCAAATCTTTAAATAACCTAGCACACTTAGCACACTAAAAGCTCATTGCAGAGCGTTCCAAGTATTTCCGGGACAAGAGACAACAAATAACACGACGCATGCGTAAAGATAGCCAATTTCCCCCCCCCTTGAAAAATAGGGACTTAATAAAGCCCCTTTCACCCTATACTTCTTAAAGAAAGCTGAACACTCGGTTTTTTGTTTTGTTTTGTTTTTCCTCTAAATCTCAAAAATTTAGGGCGTGTTCGAAAAGACAAATTTAGCACAGGTCAGACTGGGAACTCAGCTCAGCTCTTCAGCTTTTGCTTTATGGCCACTTCCTAGTCACAAGAAAAACTGCATGAAAGGGAATAAGGATTGTCGCACATGCGCAGGTCGCTAGCTCGTGAGGATCTCGGAAGGAGAAGCTCCAGTTCTCGCGTCGTCTTCCTACAGGCTGCATTTCCGGTCGTCGTCCGGGAGCCGCCCTCGGTCCCTGTCCTCTCTGGTTCCTGTCACTGCCGCCTTGGAAAGAAATGGCCGCGCCGGAGCAGATCCCGTTGGCCCGGGGTTGCCAGAGCTCCTCGACGCCGCCTGTGCCGCGGGCCAACAGGACCCTCGTGGTGCGACACTTGCCGGCCGAGCTGACTGCAGAGGAAAAGGAGCATCTTCTGAAGCATTTCGGTGCCCAGGCCGTGCGGGTCCTGTCTGACAAGGGCCGCTTGGTAAGGAAGGACCAGCGCGGGCTGGCCCAGAGGTCCCACAGGGCCGATCCGAGTCTGATGGCAGCCCGGTGGATACAAGGACTTGGTTTGGGCGGGCTGAGCCAAGTCGGGCAACCGGCTGTCCTTGCCCTAGTCCTAATCTGGACAACTGCCCCAGGATTTGGGACTGGCAATAAGCTTTGCGATCCTTGGGACTGAGCTGGGGGTGGGGGTAGGGCGACAAACAACATGACCCTTGGTTAGTCTCAGTTTCCTCCTCATTAAAAGAGGCCCCACTACACCTGCTGATACCCCTAGCCCCTGAGTTCTTTGTGAAGCCTCTAAAGAAGATGTGCATTGATTAGCAAGTTAAAAGGAGAGCCATTTGCTCCCACTCCAAACCCAGCTGTGCATCCCAAAATTTAACCAGTTCCTTTTTATTAATTCCACCCCTTCGTCCTTCCTATGTTAACCTTTGACTTTATTGGAAAATTTGAGGGCAAAAATGGTGATGAATGAAGTGGAAAGTGCATCGGTTTGGGGTCAGAGTACTTAAACTGTACATTTCACGTACGTTTTCTCTTGTGAATTTCATAATATCTCTGGGAGGTAGAAAATGTAATCCAGGTCTCACGTCCAAGACCAACTATGCTTTAATACTATGCCCAGCTACTTGTATTGGGAGGCAGAAGAATCTTGGCTTTGCCACTTACTAAGTAATGAGGTGAACCTTAGGCAAGCCACTGTTTGTTTCTACCTGAGTTTTCTCAGCAAAAGAAGGGTTCTAACTTCTTGTAGATCTCATAAAATAATGAAATGTTCCTCATCGTTGCCTTTCTAAGAAAAGGTCCAAGGTATAATCGGGAGAGTGTTAGCTGTTGATTTCATTTCTAACCTATTACATTCTTTTGGCAGAGTTGAAAAATCAGAATAGTTTTATTAACCAATAACCTTTGGATAAATATATTCGATGAGGTTAAAGGTATTCGTTTAAAATTCTTTGAAAGTAATTTTCTACTGTCTTAGCGTAGATTTATAACATTTTCAATGGATTAATGAGAAAACAAAGTTTCAAGAAGATATGTATCACCTCGGTGTAAAAAATATTTTTTTCTCTGTTAACACATTTGTCTAAAAATGATTTGGCATGAGTCCGGTGATAATTAGTTACCTGTTACTGAAGGTTATCTGGCAGTTTTAGTTCTTAATTCAATTCCTGTTTTTCAGTTGAGAAAAAATTAAGGATGACCAAAGTTAATTGATTTGGCCACAGTTAAATTCATAGTAATAGCATAATTGGATTTTTACCCCATATCTTTTCTAATTTTACATCTAAAGCTTTCTCTAGTAGAATATAATTCTTATATGATTCTGTGACTTACATTCCAGGGTTTCATTTTCCATAAAAGTAAGAAAAGAAATACAAATAGATTTTAAAATTCAACTGAAGTACTTCAGTTCAAACTCATTAAAATTAATATTAGTTTGATCCATGTTCTCTAAAAAATCAAAACTTCATTTTGAGATAACCCAAGACAAAATCTTTTTGTTCATCTGGCTTAATAATTCAGTAACTTTTGATATTTGCTGTTTGTTACATTTTTTATTCTTGTAAACTGTAATTTTTAGTATAGAATTTTCCCTTGAAGAGAGGGCAAAAGGGAATATATTTAAATAACAGAATAAAGAATGATTTTCCTTACTAATGAAAACTGTTAATGCTTTGTATTGGAAATTATAAAAGCTAAAAGGAACATTAAAATACTATGACTTTTTATTTCTTTTATGTAGTTTAATATATGGTCTTAGATTTCCTAGCATCTGATTATTTTTTTAACTTTTAAACTTAGTATAATTCTTGTTTTTGAGTATACTTTGGTGCTTATTTAGAGTTGTGGATATTATGATTATCTTTCAGAAACACACTGCTTTTGCAACTTTCCCTAATGAAAAAGCAGCCATAAAGGTATGTGATATTCTTGGTACTAAACATTTTATCTATACTTTCTTATCAAATTGGAACTATTGGGCTAAAGTCTGTTGATATATACTCTTGATCCATTTCATTCACCTCTTTCATTCCTTCCTTCTTTCAACCTCTCTAAGGGCATTTAAGAAGTGCCTACAGAACTTACCTTGTAGTGAACATTTTCAAGTTGTTACTGTATTTGAAGAACAAATATTAAATTGTTTCAACAAATATTTAAATTTAAATATTTAAAAAGTTAATAGACCTTGCTTCTGGGCACTGAAGTTCTTGAACAAGAAAGAAAAAGAACAAGTTGGGATATCCTTCAATGACTTTTCTTTCTCCCAGAAGGTTAAGTGGTCCTGATACGTGTAATAGGTAGATAGGCACATGGTGGTTCATGTTGCCAAAAGTAGATAGAATAGATTGAATGTAAGCCAGGATTTGAGCTAAAGTTGATCTTAGTACTTGTAAAGCATGTGACACTTACTGTTGTGATATATGCCACTATTAAGTCAATTAGGTACTAAGTATTGCACTAAGCATTATAAAAAGAAAAAAAAATATCGACAGTATGCTTTTAGGAAGCTAGCAGTTTAGTTGAAGTAACACAGTAAGGACATACATAAATATAAGTAAATTGTGTAAGGTGGTTTGAGAGGAAGATACTAACAACCCACAACATTGAAAAGTACCTCATGTAGAAGGTACTTGAGCTGAGCCTTGGGAATAAATTAGAGATTTTAAGAGACCAAGAGGAGGTAATAGGATTAGTAATAATTATTGTATAAATATTATGCTTCAGATAGTGGAATTTCTAGGCAGCTCACAAAGTTGCCCATTAAATATTTCTTGACTTGAATGTCATTGATGGTATTTTCTAGTTCTACCTCTAAAAATAAAAGCTAAATATCTAAGTAATTATGTCAAAGACAGTGGGTAAAATAAACCACTATTGTAAAACTGGATTTAAATAACTGGTATTTTCACTAATATTGAAAGAAATATATATATATATATTTAGTTGTAATAAGTTAAAATATCTGATATGAATCAGTTCCCCCCCCCCCCATTCCTCTTACTGTTTTAAAGACTGACTTTATTTATTTTTTTTTTAAAGAATGACCACATACTTAAAATTTTGGTCTGTTTCAAGAATTGAAACTTGTGAACTTGAGTGATAGAATATTTGGATTGGAGAGCATTAATTAAAAATGTGTTGGTAATAAGTGGATTTTAAATCTTTGTTACATTTATCAAATTTAACTTTTTTGTTTTGTGTCATTTGAAGGCTTTATCAAGACTTCATCAGCTAAAAGTTTTAGGTCACACTTTAGTTGTTGAATTTGCAAAAGAACAAGACCAAGCTTCTTCCTTCTGTCAGACTTCATATTCAGAGAAAAAGAAAAGGTATGTGGTTATTAGGTTTGTTGTATTTTTTTTTCTCTTCACATTTTTAGAGTTATTTCAGAACAGAAAATTAAATTTTGGGGGAGGGAGGAATTGCTTAATAAAGCTT
Source organism: Myrmecobius fasciatus (assembly GCA_023553655.1). NCBI lineage: Eukaryota > Metazoa > Chordata > Mammalia > Dasyuromorphia > Myrmecobiidae > Myrmecobius > Myrmecobius fasciatus. The sequence continues at coordinate 116,416 of JAJPUD010004336.1, forward strand.
ATAGATATTGAAACCAATAAGCAAAAAGAACTCTTTTATGTAATATTTCAATTCAAACATTTATTTGACAGTACAGTAGTACTGAAGAAGAAGAGAATTTATTCTGAAACTCTTTTTTGGGGGTAGAGGAACCTTAATGAATGTTGGAGTATGTGTGACAGTAGTTTGAGGAAAGAAGAGTGGGTTTGGAATAGCTACTGTGAAGGGTGCTGTTATTGGGAAGCATTGAGGGAAGAATAAAAGGATTTGTGTGTAGCATTGAGGGTCTGCTTCAGAGTAAATACTCATTTGGAGTAGATTGAGTAGTCCCAGTTATTGTAATTTTCTTTAGTGTTGAATTACCTGGAGAGAGAAAGAAGTCTCTATTCCTTCTGCATAAAGGCATGTATTTCTGAGGTAAGGCAATTGGAAAAGACATAAATGATTCTAACATCCCACATTGAAACTCTGAATGTTATTTTTCCTATAGAAACTTTGATTACACATTATGATTAAGTTCTTGTTTTTTCATTGAATTCTGGTTAATTTTTGTATGTTGGTTTAGAAATCTAACATTGCTAATAGAAATTGCTTGTTATAGTAAGTGCAACAGAAATCAAACAATGGAATTATAAACAATCTTTGTTTATAAGTAGAGGGAACCATAAAGATGATAAAGTCTTAACTTTTATTTTTCTAGAAATGAGGAAACTGAAGACAAAACAGATTAAATTACTTGATCAAATTTACATGACTAGTAAGTGGTAGTTAGAATTATAGTAATTTTATTTTCATCTCTTTCCACCTTGTAATTAATTAATTCTCAAACTTCTAGTCTCTGTTTTGTTGCAGTTCATTTCTTGTCAAGCACCAATCCTGAATTTATTTCCATTATCTGCCTGAGATTCTCCTGGGCAAGTACTTCTGAGTAGAGTTCCAGGCCTTACCAAGTACTTGGATAAATTCATCATTTTTCAACTTTATTGGGCCCTGTACCTTAAAAATCATGCTTTTCGACTTTAATTTGGCCCTCACTACAATAAACCAAGTCATTCTTCCCTGGTTTTCTCCTTGTCTTACTCCAGTATAAGCTATGCCATATCTTTTCATTGCTTCCCAAGTTCCCACACCTTTACCTATCTTTCAGCTGAAGACTTCACCTCTTACCTTAACTGAGAAAATTGAGACTATTCAACACTAGCTATCCTTCCTTTCTCTTCATCTCAGAACCTCTTGACTTTATCTCTCACCCTTTGCTCATTTTTTCTAGTCTTTGATTATGAAATAGCTCTTTAGCCAAGGCAAGTACCTCTACATTTGCTCTTGATCCCATCCTCTGATCTCTAGAAAATTCAATAATCCCATTATTCAGTCTTTAGCCTTTTCCTATTCACTAATTACTTTCTTACTGCTTTTAAACACGACTAACTCTTTGCCCTCAAATTCCTGTAATAACAGCCTATTTAACATGTCATCCTCTTATCTTTTTCTAGCCAGACTCCTTAAAAAAGTCTGTCTACAATCATTACTTCTACTTCCCCTCTTCCCATTTAGTTCTGCCCATAGCAATTTGGCTTTTGATTCCATCATTCAACTGAAACTGTCCTCTCCAAAGCTATCAGTGATCTCTTAATTTTTAAATATGATTGTCTTTTTTTAGTCTTCATCTTTCTTGAATTTTCTGATTTTGATACTGCTAACCTTTCTTGGTGATACGCATTTTTCTTTTGTCCTACCTGTATATCACTCCTTTCTTTACTGGCTCATTATCCATATCATGCTTCTTAGCTATGGGTACATCCTAAGGCTCTGTCCTAGACCCATTTTTCTGTCTTTACTTCTTTGGCACTCATGGATTTAACATCTCCTTAGAGATGACTGGCAGATCTCTATGACTAGCCCCATTTTCTCCCCAAGCTTCAGTCCAGTTGCAAATCAGACATTTCAGAATAAATATCTTGTAGATATCTCAAAATCATTGTGTTTAAACAGGACCTAAACTATCTTTCCCTCAAAATCCACCTAGACTTTGGTTTTTAATACATCTAATGGATATAAGTAGGCTCCTTAGTTATGGCATAATTTGTTGTTGCTGCCTCTATAGTATTTCTTCCATCTTCTTCCTTCTCTACTCATAAGGCCACCACCCTTTCTTCAGGCCCTTATTATCTCTCACTTAGATTTTTGTAATGGCTTCTTAACTGGTCTCCTTGCCATGTTTTTCATGACCATGCCACATTCTTATTCAGTAAACTTTATGGGCTACCTGTTGTTGTGGAAGTAAGATATAAACTCCTTTGTTTCACTTTTAAAGCCCTTCACAGATTGCAGCCCATCTTTCTAGCTTTCTTATATGCCACTGTCCTTTCCACATTATCAGAGTCAGCCAAACTGGCCTTATCTCTGTTCTTCACAGTATTCCCTCTCCAGTCTGAAACATCAGGCTGATTGTCCTCCAATCCTATTATGTACTGCATCCTTGCTTCCATTTTCTATAACCCTTCCTTCAAGATTCACCTTAATTCCTGCCTTCTACATGAAACCTTTCCTGAATTTCCTAATTGCAAGTGTTCTCTTTCCTGAATTACCTTATGTTTCTCAGCTCTATCTGTATTTACGTTGTTTCCCTCACATAAAACAAAAGCTCTTTGAAAGGAGGGGTTTTTTTTAGTTCATATTCCCAATTTCTAATATCTAGCATCCCAGTATCTTAAGCACTTAATAAATTCTACTTAGTTTGTTATTAGAGTGGCTTACCATTTCCTTCTCCAGCTTATTTTACAGATGAATAACTGAGGCAAACAAGGTTAAATGACTTGCCCAGTAATCTTCTGAGACTAGATTTAAATTGAGAAAGATGTGTCTTACTACCTACAAACTTAGTACTTTGTCCACTTCACTACTAGTTGTCCCAACTTAATAGCTAATAAAAATAGCTTTTATATAGTCCTTTAAAGTTTGGAAACTTTATTCCTTAAGTAATTTTCTAAGATACATGCTCTTATCTCCAATTCACACATGACACATTGGAGAATGAGAGAAAGGTTAGATGACTTGCCCATGTTTGCATAGCAACCAAGCCCACTATTGTGTCCTCTGTTGCCTTGCTTAAGAATCTAGGTCTTCTGTAACTACTACTACATTGTAAAATAACACTTGTATAAAAGTCTAAAGGATAGCTCTAACTTATCTTTTGTATTTTCTGCAGCATCTAGCACAGTAAACTTTTATTAGATCAATTAGCTTCACATGTCATGATTTAATATTGCAGACATTTTCTTGATAAGATGTTAAAAGTAAGACTAATTTTAATCTTTTATTTGCTAGGTCTGATGAGCCTGTGGAAGAAGATAAAGAAAAAAAAGAAACAAGTTGTTTGACAATAGAAAATGGAATTGCACCAAATCATGGGTTAGTATTCTTTTTCACTTCTTTTTTTCCCTCTTCTCTTTTTTGTTGAAAGTTTTGTTCTTTTTATGAGATTTCATGAAAGTGAAAGAGTTTTGAAGTTAGGAATTATTTTTCAGTGCTTCTAACATGTAATGGGTATATCTGTAATGAGTATTTCTCTATTAAAAATACATTGATTTCCATAATAATTGGAAAAATGTAAATTAAAAGAATTCTGTGATAGCACTTCCCATCTATCAGATTAGTAGACTAAGGCTGCCTTTTTAACCCGGTTGCTGACAGAACTTGTTGATTTTGCAGAGGTGGCCTCTAAAAACCTCTGCCCCTGCAGGTCCTGGGGTCTTCTCAAATGGTTTTAGGAGATAGCTGCTTTACCCCAAGTTTATTTCTTCTACTTTGAGGTGCTCTGTTCTCTCTCTCTCTCTCTCTCTCTCTCTCTCTCTCTCTCTCTCTCTCTCTCTCTTTTTTTTTTTTCTGTGAAGGAAATTTAGTGAGTTGAAAGTTTTCTGACCTCCACTATCTTACCTGAGAAATATCTTTTTGGAATGGCCTGCTTTATTGGCTTAAAAATAAACTGAACCTGTAAGATAATTTTTATGTAATACAACTTTATGATGTTTAAATTTTTTGTAGTAATAATTTGTAGTATTTTTATTTTCAAAGCCTTTGAGCCTTGTAAAGTGAGTAATATTAATATCCTTAGCCACATATTTTCACATTATATTCTAAAATGATCAGAACAAATCTCAATTCACCCGAGTTAATATGCCTGCTTTCTTGGCCCTTCTGACATTGATTTATTTTTCTTTTATTTTTATCAGTTTGATGGAGGTAATACCAGAAGAGTTGTTTTAATGGGTTTTTGTCTGATTATTAGTGATTTTTAACATTTTCAAATGTGTATTTAATTTTGAAAAATTGTTTTATCCTTTATTGAGGGAAAGCCTGGAATAACTTTGTTTTCAACTTCTTTTGACAATATGTTAGTAATATTAGCTAACTTACAGTAAAACTTAATAAGAATTATTTTTTTTTTCTTGTAGGTTAACTTTTCCTCTAAATTCGTGCCTAAAATATCTGTATCCACCACCTTCAAGTACAATACTAGCCAACATAGCAAGTGCCTTGGCAAGTGTGCCTAAATTTTATGTACAAGTAAGTAGTAGAAATTTATACTTTTGAAAATTAATGCTAATTTTGCATGCTGCATCCAGCCTTCAATGACATTTTGTAACTTAAATCTTTAAAAATCTAGGGATCAGAGGACTCCAAGAATAGTGAATTAGCAGTATCATATGGCAGCTCAGAAAGCTTAATTCAGTCTATGATGCATTGAAATCACAATAAGGAAGTGATACTCCTGTTGTACTCTGCCTTCATCAGACCACATCTGGAGATTTGATTCTGACCACCACATTTTAAGAAGTCCATTGATAGCCTAAAGATCAAAGGGCAGTCTTAAGAAGGAAAATTTCAAGAACATACCATAGGAACATTAGTAAAAGAAGCTGAGAACCAAACAGCCTAAAAAGGACTTGAAATGGTAGACACAGTGGCTATTTCCAGTTATGTAAAGGGTTGTCGAGTGGTAAAGAATAGACTGCTAAAAATCGCCTCAGAGGTAGAACTGAAAAGAATGGGTAGAAGTTGCAAATAAGCCAATTTAGGTTTGAAATAAGGGAAATTAATTCTATACCTATTGGCACTATATAAAGATAAGATATACAGAGGCAGCTAAGCGGTGCAGTGGGTAGAGAACCAGCCCTGAAGTCAGGAAGACCTGAGTTCAAATTTGCCCTCAGACACTTAACACTTCCTAGCTATGGGACCCTGGGCAAGTCACTTAACCCCAATTGCCTGGGAGGAGGGGGGGGGGTAGATATGCTGCCTTAGAGGTACTGAGTAATCTTTCAAAAAGAATTTTTTTTCATCTTGTTTTAGTCATATTCATTATATTTGAATTGTCATAAATTTAGAATTGATTTAACTTTAATGTATCACTTTCCTTTATAATATAAATAATTATTAAATAACCAGTAAATAAACTCTGTGAATGGAATTGGAATCAAAGATGGATTTGCTTTCTATTAAATGTTATTGTGAGGTTCAAATGTAATTTTATATCCATGTTAAATAATCATTTTAATTACAGATCATTTAGAAAAGTGTTTTATGATTTGTTTTTGTTTTTTTTTTTTTTTTTTTTAAGGTGCTTCATCTTATGAATAAAATGAATTTACCCACACCTTTTGGACCAATTACTGCCCGACCTCCCATGGTAAGAATATATTTCTAGTTATAATTTTAAATATATTTATGTTTACTATTGCAGTTAGAGCAAGGATCAATAACTTCTTTTCTCTTGAGTATATCTCTTGAAATTAGATAGTGTTGGGGGCAGCTAGATGGCTCAGTGGTTAGAGCACCAGCCCTGAAGTCAGGAGGACCTGAGTTCAAATCTGGTCTCAGACACTTAACACTTCCTAGCTGTGTGACCCTGGACAAGTCACTTAACCCCAATTGCCTCAGCAAAAAGAAAAAAAAAAAGAAATTAGATAGTGTTAATAGATGCCATTATAAAACCTAAGATTTTTTAAGACAGAAGAAGTGTGAAAAGAACAAAAGTAAAGGATAATTGCCAAATAAGTTTGTGAAATGAAGTAAGAGGGAAAAAAAATACTAGTAGATTTCATTAATGACAACTCAACTATTGGTCATATCTCTATTGCCCCAAGCACTCTGGTATTTAGTAATACTGTTGTATTATATGTGAATTATATGAGTTCATTATTCCCATTTTGAGATTGCTTTGTTGAGGAGAGTTTTATTTTTAGCAAGTATTGATGAAGACAGTTGTTAAAATACCATATTGAGAGGTAAGGAAGTAATGATCATATATCAAACTGTATCATAGAATTATATATTTGGAGCTAGAAGGAAGAGACCTTAAAGGTAATTTTATAGATAAGAAAACTGAGGCTTAGAGTGGTTAAATGACTTGTTAATTCAGATAAAAATTCTTAGACCTATTCTCTGATTTGAAATCCATCTTTTAGTTTAAGAATCTTGGAAATTTTTTTCCTGAAAGTAATACTTGTATAGACAAGTCTTGGCAGATTTTGGTTATTAAGCTATAAATAAAAGAAAATTTTCTTTTTAAAAAAGTATACTTTCATTCAGTCCAGAACACATTTCTAAATTCTAAAGATTATGCTTACAGAATACAAACTGAAAGATTGGGTTTAGTGGTAGACAAAGAATCAGTCTAACTTTATTTAGAAAAACTTATCACCTTTGGCTTGCATTAATAGTGCATTTTTTGACTCTGGCAACTTTCAAAGACCTAATGAATTTTAGAATTAATGCAATCTTTACTGATGGAAGAGTAAGTACTGATACTGGTTCAAGTTTCAGTTAATGAAAATCCCAATATTTGGGAATTCGAAGTCAGGGATGGCAAAAAAAAAAAAAAATAAACAAGGATATACCTCACAAAACATTAAAAAAGTAACGGGAAATGAGCCTGTAAAAATCTTATGAGATCTGATTTATATCACTCTAAAGAGAGTTAAATATGAAATTGAAAAGACAACAATGATGGGAAAATGTGTTCGATTTAGAATGAGAGGATCTGCATTTTAACTAAAGCTCTTATAGCACCCATGTTATGTGATAATCTCCTTGGACCTTAGTTTCTTCATTTATAAAATATCAGATAACAGATAGCATTTATGATACTACCCTCCACTCAGTTTTTAAAGTATTATTTTTTAAGGCTACTGAGGAGATATTAGTACCTAGCAGTCTTCATGCTTGCTTCATGTCTAGAACAATATGAGAATAATCTATACATATATAACTGCTTAATAAAAACAAGTTTGTGTAGTCAATTTTACAGAGTGTATTTTCAGACAACCAGTTCAAAGATTCCATGTCCTGTTAATGTTTTGCATATTAGTCTAAATTGGTAAGGCGCTTGGCTGCCATCTATTTGTTGAGGATAGAGATTAAAGATTTTCTGGCTTATTATTTCCATTCTTCTTTTGCCTTTATATTTTTAATGATTATTCTGGAACAATTTACTTCTAAGAAATAATAATGATCAGTCAGTATCTTTATATTTAATCATTTCCCATTATTCAAAATTTAGTTTGATTATAATCAGTCTTTTATAGTTCTACAGTTTTATCTTTTCATCTTTATCCTAATTTGGTATTGATTTTACTTTTGCTCTTTTTGTTTGATTACTGCACACACTTTATTTAGAAACTACTCTTAAGTTAGTACTAATTAAGTTTCTATCATAATATAAGCACTTTAACTTTTTGCAATTCAGTGATTACCATGTCTAGGACTCTCAGACTAATTTTGATGGAAATAGTAATAATTATAGGATCATGTTTAGAATAGGAAAGAACCTTAGGTCCAATTTCTAGTCCTTTACAAGTGAGGAAACTAAGATCAAGAAAGTTAATCTGCCCAAGATTGTACAAATAGTAAGCCATAATTGGAATCCAGTTTTTCTTATTCTAAATCTAACATTCTTTGCACATCATTGATGAGTATCTAGAAACCTTTGATCTCTTTCACTAAGTGTCAGTAATTGATATTTCTTACCATCTTTTGACATATGATGAAATCTAATTTTGCCCAATTTGTTTGCTTCCCCAAGCAGAACTTTTCAAATATACTTTTCTGGATTTTGCAACTTATTGTATCCCTGGTTTCATTTATAGTCAGAATGTCAGTATTGATGTCTATCCTGATTAGTGTAAATAATAAATCCCCTGAAGTCCCATGTTTTTGAATTCACATTTTGAATTTATAATTATATAAATTGTTTCTGCCATAATAAATATGTAATATGAATTCAAATAATGGGACCATTACAAGGGATTCATTATTCAGACTAATTCAGAACCTAGTTGTTGTTCCTCTAGTAATATATGTATTGCTTGGTTACTGAACAAAGTTTTCATAGTTAGAGATTCAACAATTAATTGATCTTTATATATCACCTATGTGCTTCTTTATGCATTTTGCTCCCTTTTCCACTACTTTGCTACTGTATTAATGAAGTAATTTGAAGATTGATTTCCATAATACTAAATAATGTTTTCTGTTTTTCTTTGTTTAGGGGTTGTTTTGATCAAAAAGAGCATAGACTAGTTAACTTTCTATTGGTGATTGGTGTCTTTGTACTTACCTAATGATTCTTGTTAGATCATAGATCATAGAGAAATCTATATCGTTTCTAGTTAAATTTATAACTCACATGTTACATTACTTTTTGGATCTTTTGATTAGTATGAAGAATATATGCCAGTGCATGTGCCTCTTCCCCCTGTACCTCCTTTGCCACCTGAGGAGCCTCCTGTACCAGAAGAAGGTGAAGAATCTAATGGAGAAGAATCAGAATATGAAAGTGGTGATGATGAAGCCCGTGAGAGGTTTGTAGTAAATAAGTTTTAGGTGTGAGAAATGTGAAGTAGTACTACCAAGAGCAGCCAAGGCTGGTATATTGCTTAAATGAAGGAGTTTTAAGCTGCAGTGGAGTGGCCATACTAAGTCTGTCATCAATATAGTGATGGTATGGAGATTATTTGGTCTAAGGAGGTACAAACTAGTTTAGGTTAGAAACAGAGCAAATCAAAACTCCTGTGCCCATCATTTAGCTTGATCCTTTGAGTGTCTATTAGACTTGTAGTCTCAGTGAGAAATGGATACCCAGTTTCAAAAAAAAATTGGAAAGGATAAATTTCTGACAAAGCCTCATTTTTCCATTATTGAAGTAGGGTCAGAACAGAATCTGGGTGTTAGGAGTTTGGTATCTAGGTTTGAAGTAACTGCATAGAAAGAATTAAAATACAGTTTCATAGAGAGACTAATAATTATGAGAGCTTCAGATTTTAGTTATTAGGAAGCAACAACAAAAGGATTCTTATTTCCTCATGGTCTTTCTTTTCTCCTCAGCATCTGACCTCCTAGAAAGAAATTTCAACATAGATATTGAACTTCCTGAAACAGCCTAACCTAGTTTTCCAGCATACTCTTTTCATATGACTTAGTCCTGTACCCCATCTCAGCTATACACATGTCCTTGGACTTGCCATTACCCTTGTAGTGTGCAGTGTGCACTGCTTCCATCTTGAAGTCTAAATTCCCTTTCCTCCAAACCATGATCTTTATGTACACCATAATCTCTAATCCCTTAATTTTGTTTTGTTTTATTTTTCCCTGGGCTACTTACTACCTACTAGCTGCACCTATTTCTCTTCCCTATTTTGACTCTTCAATGAATTATTTCAACTCTGTACTCTTCTCTCTAGTAAAAGTCTCATCCTTTGTGACTTTTCAAACTCCAGCCTTGGATTGATTGATTATTCTCACCATTCTTTGTCTTCATTCCTACTCAAATGCTATGGGAAAAAAAACTAAAGAAAATCATCAGCTTATGCTAACTGAATAAGATGTGAATTTATGTTACATCATCTCAACAGGAAAAGCTGTTCCTTTATACCTCCCTAATTGATTCATTATCCCACTTTCCACAGAAGTTTTTCTAAATCTTTTCATCCTTCAGACCTTCCCCTACCTTCACTTAAGTTAGCTGAGAACTTTGCCTCATATTTCACTGGAAAAATTGAGACTATTAATTCTTTCCCTGCTAGCTATCATCTCATTTATTGTCTCAGATCTCTCCATTTTGTGATTAAATTTGAGAAGCCATATATAACCAATATTTCTATTTGGCTTTATTCTCATTCTTTTTATCTTTTTACTATCTGATTTTCAGCTTTACTTATTACAAACTGCTCTTTCCAAAAATATCATTAATAATTCCAAAATCAAGTGGGGTTTTCTCAGTTTTCATTCTTGACCTCTCTGCAGCCATTGACACTTTCAATCACCATCTTATTGACATTCTTTTCTCTCTTAAGTTTCTGTGTCTATATCCTGATTTTCCAGCTTGTCCTTTACTGAATCTTTATCCAGGTCATACCTATCAACAATGGTAGTTTCCAAGAACTCTGTCATGGCTCCCATTCTCTTTATCAATACTGTTTTTACTGGTTCATTATATTTGTCATTCATTAGCTTCCTTGTATTCCATTGCCGTGTCTTTTTTGTTGTTGTCGTTTTTTGCTGGGGATACTTAGACCTATTTGTTCTATCCTAATCTCTCTTCTACAACATTTTAGATTCATATCTCTAGCTATCTATTCTATATTTCAAACTGTACATTTCATACACATCTTAAAATCAAAATGTTCAAAACTGAACTTCTCTTTCCCCACAGACCTCTCCCCTTCTAAGCCATCTTATCACTGTGGAGAGCCCACTGTATTCCCTATCACCTAGATTTACAACCTAAATGTTATGCTTGCCTCCTTCCTGTCATCTGTCATATTCAATCTGTTGCTGAATATATTCGATTTTATCTTCATTAGATCTCTCACATATATCCCTTTCTCTGACATTGTTAAGAACCTGGTGTGGGTTTTCATTATCTTATTCCTAGATTATTGAAATAGTCTGCTGGTTCATCTCCCTACTCCAGTCTGCCTTACTTAGTTGTTAAATGTTCTTCCCAAAATAAGCAATATCCTAATAAAAAAATTCCAGTGCCTGCTTATTACCATTAGGATCAAATATAAGTCTATGTTTGCTGTGCAGAGCCCTTCATTACCAATTTTTCTTAACCCTCCAATCTTCTAACATTTTATTTACTTGCATATACACTACAATCCAAGGAAAATGACCTTTTTCTTTTTGTTGAACATAATACTCCATCTTCTCACTTTGAACATTTTCATGCTTGTCCCCTATATCTCAAATGTTCTCCTTTCTCATCTCCATCTCTTAGTTTCCTTGGCTTCCTTCAAGTTCCAATAAAAAAAAAAAATTAAAAAAAAAAAAAAAAAAAAAAAAACTTCTACAAAGAGATTTTCCTGATCCCTCTTAATGCTTGCTTTTGCTTTCCCTCAGTTGATTATTTCCAGTTTTATCATATATGTGTGTGTATTTGTGTATTTGTCTATAGTTGTTTTTGAGTTGTTTGTGAGCTCCTGGAGAGCAGGGAATGCCTTTTGCCTTTCTTTATAACCTCTAGCACTTAATGCTGTGCCTAGCACAAAATAAGGACTTAAATGACTTTAGACTATTTGAAAGAAGTATTTGGTTGAAGTGTGCATACTTTTTAATTGTGATTTTCTTAAAAAAAATTTTTTCTTGAACTTAAGTGCTTTATGAATGATGGCATGTAGATTAATCTTAGATAAGAAAGATGTAATGTTTTCTAATTTAGGATGACAAAACTGATGGAATTAGCTAATTTTCAACCCAAAAGACCAATAACTGCAAAGCAACGGCGTGTAAGGAAAAGGCAAAAGATAAAGGACATGTTGAATATGCCTGCATCTACTTCCCATAGGTAATTTCAAAAGTTTCTCCCTTTTGGGGGATTGTTTTTAAGTTAGACTTGTGATTTCATTAGTTTCTAGATTACAAAATAACATTATGAAATATGAGTTATATCTCCTAAGCTTGAAATTAATAGCCATGGCCATCTTGTTTAGGGAGATTTCATTAAAGATGATTAAAATAAATTGTGATACGATACTCCAACATTTTCATTGTGTTGGTAATAGAATTTGATTAAGAAATATTTGGGTTTCAAAAATAATTTTTAATTTTTTTTTTAAATTCTTGAGTTTTTTTTTTTAAGACATTTAAAAAGAATATTTTCTTTTTTTTTCCTCCACACCTCCATTATTCTGTCTTGATGTTGCATCATTACCTAAGACTTTTCATTTTGTTTGCTTCTAAGTTAACTAACCCAGAAATCATATTTAAATGTCTGGATTTCCTTTAATCAAATTTTGCCCTGAATAATTAAATAATAAAAAGGTTTGGGATATACTTCCTATACAGGAAAAGTCTTGATAAACCTATTTTCAAGAATATAACTTTACTTGATAATTAAATTTATCCTCTTGTCATGTTTTATATTGCTGTCTTTGAAATTCTGCCACCATTTTTAATTCCCCTTAAGTAAGAATAACATGAGAAATTATTTCATCTTTGTAGTTGTCATTTTAAAATATCCAAAATAAGTACATTGTGTTCTTAATTAAAATACCAGAAATCCATCTGTAGAGAGACTTTTTGGATTACATAATCTTACTGGAAGAGTTGTTTTTCTCCATTTAGATGAGACTAATCTGATGTTATTTTTTAAACAGTAATTTACACCCTGCACTATTACCTTCAGATGTGTTTGAACAGCCACAACCTGTAGAGCATAAAAAAATAGAATTCAACATATCTTCTGGGATACCTTCTGCATTTCTAAAAGATTTAGAGGGAGGACAAAATAGTGGTAAGGAGATTTTACAGTTCTTTTAAATTAGTTATGCAAAATCAAGTTACATTTCTTTTTAACATGTTTTATTTAGTAAAAGATGAAACACTGTGTATATGTGTGTATATGCATCCATATATTTGTGTTTATAGATGTATCTTAATGCTTTATTTTACTTAAGTTGTATTTTATATGTCTAATTTTGCATTTTTTATTAAAATCACTAAATGGTGTGTGTGTGTGTGTGAGAGAGAGAGAGAGACAGAGACAGAGACAGAGACAGAGAGAGAGAGACAGAGAGAGAGAGAGAGTGTGAGTGAGTGACTTTCTGCCAGACCTGGGAATTGATTTGAATGCTAATATTCTGAAGCCACTTAAAGCTAACATTTAGTTCTAGGCATATAGGTCAGATTCTAAATATTATACACTAGAGGAGGCATTAGATATATTCTCATTTTATAAAAGGCATAGAGGTCTAGAAATATAGAATGATTTGTCAGATTTATATAACTTTTATTAGTACAGATCTAAAACGAATTTAGCTTGATAATTGTAGGTACCACTTACCTTTTCCTTTTAAAAGTTTAGAATTTTTCTAAATTAGGCATTTACATGAATAATGTTAATACTAAACTACTTTAGAATTGTCTGTTCCTGGAGATACAACTAATGAAGGATTTGGAAAGATCTTTCCAACTCCCATTCTGAATGACAAAGAGGAGATTCAAGAAGACTCAGATGAGATACCAGCAGAATTTGTCTCTAGAAAAGAGTTGGAAAAAGGCAGAATTTCTAAAGAAGGTAAGCATTTAGTCCACCATATTTTTTTTATTTTGATGCTAAAAAAGCTATGATGTTGAAAGTGAACAATTGAACTCTTTGATCCGAATCCCTTATTTAGGAAATAGTGATGTTCTTAAATTTGAATGTGGTGTGTATAATTATACTAGGAATACAATTGAAACAAAATTAAGAAGTCATTATGAGGTCTTGACTCTACAATATTGGATTAAGCAAGGAGATTCTAGTAGTTGAAGTGCTGAATCGTTCCCTTCATTGTTAAACTTTTTCATTTATTTATCATTAAGTTTCTGTGAAAGAAACCAGAAGTGTTAAACAGTGTTTAGCACATAGTAAACAGTTATTAAACTAATAAAAGAGATCATAATGGAAATGTCTACAATACTTACAAGAGAATAAATTTTGAAATACTTTTTGAAAAGTAGTTGACTTTCTAATTACTTTAACTTTAATAAAACATTCCTTTTAGCAGTATCCTTTAACTGAAATAGTTCTAGACAAATTAATTAATAAACAAAAATTCAGGTATTCAGTAGTTAAAACTTCACAATATATTCTGTCACTTAACTATAGTTAACATTTACATAGAAATTATTAGATGCCAGATACTGTGCTTTTACAGTTATCACCACAACCATGGAAAAGTAGGTGCTATTATCCTCATTATACATATGAGGAAACTGAGCCAGAGAGTTTAAGTTATTTGTCCAGTGGGTAATAAGTATCTGTGGCTAGATTTGAGCTTGGGTTTTCCTGATTTCAGATCTGGCTACTCTATCCACATACATAGTTTCTGTGTATGCTATTTCCAACTGAATATTGAAAGCTTTATGTTATTTGGAATTGGTTGCTTAAGACTTGTGGAAATTGATTGAAACATTACACTTTTCTCTTTCTTTTTTATTCATTGTTCCAAGAAATGGAAACACTTTCAGTTTTTAAAAGTTATGAACCGGGGGATCCAAACTGTAGGATTTATGTAAAGAACTTGGCAAAACAAGTTGAAGAAAATGTAAGTAGAATTCCATAAATTGGTCTTTTAAAAAATTTTATTTTTTGGCTTCCTTGTGACTTTTCTTTTTTCCCCCTTTTTAATGAAATTCTAGGATCTTAAGTTTATTTTTGGAAGATATGTTGACTTTTCATCACAAACAGAACGAATCATGTAAGTCCTCTCAATGCTGTTTTGCTTATTCTAATTTCTTCCTTAATATTTTTCCTCTGAGACAAAGTGAGTTAGTATGGTCATGATCTCTTACTATCGCAAGCATCTTTCGTTAAATTTAAGGACTGTGATCCCAGCAACTTTGAAAGTGGCATGTCTAATCTAGAATCTAGAGTTAGTATTCTTTAGCAATCCCATTTGGCTTAGCAGAACATTGTTTTCAAATATAATTCTTTTTGGTAGGAAATGTGATTTGCTAATTTTTGTAGCTTTATACATGGGGAATTTCCTTTAAAGTTTCAAATTTCAGACTTAAGCTTTTTTGGTCTAGGGAAAATGGCCTTCGGGTGAACAGTAGCTCCATAATTCAATCTTTGGATTAGTAGAAAAGCAGAAATAAGGAAGAGGAGGTAATGAGACAATTTTAGGGAGAAATTGTTGAGATTGAAGAGTATTTGCTCTGTTTTTCTAACAACCTATTTATATCATTTGCTCTGGAGAACACAAAGTATATCTTGTTTTGAGAAATCTATTCTAGCTGTAGTAACTCTTTTTCGAAGAAGAAAAAAAGAAAGAAAGATTATACTACTTGAGAAAAACAATCTTTTCTAATAAAGAAGAGAAGAAATAAGGGGAAAAAAATCCAGAAATAAATGTTATATAGAAAGTATAATTTAGTGTTAAAATTTAGCTTCCCACCAATAAAGTTGGTTTTAAATGTTCTTTTGCTATCAAGGTGTACATCGTGCTTTCATTACTGTCCTTGAAACAATAATGAAGGCCAGCTATTTTAATAGTGATGTAAACTTGTGTGTTACTTTCATTTAACATGAATTTAACTTTTCAGAAAGAGTAAGATTCTAAATGCAGAACTTTATAATAAATACCTGCAGTTCTAAGTTTTTATGTCTGTACCAAGAATTATAGCAGTTTGATTTGTTACTATTTTTTATATTCTAAACTAGTATTAATATTATCATTTTGAACACTCAATTTCAAAAACAAGATTTGGGCACGGGTTCTGGAAGGGAATCAGCTTGTAATAGCAATGTTACTTAGCTAATGAACCTGTTTCTTCAGTTGTTTCATAAGAAGACTAGTTCTCTCTAAGGTCTTGCTATTGTTTTCTCTTGGTTTGGGTTTTGGGTTGTTTTCTGTCTTTGCCAGAGTACACTAACCCCATGTACTTCAATAATAGGAAACTGCTAACATGAAACAAAATATTTACAACATATGAATACCATTTTAGTTACTGTTTTTATAGGTTCTAAAGTTTCAAAGTTCATAAGTTTCAAAGTTAAAAAAAATCTAATAAAACTAAGTTAGCTATCTTTAAAGACCTTTTTTAGAACAGTGTGTAAATATATGGTGTTAGAAAATAAACTAATTGAGTGGCTGGGCTATACAGACACTTTTCCATGTATTTCAGTCAGTCAATTGAACAATTTCGGTTGATGTTGATTACAAACAAAACTACATTTTTCATACATTTTTCTAGGTTTGACATACGCTTGATGAAAGAAGGTCGCATGAAAGGCCAAGCTTTTATTGGCTTTCCAGATGAAAAGGCTGCAGCTAAAGCTTTAAAAGAAGCTAATGGATATGTGCTTTTTGGGAAACCCATGGTTGTTGTATCCTTTTTAAAAGTTATGTCTTTTGTTGTTTAGGCACCAATTTGTATATTTAAATGTATTGTCCAAACAGTATGGCCAGACTATGTAGTTACATTTCTGGTCCCCCATTATAGGATAATGGTGAAAAAAAGTATTTTTGCTGTCTTTGTTTTTGTTTTTTTAAGTGACATCTGACATATAAGGATATTTATTAGAAAATTATTATTCATTAGACTCATTTATTAGAAAATGGTTAGATTTATGTGTGATCAGACTATTAACCTAATATAACCAGTAAATATCTTTTATTCCTTGAATGTGCTTAGTTATAGGACTAATGTTGACTTCCACCATACAGGAAGATTCACTGGGAATTAAAACAATATTTATTAGGGTCTTAGTATGTGCCAGGTATTGTGCAAAGTTCTGGGGATATAAAGAAAGATTACCAGTCCTGCCCTGGTTTACCTGATGACTAGAAATACAGGATGTTTTAAAACTTCAAAGTTCTTGCATAGATCTTATATTTTCATTTCTTTCCTTACTCCTTACATTTATGAGAAAAGAAGACTTAAGGTAGAAGTGAAGTACTTATTCCTTAAAACTTTTGAGGGGAATTCTGCAGAAAGTGTTATGTGCATAGCATTATATTTTAGTAGCTAATTCAGCTGTTAAAACATGTACATGTTAGACTAGGAAAGATTATAAATACAAAATAAGGAACTATCATAATTTACAAACTACTGTTTGTTTAGTCAACACTTTCTAAGACTATGGGATTTAGAGCCAAGAGAGACCTTAGGTGTCTATCATTTAGGCCAGGGATAAACCAACACATTATGTTAAAAATTATCAACATATTAGACCAACTTGATATACCTCAAATTAAGACTACCTAATCTGGCCCATTTTAAATGAGAAAATAGGTCCATGGAGGCCAAGTAACATTCAAGATTTGAACCCAGGCCATCCTACTCTTCTCCAAACTAAATATCTCCAGTCCCTTCAATTGATCCTCTTATAGCATATGCTACAATGGATTTAAAAAAAAAAAAAACGTGGAATGAGAGTCAGGACCAGAATGTGGAATAAATAAGATTTGTAAAGGATAGTAATAAAAAGCAGTCTTACTCTAATACAGGATTATTATTGCTAGGATTTTACAAGAATTAAATGAAAGCTATTATTGTACATTCCAAAGAATTTAGAACTTATATCAATATCATTAACCCTCCTAAGAAAATGTAACAGTTTTCTCCAAAGTAATCCTTAATATATTATTAGCAATTTGCTCGATCTGCTAGACCAAAACAAGATCCTAAAGATGGAAAAAGGAAAAGATAGATAATTGCTGAAGGTAAGATGGACTTTTATGTAATAAAAGGAAATTGTCATTTTTTAAGGGGAAATAAAGAGAATATATTTGTGGTAATTAAAATATCTCAAGTGTTTTTAAAACTTTTTTTTTTGGTGGGGGTAAGAGGGTAGAAGAATTATTGCTATTGATTTTGAAATAATTATTGTAGAATCACGTATGAAAACTTATGGTTGCAAGAGAAGAGATTCCAAAACAAATTTTACAATGAAGAGCTCTTGCAAATTGTTTCTTTACATACTGACAAGTTAAGATCTTACATAGCAGCTGAAGAGAAAGCTAAGTTCACTGAGTTTAGTAGTTAAAAACTTTGTGAAAAATAGTTATGTAAGCCATTTTAGAAAATAATTATGAACATTTCACAAAATGAAAGTTAGGTATAATTTAGGGATTTTTTTATTTTGATATATCAAGCTTATACTTCCATAATATTAGTCTGTATTTAGTAAAAGAAACAAAAATGGTTTATAAATGCCATATAAAAATTACCTGCTTAGTAATAGCATTAAACATTTTTACTTAGAAAACTTTGAGTAGTTTCCTGCTTGATCTTTCTGTGGGAAAAATAATGTTAGAAGTATTAACATTGAAGTGAAATGTAGTCCTTTGATTTGTTTTTTTTTTTTTAAAACAAAGCAAAAAACCAACCCTACCTTTGTGGATTGAAGAAGAGACTAAATGATGGACCAAAATGACCAAAGCTTTCATCTGAAATGAAAAGTTGTAGCATTGTGTAATAGTCACTCAGTAAAATGCCATAGACATTTGTATTTCTTTACTTTCCCAATTTTGTTGTAATCAGAAGTTTTTCAAATATCCTAGAATGACAGGCTTAAGCTTTTAACAGTCAGAACATACTCATTTATGATAGACTATCAATTCTTTATAAATCTAATGCTGAAAAATAAGGAAAATTAAATTACATTCTGCTGTTCTTCTTTAGAAGCATTCCTGCGTAAATACTGCAGTAATACTGTCATGCAAAGTGTATCCTTTCTTGTTGTATCCTTTTTGGGAGCAGTACTTTTCTGTAGAAATATTTTATTTATTTTTATTTTTTTCCATAATGTAGATTGGAGATTAACTTTGCATTCTAGAAATATGTTTAATGTAGGTTGAAGAAAATTGATACTCCTTCTAGAGAATGTTTAAATTTGTCTGATTTAGATTTGTCTATAATATGCTTCATTTTAAGAAAATTCATTCCAGGGAAAGTTAGTGAATCAGGTCATCAAATTTACTACAGGGATGCTAATAGTTGTTTTTTAACTCAGAATTTGATCTTAGTTATTATATTTGTCTGATTTCTGAAATTTATTTTTTGTAATTTATGGACTTAATTTTAAAATACTTGTTTGGCACTTTTTATATTTTTATGTAGAGTAGTATAGGAAATATATCAGTACTACTTGGAAGGAAAAAACTAAACTTTTAGACTTTAGAAGGTATTATAGAAAACTCAACAGAAGTTTATTTCTAAAGATTGCCTGTTTCTTGGCTTTCTAAATGATGAAAATGCCAAATGACAGTCTTGCTGTTCAGCGCTTCAAATCCAGGGTATTAATTTTTTTAAATTCTTTATTGAAGGTAGTAGCACATGGATCATCCCTTAATAGGGCAGTAGACAATTGGAAACATCTTTTATGATGGATACATAGTTCGAAAAGACTATAGTTAATCTCCTTATGTTGATAAATGGTGGCAATACAATATATCTGCCAAAGCAATGTATAAACAGCCTATTGGCTTCCAAAGCACTTCACCTCACCACCTCAACCTCTTAAAAATTGATTATATGAAAGGTGTGTAATCTTCCTTGCACCCATAGTCTGGCACAAAATATACATTTATTAAAATGCATATTGATTTGATTGGCACACTATATTATTGTACATAGTGCTTAATAAATATTTACTGAGTAAAAACCCACTTTTTCCCATCTTCCACCTTTTGAAAAAACATTATCTCACCTTTTTACCTGATAAACTTCGTATATTCCAGAAACAGTTTAGTTAATTAGTTGTCATTAACATTTGTATATATAGAGAAAAAAGACCAATAAAGTAAAGTGTGAATTCATGATAATTATTTACATTGCTTCATAGGGATCTTAAAATATATTTAATTTTGGTTCTTTGATTCACAATTTTAGTTCACATAAACTGTGATTACCTATACAAATCAAATTATACTGTCCAACTGACATGATTCACTAATTTTCTAAATACTGAAATTGTAGTTTTCTAAAACATTTATATTATATAAAAATATACTTCTATTAAAATAATTTTCATTTTTGATGGGCTTTTATGATGTTTTAGGTTCCTTTTGAATTCCATATCTTTCAAGCATTCTCCAGCTTTGAGAAGAAGAAACTTGACCATCTGGACTCTTGAATTGTGCGTAATAGCTTTTAGAATATATTTAAAAACTAAATGAAATGCATTTAAATCTTATTGGAAGATATACAGCAAATG
Organism: Myrmecobius fasciatus; assembly: GCA_023553655.1. Classification (NCBI taxonomy): domain Eukaryota; kingdom Metazoa; phylum Chordata; class Mammalia; order Dasyuromorphia; family Myrmecobiidae; genus Myrmecobius; species Myrmecobius fasciatus. The sequence continues at coordinate 136,601 of JAJPUD010004336.1, forward strand.
TGTTTTAGTCAACTTTCAGTACTCAATAAATTATTATTTTCTCTCCATTAATATGTCTTGATCTTTTGTGTTCAGGGAAAGGGATTAAGTGTATTTTATTGGAGTGAACTAGTCATGTATGGTTCTAATTTAAGATTAATTATAAGTGATGTACAGTTAAAAATCATTTTGAAATTCCAAATGTAAGTTTTGATTTTTTTTCACTGAATCTGTTAATATTTATTATTATAAGTAAGTTACATAGCCAAGATTCCCTTGGATTCTAAGAAGCAGAATAATAAATGGTTTACCCAGTGTCACATGGTCGTTTTGTGTCAGAATTAAGACCTGAATCTAGATCTTTCTGATGCTCAAGTCAGATCTCTTTTATTATAAATTTTGCCATTTTGTCATTTTTGTATGGTAACTAAAAACTTAGGTACATTTTTAAAGAAAAAGTGAACTATTAGAGCTTTTCACAAACTCTTGTTTCAGGTTGGGAATTTGAACTTTCTGTGATAGAATGTTGAATTTCCCTTCTTTGTTATTTAATTTAAACCAATTTCACTACTGTATAAAATTTTCACATGTCAGTTTACCAATTATCTTTTGTAAGTTGGAGATGAAAGGTTAAAGGAAATTGAAAGAGCAAAAAGTTATTGTTATAGTTGTTGATATTTTACTGATTCCCGATCATGTATCAACTCCACTCCAATCTACCTTTTCATTTATCCTCAAGATGTTGAAGATGCCATTGAAGGTATGCATACCACCAGACTGAATGGATCCAATCTAGTTTTTTATGTTTATTACCAGGCTGCTAAATTACAACTGTCAAAACTTTCATTCTTCCTTGAACAATTTTTCTATTTGCCCAAGTTTTATGGTATCTCCTTACTTCTTCTGATCCACCATGGGTTTCTTTTTCTTTCCTACAAAATTTCTTCATATATCTCTTTGGGATCTACAAGCTAAGAGTGATTATTATATTTTTAAATAAAGTTTTATTGTTTTTAAACATATTTAACAAAAAGCAAAACAGTCTTTGCTCGCAGGACATGCAAAAACAGGTAATAGTCTGAATTAGGCCTATGGGTTGTAGTTTGCCAGTCCTTGATTTAGAAGAGTGCTATGTGAGTAACACCAAGGAGGCCAAATTGCTTAGATTATAGAGCTTCTGGAGATAAAGTAATATATAATAACCTTGGAAAGATAAATTTGAGCCAAGCCATAAACAGCTTTAAATGCTACACTTAGGAGTTTGATTCTTGAGGTAATAGAGTCACTAGACTTTGAGGAGTTGAGTAAAATAGATCTGTGTTTTTAGGATTATCCATCCTTTGGTAGATCGATTGAGGATGAATTACAGAGGAGAGACTTGAGACAAGACTAATACTAAATTATTACCTTAATCTAGGTAAGAAGTGATGAAAATTTGAACTGGAGTATTTGTACCATGAGTAAAGAGAAGGGGACCAAATGTAGAGAATGAAATGACAATATTTAGCAATTCTGGAAATGAAACTTAAGTGATACATGGCTTATTTTCAACCCTAGTGACTAAGTGATGCCATTTACATAAATAGGGAAGTTTGGAATGATGACAGATTTGGAGGAAAAGGTAAGGCATTCTGTTTAGGACATAATTGAGTTCAATTTATGTATGGGATACCCAGGAAGAAATGAGTCAATCAGGAATGAAACTTAAGAGACTGATCTTGGCTTTATAGATTTGAATCCCTAGACTTAAAAGAACACCAAGTCAGGGAGGATAGAGAACACCTAAGATAGTCATTGGTGCACAGTGTTCAAGACACTGTAAAGATGCAGATCCTCAAAGACCAAAGAATATTCAGAGAAGTAGAAGAACTAATAATAGTATCATGAAAACTTGTGTCAGATGGTTCAAAGAAAAATAAGAATTGGGCTGAAGTCAGTAGATTTGTCAATTATATAATTGTTAACTTAAAATGAGGAATTTCAATTAAATGTTGAGTTTGGAAGAAGCCATAAAAGTTTATATGTTTATTGCTAAATCACATGACCTATCAATTGATTTTACAACCATGTACAATTGCGGTTTTTCAAAAAACTTATGTTATACATTTTACAAACACATTCTGGCATCATGCTAAAGAATACTGACTGGTTCTTCAGAAATGAAATTTCACTTTAAGGTGCACAAGTGTTGTGCAGTTTGCCAAATAAGTCTCACAAATTATCTTTAAATTCTAGGCCAGCTCATTGCTTATTTGTACTGTTTGCATAAATTATATATTTATTCATATATTGTAAACATAGATAAATGAATTCAATTCATTCACATTTAGCTGCATGCTGTATTCTAAGGGAATGCTTCTCTGAAATCGTCATGTTCATCATTTCTTACAATAGAATTATTCCATTACAAATTCATATATCACAAGATGTTCAGTCTTTCCTACTTGATGATCACCCACTTTTTGTAGTTCCATAAATATTTTGACATATATACAACCTTCATTTTTTTTTAAATGTGCTTAAGGTCTTTGTCAAGTAATAAAACTGCCATGTCAGGATATGGACAAAAATTAGTTTTTTACTATGGAAGTCCAAATTATACAAAATGGGTGGACAAATTCATAGATTCCTCAATAGTGAAACAGTGTGCCCACATTCCCAGTAGTTTCTCACACACACCCCTGCCTACCCTCAGCATTGACCGTTTTCTTTTTTTTTTTCACATGGCTGCAATAGATTTGAATTTCTTTGAAAATCATTCCTATCCTCAAATGGCTTCTCTACTGTGGCCTTTTATTTATTTATTTTTTTTACTAATCAATATGTGATATGTGAAAACTACCAAATAAAAATAAGATTACTTTGTACAAAGGATTCATAACTTTTTTGAATTATGGACAGCTCAGGAAGCCTAATGAAATCCTTAATCATTTCTCCAAATATTTTTAAATAAGTAAAATCCATAATATTAAAAAGGAAACTAACTACATTGAACTATAGTTATAAAAATAATGTATGCTTCCTCCCCTAAAAAAATCAGGGATCAAAAATAAAGAACCTGTGTATAGATTTCTATACAAAGATTTTCAAAGATTTTGCATGAACAAGTCGGTGTAATAAATTGTAATATAAACAGGAAAAGTGTCAAGTGGGAAGACAGTATCACAGTAGTTTCAGTTTTGAAAAGTGGGAATAAAATAGGGACATACCCAGAAATGACTAGTAAAAAAATAAAAGGTATAAATAAAATTGAGAAAGTTTGTGGAGTGGAACTATTCAAAAAATATTAAATACCTAGTTAAGTTCAGACCGCTGTCCTGTATATTAAACATGGATCCCTCCCCAAGATAACATTTCAATAGGGGTTATAAACTATATTCAGTTACCTATATAATTGTAAAACAAATGCATCAGAAAGGTCCAAAATAAACCATGCTAAGGTAGTTTGGGAGTAAGGATAGATTTTTTTTTTTTTTTTTTTTAAAGAGAAATGCACACTTTAATTTCCAGTGTAGTTCTATCATGTAAGTGAATTGATAATACTGGCTGGAGTTCTTGATCCTAGTAACAGAGTAGAATGAAGGGTATAAGGTGGGGAGAAAAACAGTCTTTTTCCTGCAGTAACTTATAAAGTTACTGGATAAACTTATGCCTAGTACAATTAATTTTTATAAAACCTAATTTGTCACTATCATCCTTCACAAAAAGTTTACAAGGCTATGTTTGCTCTTTAGGAGTTTTAATAGTGCTATCCTTTATGAATGTAAATGAATTGACATTGCTCATTAGAAAATCTGTGACTTGGGAGTTATACCTAGTTAGAATAATGAATGAAGCATTTATTAAGCTATTTATTAACTATGTACAAAGCACTGAATATACAAATAGAAAAAGGAGAAGCCACTACTGTTAGGGAAGCTCACATTCTAATTAGGGAGATAAACATGGAAGGCTTCAGTTTCAAGTCAAATGTAAGTCTCATGATTTATAGAGAACTTTTAGCAAAACAGATAGTAACTATTTCTTGATGTCATTTCCATTGTTTGGTTCATGTCAGTTTTTGATGTTTGACCGTTTGATAATGACTTTGGTGATAAGAACTTTTATTAATTTTGAGAAAATATGGCTACAGCCCTTGCAGAAAAGTTGGCATCTTTGTAAGAGCTGTTTTCTAGAATGATGACTACAGATACTGGATTGGAAGCATTGCTATTACCAAGACTCTTGGCTTCAGAGTCCTGAGCTGTCCTCATCAGAATCTGAGAAATATGTACATCTATATATACATATAGTACTACATATGTACATAGTAGCCATTACCTAGTGGCCCATTATTTAGATTCAGAATATCCCAGCATATGAAATACTGAGCAAAATTCCTTCAGTGAAGGTTAACTTATTTATTGCATATGTAGTATGTTTTAAAATTTGGAGACTGACACATATCAAGTAAGACAAAATTTCAGGTAAATACAACAAAAGCTGTACTGTATTTTTCCCCCTTAGAAGCTCATGGCCAAATATTTGAGGGATGAGATCCTTGACTCTGAGAAAATTATTTTGAAAATAACCAAGACATAAGACCAAGTTAACTACATGAATAGGGTCAAAGTTAGTCATGTAAATCAAACTCTCCTATCTCTCCCTCACCCGCTTTCCATTTCTTCCTTACCCATTAACTAATTGCAATGCTGAGAGATCACAAAAGCACAGATCTGAGAGCATATGGAGATATATATATATATATATAATAGATAAATAGCATATAATAGATAAATAGCATATAATAGATAGCATATTCTGCCAGTCACTCCCCTCAAACTTTTGGAACCAAAAGAAATGAAAAGAGTTCAGAAAGTGGGACTTGTCTAATAAAACAAAAAAGGAGAGTTGGAAAGAAAGGTTTATATCTTGCTTCCCCATCCACAAGAGCTGATCTAATATCTGTGTCATCTAGATAGCTAACATAGACTTACTATAAGCCACCTAGTTCTCAGGAGGCCCCTGTCAGCTATAAAGAATATCTTTCAGTAAATCCTATTTGATTGTCTTTCCCTTTTGTTACCATAGACACTCAAATATCACGATGATGATGATTAGAAAATTATTTGTTGTCAAATGTAGGAAATAAAAGCATAATTTATTCAGCAGAATATTATGAATCCAGAGAATAAGTATTGTCTCAGTAAAATATGAAATAACCATTACTTTGACGTTCTCTAATCTCTCCATACCCCTCTCACTATAGTTTTGTTGTTCCCAAGTTGACATTGTTCTTGTAACTTCAAGATTTCTAATATACCACAGAGGACTGCCCTAACTTCCAGTATTACAAATCCTATCCCATCTAACGAAGATTAAAAAAACATTTAAAAAAAATTGTCTTCAGATGGGCATTAGGAGAAATCAGCAAACAAATTGAACATATTCACACTATTAAGTGATAAATAACCCTTTAAACCTTCCAGAATCCTTTGAATGTTTGAAAGGACTCAATACATATGAATCTGCAGTTAATGCAGTTTTAAGCATTACAACAATATGGGGTAGTTTCTGTTGCTATAAATTATTTTTAGCAGGTTCTATTTGATTTTTATTGTCTATGATAATTTTTCAGCAAAATGCAGTTTCTGTGTCTTAGTTTTTTCTCTCTTTGGACAAGATCATGATTTTAATTTCCCTTTTTCTTTTACCTTTTTGGAAGCATAAAAGATTTTGCTCTACCCTAGTATTTTAATTCTGTATGTATATTTCTGTTTTAAGTATGTTTAAAGTAAGCAACATATTGTTGGATTCTTCTTTTTAATCCATTGCATTATCTTTCATTTTATGAGTTCATCCTTTTTACAATCATCAATATAACTGTTCCATATGTGTTTTCCACCTAACTATTCTCTTATATTTTTCTCAACTTTATCCACTTTTGGTTCATTTTGCTTAAGTAGATCCCTCCATTAACTTGCTCTTCTTCTCCCCCTTATTTCCCTCCCTCTCCCTTTGCTGTTTTGTTAATGTTTTTCTATTGAGTAAAATGCATTTCTATCCTAGACTGTCAGTGTTTCCTTTGGGAATTCTTCCCAGCATTTCACAGGAAATTTGTTTTTTGTTTGTTTGTTTGTTTTGTTTTTTTTTCTTTTTTCCCTAAATATCAAGTCTCAAGAAAAACCAGTTAAGAATTCAGGACAAAGTTTTGTAGTCTGTGAAAAAGGTTGCTTTGCATGGGAATCCACTGACGTGAAGTTGAAAATAAGCAGAAAACACAGAGTCAAAGGTTAAAGATCAACATTTCCATGATCCAAGATAGGAGCATATAGGAAAGAAGTGGGCACACTCTAATCAATCATCCTTAGTATTGTTTGTTGCCATGTTATAAGTATGTATTTGTTGTCTCATCTACTGATAAAAAGTGAGTTATTCTTACACATAAATAATAATTTTGTATCCATAATTTGTTTATTTTTTTACAAACCTATAAATGGTATTCTAAGTTGTAGAAGCAAAATGAATCTTAAAATGGGCAATTGTTAACTTTGCTAGCAGATCTAAATGTTACCTTATTTGAATACTTCCCAGTAATATTTACTAGTGTTTTCCAGTGTTTGAATATTCACTTTAGGCAACAATTCTTTGTATATACTATTCTGCTTAATATTGCATTTTCAAAACAATAGCTTTAAAATATCAAATATCTCTGGTATCATTGTTTACTTTTTAAATGGTTTTTTGGACATTATATTGATGTTCACTTTTAATATTTTCTATATTCTCTATATATATTATATATATATCAAGTGAAGATCATTTTTGTTATTGAAATATGTAGTTATCACAATATATTAATACTTATACTAAACCAGACATTTGTTATATATTTTTAAAGAAAACCTCTGAAACTTTTAGTATAAGCTTATCACACATGCAAAAAAGATTCATTTTATAATAGCTAACCATTCTTATTTTAAAACAAATAAACTTGTGAAAAACACAGGAAAAAATGATTCCTGGGAATTTTGATTTTTTGTTTCTCAACACTTAGTATCAGTCTAGAATTTGGAAATACTGTGTGTGTGTGTGTGTGTGTGTGTGTGTGTGTGTGTGTGTGTGTATTCCCTCTTACTAGATCACACATCTCGGAGTCTTCTGTGGGCCCCTTGGGCCAATCTGTCCTGATTGTAAGTAGATGGTTTGGCAAATCTGCCTTTTGTGGGGGGTAGATTGTGAACTCCTGAACCCCTGACCAGCACTGAACCAGTGCTGGACCTAGCTGCCATTGCACAGCACCCTGAAGCAATCAATCAATCAGCAGAACTGTTAAGCTCCTGAAATAACTCAATCAGCAGAACTGCTCAGCACCTGAAATAACTCAATCAGCAGAACTGCTGCAGCACCTGAAATAATTCAATCAGCAGAACTGCCCCAGGGAAAATTAAAGCAGCTGTCCCTCCTTTGCCTTGAACAGACCTCACACCTTTAAAAAAAATGAATAAAAAACCAAAAAGAGTTCCCATCATAGACAGTTTTTATGGAGAGTGGGAAGAACAGACCTCAAATCCTGAGGTCCTTAAAGGTAAAGCAACTCCAGAAAAAGCCCCAAAGAGAGACATAAACTGGCCTCCATGTCACAAGGCTTTCTTTGAAGATTGAATAAAGAATCTTAAAAGAGAGTTAGAAGTAACATGGGGAAATGAAATGAGATCATTGCAAAATAAAATGGAAAAAATGAAAAAATGCAATGAACAAAAAAATGTAATTGCAAAAGGAACTAAAAATGATAACTGAAGAAAAAAAGACATTAAAAATTAGGATCGAACAAATGGAAGTGAATGACTCAACAAGACTTCAAGAATCAAACAAAAACAAAAAAATGAAAAGATAAAAAAAAAAACATGAAATATCTCCTAGGAAAAACAACTGACCTGGAAAATAGATTTAGGAGAGACAATCTAAGGATTATAAGGCTTCCTGAAAGCCATGATGAACAAAAGAACCTAGATACTATCTTCCAGGAAATCATGAAAGAAAACTGCCCTGATATTTTAGGATCAGAAGGCAAAATAACTATTGAAACAATCCACTGATAATTTCCTGAAAGAAACCCAAAAATTAAATCCCCCAGGAATATCATGGCTAAATTTCAGAACTATCATACCAAGGAAAAGCCAGAAAGAAACCATTTAAATACTGAGGAGCCACAATTAGGATCATCCAGGATCTAGCAGTTTCCACTTTAAAGGATCGAAGGTCCTGGAATCTGACATTCTGGGAAGCAAAGGAACTGGGATTACAGCCAAGAATAAACTATCCAGCTAAAATGAGCATTATATTTCAGGAAAGAAGATGGACATTCAATAATATAGGTGAATTTCACCTATTTCTAATGAAAAGACCAGAACTGAACAAAAAAATTTTATCTACAAACACAGAACTCAAGAGAAACATAAAAAGGTAACAAGAAAAAAAAAACTCTAGAGTACTATATTTATGTTAGAGATACTTATAGAATTTAGGGTTGATTTTATGATTATATTATGATTATTATGATATGATTATTGTGATTTTATGATTATTATGATATGATTCTTGTGATTTTATGATTATTATATGATAATCTGAAAAAGAAATTAGAAAAGGGATAACACTGGAAGAAGAGGAAAAGGAAGTAAAATAAAGGGAAATTACATCACATGTAGAGGCAAAGAAAATCTATAATGATTGAGGGGAAAAAAGGGAGGGGAATGAGAATTGTGTTAATCTTCATCTCATCTGATTTTGCTCTGAGAGAATAATAGACGTATTGGGTATCACAAAAAAATTTGTCATACCTTATAAGGAAACAGAAGGGAAAGGGGGAAAAGAAAGGGAATAGACTAATAGAAGGGAAAACAGAAGAATTAAGGGAAAGGTGTCAAAAAGGGAGTGGGGCTCTAAAGGGGAAGGATATATTTTTTTTTTTTTTTTTTTTGCTTTTTGCTGAGGCAATTGAGGTTAAGTGACTTGCCTAGGGTCACACAGCTAGGGAATGTTATGTGTCTGAGACCAGATTTGAACTCAGGTCTTCCTGACTTCAGGACTGGTGCTCTATCCACTGCACCACCTAGCTGCCCCAGGGGAAGGATTTTTTGAGGGAAGTGGTTATCAAAAGCAAAATACTAGGGAGGAGGGAAAGGGGATAGGAAAGAGAAAAGCATAACCTAGGGTAAATAAGATGGCAGGAAATACAGAATTAGTTATTTTAGCTGTGAATGTGAATGAAATGAACTCTCCCATAAAGCAGAAGTGAATAGCAGACTAGATTAAAAATCAGAATCCAAGAAACACATCTAAAGCATAGAGACATATACGGGGTGAAAGTAAAGGGCTGGAGCAGAATCTATTATGCTTCAGGTGAAAAAAAAAAAAAAAAGCAGGGGTAGCAATCCTGATCTCAGATCAAGTAAAAGCAAAGATAGATCTAATTAAAAGAGACAAGGAAGGAAACTAGAGACAATGAAGCAATATCAACACTAAACATATATGCACCAAGTGGTATAGCATGGAAATTCCTAGAGGAAAAGTTCAGAGAGATGCAAGAAGAAATAGACAGCAAACCTATAATAGTGGGCGATCTCAACCTCCCTCTCTTAGAACTAGATAAATCAAACCACAAAATAAGAAAGAAGTTAAGGAGGTAAACAAAATGTTAGAAAAGTTAGGTATGATAGATCTGTGGAGGAAATTAAATGGAGACAGAAAGGAGTTTACTTTTTTCTCAGCAGTTCATGGAACTTATACAAAAATTGATCATGTATTAGGACACAAAAACCTCAAAATCAAATGTAGGAAGGCAGAAATAGTAAATGCATTTTTTATATCATGATGCAATAAAAATCATATGCAACATAAGGCCAGGAGAAAACAGACCAAAAAGCAATTGGAAGCTAAATAATCTCATCATAAAGAATGAATAGGTGAAACAGCAAATTACAGACACAATTACTAATTTCATCCAAGAGAATGACAATAATGAGACAACATACCAAAATTTGTGGGATGCAGCCAAAATGGTAATAAGGGGAAATTTTATATCTCTAGATGCTTATTTGCATAAAATAGAGAAAGAGAATATCAATGAATTGGGCTTGCAACTAAAAAAGCTAAAGAAAGAAAAAATTAAAAACCTCCAATCAAATACCAAACTTGAAATCCTAAAAATAAAAAGAGATTAATAAAACTGAAAGTAAAAAAACCTATTGAATTAATAAAACTAAAAGTTGGTTTTATGAAAAAATAACAAAATAGATAAACCTCTAGTTAATTTGATTAGAAAAAGAAAGAGGAAAATCAAATTGTTTGCCTCAAAAATCAAAAGGGAGAACTTTCCACCAATGAAGAGAAAATTGGAGCAATAATCAGGAGTTACTTTGCCCAATTATATGCCAATAAATTTGATAACTTAAGTGAAATGGAGGAATATCTACAAAAATATAGATTGCCTAGATTAACAGAAGAGGAAATAAATTATTTAAATAGCCCCATTTTAGAAAAAGAAATAGAACAAGTCATTAATCAGCTCCCTAAGAAAAAATTTCCAGGACCAGATGGATTTACATATGAATTCTACCAAACATTTAAAGAACAATTAACTCCAATATTATATAAACTATTTGAAAAAAATAGGGCATGGACTCTTACCAAATTCCTTTTATAACACAGACATGGTACTGATATTTAAACCAGGTAAAACAAAAACAGAGAAAGAAAATTATAGACCAATCTCCCTAATGCAAAAATCTTAAATAAAATATTAGCCAAGAGATTACAGAAAATCGTCCCCAGAATAATATACCATAACCAAGTAGGATTTAGACCAGGAATACAGGGATGGTTCAATATTAGGAAAACTATTAGCATAATTGACTATGTCAATAACCAAATTAACACAAACATATGATTATCTCAATAGATGCAGAAAAAGCATTTGATAAAATCCACCATCTATTCCTATTAAAAACACTAAAGAACATAGGAATTAATGGACTTTTCCTTAAAATAATCAATAGCATCCATTTAAAACCTTCAGCTAGCATCATATGTAATGGTGATAAACTGGAACCATTCCCAATAAGATCAGGGGTAAAACAAGGTTGCCCACTATCACCATCACTATTCAATAATGTATTACAAATGCTAGCTTTGGCAATAAGACAAGAAAAAGAGATTAAAGGAATTAGAGTAGGTCATGAGGAAACCAAATTATCACTCTTTGCAGATGATATGATGGTATACTTAGAGAACCCTAGAGACTCGACTAAAAAATTACTAGAAACAATTCACAACTTTAGCGAAGTTGCAGGATACAGAACAAATCCACATAAATCATAAGTAACAAAATCCAACAACAAGAGATACAAAGAGAAATTCCATTTAAAATAACTTTTGATAGTATAAAATATTTGGGAATATATCTGCCAAGTGAAAGTCAGGATCTATATAAGCAAAACTACAAAACACTTTTCACATACAGAAAATCAGATCTAAACAATTGGAAAAATATCAAGTGCTTTTGGATAGGTCAAGCGAATATAATAAAGATGGCAATACTACCTAAACTAATCTTTTTATTTAGTGCTATACCAATCAAACTCCCAAGAAATTATTTAACCGATCTAGAAAAAATAACAACAAAATTCATAAGGTCGAAATGGATTCATGATCTAGACATAAAGAATGATATAAACAAATTAGAACAATGTAGGATGGTTTACCTCTCAGATCTGTGGAGGAGGAAGGAATTTATGACCAAAGAATAACTAGAGATCATCATTAATCATAAAATAGAATAAGTTTGACTATATCAAGTTAAAAAGTTTTTGTACAAACAAAATGAATGCAGACAAGATTAGAAGGGAAGCAATAAAATGGGAAAATATTTTTACATTCAAAGATTCTGATAAAGGACTCATTTCTAAAATATATAGAGAACTGACTCAAATATATAAGAATTCAAGCCATTCTCCAATTGATAAATGGTCAAAAGATATGAACAGACAATTTTCAGATGAAGAAATTGAAATTATTTCTAGTCATACGAAAAGGTGCTCCAAATCACTATTGATCAGAGAAATGCAAATTAAGACAACTTTGAGGTACCACTACACACCTGTCAGATTGGCTAAGATGACAGGAAAAGATAACGATGAATGCTGGAAGGGATGTGGGAAAACTGGGTCACTGATACACTGTTGGTGGAACTGTGAACGGATCCAACCATTTTGGAGAACAATCTGGAACTATGCTCAAAAAGTTATCAAACTGTGCTTACCCTTTGACCCAGCAGTGTTTCTACTGGGCCTATATCCCAAAGAGATCTTAAAGGAAGGAAAGGGACCCACATGTGCAAAAATGTTTGTGACAGCCCTTTTTGCAGTGACAAGAAACTGGAAACTGAAAGGATGCCCATCAGTTGGAGAATGGCTGAATAAATTATGGTATATGAATGTTATGGAATATTATTGCTCTGTAAGAAATGACCAGAGTATGAATTCAGAGAGGCCTGGAGAGACTTGCATGAATTGATGCTGAGTGAAATGAGCAGAACCAGGAGAACATTATACATGACAACAAGACTATATGATGATCACTTCTGATGGACATGGTTCTCTTCAACAATGATGTGATTCAAACCAGTTCCTATAGTTCAGAGATGAAGATAGTCATATATATCCAGAGAGAGGCCTGAGGAAACTGAGTTTGGACCACAATGCAGCATTTTAATGCTTTCTGTGAATATTTCCCTGCATTTTGTTTTCTTTCTTAGGTTGTTTTTTTTTTCTTTCTTTCTAGATCTGATGTTTCTTGTGCAGTAAGATAATGGTATAGATATGTATACATATATTGGATTTGTCATATAATTTAACATATTTATCATGTATTAGATTACCTGTCATCTAGGAGTGGGGAGTGGGGGGAAGGAAGGGAAAAGCTTGGAACCAAAAAAAAAAGTTTTGCAAAGGTCAACATAGAAAAATCTCTCATATGTTCTGTAAATAAAAAGCTTTTAAGAAAAAAAAAAAAGAAAAAAAAAGAAACTATCCATCTAGCCTGCAATTCTATTCCCCACCTTGCTGTCTTAGGATTTCCATGGTCTGCTGACTGGTTCCTGAGCTCTTTCTTGGCACCTCTTACCTACAACTCTCTGGGAAGTTGTAAATAGACAGGGATATTTTTGAAAACCTTTCCAATCACCTTTGACTTCTAAAAATCTCTTAAATAAACAGAAGCCAACCTCCTCTTCATATTCTTGAAAAAAATGGGATTAATCTGTTATCTCTCTTTCTTTCTGTGTATGTGTTTCCCCCTTCTCCCCAGTATGTCTCTCTCTGTCTGTCTTTGCCTCTCTGTCTGTTTCTCTCCTTTTTTGTCTGTCCTGTCTGTCTCTTTCCTCTGAGTTTTTTATCTGTCTCTCTCTTCAAACGTCCTCCTATGTAGTTAGCTTGTATGTTCTTTCAGAAGGCTTTGCCTGCCAGCCATCTGACTGCTGACCTCTTGTTTATTACTTTAGATTTCTGGTCCTTTAAGGCATGGAGGAAGGGAAGGATTCTTTTGGGCAGGCTGAGAGAGCTGTTCATTTTTAGGTACTGGGCAGTCCCTACTACACAGCGGAGGAAAATACATTGGGTGACAAGTAATTGAAGGCTATTGTCTCCAGAATTACCAGGTGAGGCTGCCAAACCAAAGGATCCCTGCTTTAAAGGAGAAATAAGGCAAGTTGTTCTGATTGTTTAAATGTCCAGTGTGTACAGATTCTTTTCTGTTGAAATAAGTTGTTCTGCGTATATAATTTGATACAGTTCAGTGTTTTGAAATTGGCTTCAGACTTGTTGACAGTTAAATATTCGTGCTGAAGTCCAGGAGCAGGAACAGAAAGAGCTGCTTACTCCTGTTTGTAAAGTCCCTGGCCATGCTTGGGACCTCTGACCTTGCTGTCTGAAAATGCTGGGAATCAAGTGTCCTTACAACTCTGCACATAATGGATCACTGTGATGTTGCAATGTTTCCTTTCTGTTTTTTGGAAAGTAAGGTGCTAAATTTATAATTTAATGAAAAAAAGTCTAAGTCCAAATTTTTTTCTATAGGCACAGCTAGGTGGTGCAATAGTTAATATAAAGTATCTTGCCAGGAATAGGGATAGTCTGGTGGAGATGTTCAGCTTTTCTGTTGGAGTTAATGTTATCTTTGATTAGGAGGTTTTTCCATGGCATTGAAGGTTTATATAACTTTGTTGTGGTGGTCAGAGGGACCTGCATGCTCCTATAGTGGATGGAGCGCTGGTCTTGAATGAGCAGGTCATTTCAACTCTCTGAACTTTTGTTTTCTCATCTGTAAAATGGAATTAATAAAATCTGCAGTACCTACCTCACCTCACAAGATTGTTGTTGGACTCAAATGAAAAAATACATATGAAGCATTTTGTGAACTTTAATAGAACTTTCTATATAAAGTATTAAAAAGTTATTATAAAGTAGAATAGGATATGCATGTTGTATCCTGTGATTAGATTGAAAGGGGCATTTTCCTTTTTATATTGTGTCATAGTGCCTAGGATAGTGCCTGGAACAATGCAGATAGTAATAAATATTTGTTGATGGGTGGATTGATGATCTAATTTGAAAGTAATCCCCTTGAACACAGGTTTTGTTTCAGTTTTTGTCTTCATACTCTGAACATCTAGTAGAGTGTCTAGCGCATAGTAAGAGCTCAATTAATACTTGTTGAGTTCAAGAGATATAGTTTGGCATAATCAAGGAAATGCTAGACTTGGAACCCTGAACACTAGGATTCATATCCTGCCTCTGGTATTATTACTTGTGTTACTTTGGACAAATCACCATTTGTAAAATGAGAGGGTTGGATTAGACTTTCAATTCAAGCTATGATCCTAATGGAATGCACTAGTTCTTTTTTTTTTTTAAATGACTACAGGAAAATCTTACAAAATAGAAGGGATGGTAAGAAGCATTACCTAATTAAGGAAGTCTATAGAGAGCAGCAATTAAGTTCATTGGTTCTCTATTCATTAGTTTTGATAAAAAAAAAATCATTTTGTCCATCATTCACCAAGACAAAAGGTAAAATTGGACAGAAAGTCTGTCACTTTCCAGCCCAGTGATGAGCAATTCATTGGTAAAACAAAAAGATTTTTGTGATTGACTCTCACTTAAGACAGAGTCAGGCTGGAGTATGGAGTAAGACAGAAGCACTCTGTTCAAGAACTGGCATTTCTATGCTGAGAAAACTGAGTCCATCTATTCTGAATATATATTCTTGGGGCAAAGGGGTAGGAATAGGGGTGTAGAAGGTTAAGTTTCTCAGAATCATATTGTGCTATCTTGTTAACTTTTTCTTTGCTCTTCTAAGAGAGGATCACTTTTCTTCTTTTATTAGCTTAGAAGAAAACTAGAACTGATTTACTAGGGAAGATGAGGGAAAAGGCTGAATTAATACTATTTATTATGTGAAGAAAGCTTCTTCTTTTGGAGTCCATGAATACTTTTAAAATATTTTGATAACTATTTCAATATAGCTTTCTTTGTAACCTTGTGTATTTTATATATGAATAAATGTATTCTGAGAAGAAATTCATAGGCTTCTGACTGCCAAAGGAGCCTCTCTGTGTCTGTCTCTGTGTCTGTCTCTCTGTCTCTCTCACACATACACACACACACACACACACACACACACACACACACACACACACCTTATAAAAACCAAGCATATAGATCAACCCTCAATGGACCCTGGAATCTTCCTTTAATGTTGTTTATTTATAGTAGTAAGTAGCATATGTTAGCTCATTTGATCCTCATAATTTATGATGTAGATGCTATTATTATCCTCATTTTAGAGATGAAATTGAGGCATATAGAGAGTAAATAGTAAAGAAAGGATTTGAATTTAGATGTTTCCAAATTGAATGATTTGTGCATTGTATTGCCTAGCTTGACTTAGATATGATACTTTTTTTTCTATTTCAGTAACTTAGTATCTTTCAAATTGCTCTAATAAAGTCCTAGGTGACTGGAAT
Organism: Myrmecobius fasciatus; assembly: GCA_023553655.1. NCBI lineage: Eukaryota > Metazoa > Chordata > Mammalia > Dasyuromorphia > Myrmecobiidae > Myrmecobius > Myrmecobius fasciatus. Next base: position 152,643 of record JAJPUD010004336.1, read on the forward strand.
TTTGCTCTCTAATGAACAAATATTAGATTCTTCAGGTTAGAATATTATATTTTCTGGAAATATGTTTGAAAGGATTGCACATATTTAACATATCAGATTGCTGTTTTCAATAGAAAGGGCATAAGGGAGGAAGAAAGAAAAATTTAGAACAAAGTTTTACAAAAGTGAATGTTGAAAACTATATTTATGTGTATTTAGAAAAATAAAATACTATTTAAGAAGAATATTATATTTTATTTTCTCCATTTCCTACTCCTGCCTTCTTCCAAGCCTAACCCCACGAAAGACAAAATGTCTTCAGTATATTAACAAATGTTATATATACAAGAAGCTATTCCAACTTATTCCATTATTATTATTATTCCAATTTATTTTAAAATGTCTATTATTCTCATTAAAAATAAAAACAATAGTTTATGTAAAATTATTAAAATAGTTCTTATATTATTGCATTTTATCTCATCCTTTTACATTTCTGCTTTTTGATATGGTATAAAAAGGTAAATTATACATTGGCACAATAACAAGTACATATCATTAAGAAATAAATACACAGATATCAGGGGTACATATTTTTACTATTTTGTGTATGTACAAAATAGTTTGACCACTACTGATTTATCTGACTCTGTTAAATACCCAAAGTGGTAATCATAGCAGAGGAATCTTTCTTTCTATTGCTTGAAATACACTTGGCACATACTACTTAACAAATGTTTATTGACAGATTGACTGTCTATAGGAGAGCAGAATCAAGTCTGTTTTCTTAAGTTTCTGATTAAATGCATTTAGTATTTTATTTTCCCCTGGTTATATGTAAAACAATTTTTAACATTTGTTTTTTTCTAGAAATTTTTATTTTTTAATTTTTTGAATTTTAATAATAGCCTTTTATTTTCAAAATAAATGCAAAGATAATTTTCAACATTCATCCTGGTATTCCAAAGTTTTCTCCCTCAGTATTCCCAAACCTCTTCTCTAGAAAGCAAGCAATTCAATATAGATTAAACATGTAATTATTTAAACATATTTCCATATTTTTCATTCTGAACAAAAAAAAATCAGATCAAAAAGGAAAAAAAATGAGAAAAAAAACCCAAGAAAACAACCACAAAAAGGTGAAAATACTATGTTGTGATCCACCATCAGACCCCACAGTTCTCTCTCTGGGTGCAGGTGGCTCTCTTCGTCACAAGTCACAATTGACCTGAATCATCTCATTACTGAAAAGAGCCATGTCCATAAAAGTTGAGTGTCACATAATATTGTTTCTATGCATTTCAATTAGCATCTGCTCATGTAAATCTCTCCAGGCCTTTCTGAAATCATCCTGCTGATTGTTTCTTATAGAACAATAATATTCCCTAACATTCACATACCATAACTTAATCATTCTTCAACTAATGGACATCTCAATTTCCAATTCCTTGCTTTAACATTTGTTTTTAAAACTTTGAGTTCTACTATGCTCAAAAAGTTATCAAACTGTGCATACCCTTTGACCCAGCAGCGTTTCTATTGGGTTTATATCCCAAAGAAATCATAAAGGAAGGAAAGGGCCCCACATGTGCAAGAATGTTTGTGGCAGCCCTTTTTGTAGTGGCTAGAAACTGGAAACTGAATAGATGCCCTTCAATTGGAGAATGGCTGAATAAATTATGGTATATGAATGTTATGGAATATTATTGTTCTGTAAGAAATGACCAGCAGGACGATTTCAGAGAGGCCTGGAGAGACTTGCTGGACTGATCCTGAGTGAAATGAGCAGAACCAGGAGATCATTATACATGGCAACAACAATACTATATGATGATAAATTTTGATGGACATGGCTCTCTTCAACAATGAAATGCTTCAAACCACTTCCAATTGTTCAGTGAAGAAAGCCATATACACCCAGAGAGAGGGATGTGAAATGTGGACCACAATATAACATTTTCATGCTCTTGATTGATGTTTGTTTGCATTGTGTTTCCTTTCTCTGATTTTTCTTTCTTGTAGATACGATTTTTCTTGCACAAAAATGATGTGTGGAAATATGTATACATATATTCAATTTGTCAAGTATTTTAACATAATTAACATGTAGTGGATATCCTGCCATCTAGGGGAGGGGTGGGGAGTAGGGGGGAAAATTTGTAACGGAAAACTTTGTAAGGGTTAATGTTGAAGAATTACCCATACATATGTTTTGCAAATAAAAAGTTTTAATAAAAAAAAAAAACTTTGAGTTCTAGATTTTTTCCTTTTCTCCTTCCTAACTCCTCTGACCCCACTGAGAACTTGTACCAATTCTTTCTCTGGGTATGTTCAGTATTTTTCATCATAAGTCCTTCAGAGTTATCTTGAATAATGCATAGCATTGCTGAGAACTACTAGGTCATTCACAGCTGATCGTATTACAATATTGCTGTTACTTTCTACATGGTACATTTCACTTTATACTTATGGAAAGTTATCCTGGTTTTTCTGAGAGCATTCTGCTCAACATTTCTCATAGCACAACAATATTCCATCATAATCATATACCTACATTTATTCAACCATTCCCCAATTAATGAGCATCCCCTTAATTTTCAATTCTTTGCTCCTAGATAAGAGGGATTACAGATGTTTTTGTATATATGAGCCCCTTTCCTTTTTGTTTTATTTTTAAAATCTTTTGTGATACAGACTTCGTAGTGGTATTGCTAGATCAAGAGTATGCATGTTTCTATAGCTCCTTGGGAATAGTTCCAAATTGCTCTATAGAATGGTTATTGTCTCCTTCCCCTCCCCCCACATTCTCTCCAACTTTTGTCATTTTCCTTTTCTGTCCTATTAGCTAATCTAATACTTTTGAGGTAGCACTTCAGAATTGTTTTAATTTACATTTCTCTAATCATAGTGAGCACTTTTCAATAATGTTGACTATTTCATCCAAAAACTTCATATCTTTTGATCATTTATCAATTGGAGAATAGCTTTTATTATAATTTTATTGTTTTCTTTATGTTTAAGAAATGAAGCCTTTATCAGAGAAATATGCATTAATTTTTTCACAGTGAGTGATTTTCTCTTTTCTATCAGCCCTCCTCCTTCTCCTATCCAATTCTTTCCTCCTATTGCTAGTATGCTGGTATTCCTCCTCACTCAGGGACTGCTCCCCAGGACTTCAACCTGGATATGAATATGGGCAAGGCAACAGAGTCCTACCTCAGTATTAGCAAAGAGACCCCTGAAATTTCCTTCTGATCAGTTATTTGATCCCCTTTCTATCTGTGGGCTGAAAGCTCTGGAAGCAGTTTCTGCTGCTGTTGATTCAGTGGCACCTAATGAATACCCCTGGTTTGATAAGGCAGTGGAGATGATAGAAATGAGATGGAACAGGGAATAGACTGTATTGATGCAGTCTGCTCTGTTATGGACTGTGTTCTATTCTCACCCAAGTGTGACAGACCCTTCCTAACCTTTTAAGTTGTCTTTAGCATCTGTGCACTGAAAAGTATAGAAACTGCTACTGCTGTACTGATTCAGTTGCTCTGGGAACTATTCCTTGTTTGTATCTTTTGGATTGGGTACCAGGGCAGCCTGTGTTGAATTGTGTTCCATCCTTATCCAGGTGCAAAAGAATCTAACATTGCAGTATATAAGAAAAATGGGAAGGGATTTCAGAAAAGCAAACTAAAGATTAGGGGACACATTTATTTAGTTTAGGACTACTGCTTTTGAGTGGGGCATTTTATAGGAGCCAAATGGTTTGGAACAGTAGGCATTCTGAACAGAGATCTCTTTTTACTTAAACTTTATTTCAGGACCTTGTAAGAACTCACAATGTTCTGTATACTCTGTGCATATGTGTATGCATGGATCTAAATATGTATTCATTTATGTGTGTGAGTGGCCAGAGCTGTAGCAGCCATTCACCAGAGACATCCTAATGTTAATATGTAGGAAGGGTTTCTATTTTCATTTGTTTTTTCATGGTACTTGTGTGCTTCTCCTTAGACAGCTTGGAGATTCTACGCTCTTGGGGATTCACCACAATCTGGAGTAAACGGTGGATTGGTTTGAGCCTTATGTCAACTCAGAAGCCAAACTCAAGCAATCCTCTGTCTTCAGATTCCCATATTCCCATGTGGTAGGAGTTACCAGTATATGCCAACATGCCTGACTATGTTCTGCATGTGTAGTAATAAATAACTAAGTTTGAAATGCCTTATCATTTCTCTGCCCCCAGAGCTTTCAGATCTTAAAGAGTTTGATGACTTACATTTGCTGTGTAACCCTGGAAAAGTCACTTAACTTTTAACAAACTCATTTTTCTAATCTGTAAACTGAGGATTATAAGAACACTTGCCTCACACAATTGTGAAAATCAAATGAAATAATATATAAAGTATTTTGCCAATCTTAAGGGACATAAATGCTAGCTATCATCATCATCAGTACTGTTTTATTAGAATGAAATTTCAAATTCTTTAGGGGTGCTGAATTTTATTGGTCTCAACTCACCCCCCCATCTCTGAGATGGAATCCTATGGCACTCTACTCAATTTTGCCTTCATTTTTTAAAAGTTCTTCTTTCCTTTTTATTAACATGACATTTTATGATTGAATTTCTGCCTGGATTTGGAGTCAAAAGAACCGGATGTGAATTTTGACTGACTTTTTTCGACTCTGAAATCTTGGACAAGTCACTCAAACTCTGGCATTTCAGTATCCTCATTTAAAACTATAAGATCCACAACTGGACTGTCTTTATCTTCTTTATCTAAGGACACATTATTGAGTGACACTCCTTTATTAAAAAGTCCATGATAGGTAAAAGTGAGAGGGATACTTGATTTAGAGGGAAGGTGATAAATATTGTGGTGCTGGTCCTACCCCTTATTGCATTCATTTCATATAGAAAATGGGGGGGGGTAGACATAAATAGCCTTTAATGTCCTTTTTTCTATTCTAGCTAAGGAGACAGTGGCTTAATGATTTCAAAAACTTATTGTGGTTTATCAAACACTGAAGAATGAAAATATTAAAGAGGAGGGTTTGGGTTCAAAGTATACCTGCCAGCCTCCTCCTTCTTCCTCCTTCCTCTTAAGCAAATGGATTTAAGAGATTTCTGCACTTTTAGAAATACTTCTGAGAAGTACAAAGTTTGATGAAGTTATGGGACTTGGGATGGTACAAGTGCAGTTTTAGGATATGCTACTTTAGGAAAAAATGTGTAGAAACTTGGAGATGGAGTAGTGAAGATATTAGAGATGGAGAGAGCATTGGACTTGAAGTCTCTAAGATCTAAGTTCAAAGTCTGCCTCTAACACCAGCTATGTAATGCTGAACAATTCACTTAAGCTTTCTTTGCCTTTCTTTCCTCATATGTAAATAGGAATGATAATGACATCTATCTCACAGGACTATTATGAGGATCAAATAATAATTGTAAAGTGTTTTGCACTGTGTAAATGCTTTGCACCTAGCAAATCTTTTACTTAGTAGTGAAGATTATAAAGGAAAAAGAGAACAAAAAAGAATGTATGGCCAAATTGTTAAAAAGGTAAAATAAAATACTAATTTTATAAGTAAAACAGAATTATAATGAGTTCTCTAGGGTACCCAGATCAAGTTACTGAAATGTGATTTGTATTCTTCACTTGTTGATCCAACAACATTGGAATAATTTTAGCTCTATGGCATCTCAGAACCTCCCAACTCAAGCAATTTCCCCATCATCAGACTCTCATCGATAGGTGCATAGTTTAAAAACTTAGGTTTGAAATACCTTTGCATTTCATGTCCTTTAGAGGTTGTGGGTCTTGGAGACAAAAAGAGCTGAATTTGATGACTTATTCAGACACTTGACTTATGATTCTAGGTAAGTGCAGTTCTCTGAAATTGCTCTTTTAAGTCTTGCCAAATGCAACTGGAGCCATTCAATACCAAATCCAAATAATTTGGGAGGTCATGTAGGAAGGTGGAAAAAAACTTGAATTTGAAGTCAGAAAACTTGGATTTGAATCTTGATTTTGCTCATTACTAGGAGTGTGATCTCTGGCAAATGATTAATTACTTGGGGTCTCAGTTTCCTCACCTGTTAAATGAAAAAAATTTTCACTGGATGTTCACCAACGATGCCTTATAATCATAATATTATTTCCTTTAAATAAGAAGATGGTAATATCCTACTCCAGTTATTACTTTATAAAGCACTTTCCTTCCAACACTTATGTGAGATGTGTGGAGTATTATCAGTGGTTTATCAAATTGAAACTTAGAATCAGAGAAATGGTAATTTGACTAGGACCAGATAATTATTAGCAATGAAGCCAGAGCTTTGACTTTCCTATGGTATATGTATATATAGCAGTGGGAATCTTTGGGACAAAGATTATGGATGCTCTAGTTACATTTTTTAAAAAAAAGCATTCTTTTTGGAATAGTTAGATCAATTCACAGTTCCATCAAATTGTATTACATGCCTATTTTTAGGCAGCCCTTTCATCACTGATTGCTTTTATCATTTGTCTTCTTGGCTAGTTGGTTGTATGTGACATGAAACCTTAGAGTAATTTTGATTCATTTTTTCTCTTATTAGTTATATGGGAAAATCTTTATAGTTTGCAATTTGTCTTTTTTAGAATTATCCATTCATATTCAACCACTTCTCCATTTATATGACTAAACTTTTAGACAATTTTTCATAAACTCCTACAACAACCAGTATTTTACAGGTAGAGATTGAACTAGATGGTCATATGGATTCTAAAGTTTGTTCTAAGAAGATTAAAAGAAACTACTTATGTAGATATCTGTGTTAGAATTTTGAAAAAGAAAGATTATGATCCTTTCATTCAATTCATGTATATTCAATTCTGGAAAAATGTCAAGAGATTGGATGAAAAATATTAAATGAGTGATTTTTTATTTGCAAAAAATACAAGATCGAATAATTTATTTTCTCAAAAGAAGGATCGTGACTTCAGCATTTATTAATTAGTATGTAATATTTTCAATTGGCATTAACTGTTATATTTCTTTTATGAGTGAAAGATCTTAGAATCAAGGTCTGATCCAAATTAAATAACAGATGGGTCAATATTGCCAACATAAATTAAAGTTCCAGATGCTTGATATGTCTAATATTCTCTGAATAAGACAAACATTAAGTCCTAGAAGGTTATTTGTGGTTATGGTCCTGGGAAATTTTACAGACTATTTTCACCTGTTGAATTTTGCATTACTTGTAATCTTTTTCAGAATACAAATAAGTCTGTGTTCCAAGAACTATCCATTCAAATTAATGTTTGCTAGTTTGTCTCTTACAGGAGTATAAATAGTTGCTGAAAAGAGTGCTAACTACTTCAAAACAAAATGAGGCTCTTGCTGTTGCTTTTAGTCCTTGGGGTCTGCTGGGCACAGTATGATCCCCATACAGTACCTGGTCGAACATCTATTGTCCACTTATTTGAATGGCGTTGGGATGACATTGCTCTTGAATGTGAACGTTACCTAGCTCCCAATGGCTTTGGGGGTGTTCAGGTATGTGCACTTCAAAATTTAATTGATATTCATGTTCTAGGCATAACAAATAACTTTAATTTATGCGTTTAAGTACAAAGAAAAGAGAATAAAATGAAGGAGTTGGACTAGAAGATCTTGAGGTATCCCTCCAGTTGTAAGAAGCAGGCAGTGCAGTGTATAGAGTCTGGGACCTGAAGTCATGAAGTCCTGAGTTCAAATACATCTCAGACATTAGGTGTGTGATTATGGGCAAATTCTTTAATCTTTCTATGCCTCAGTTTCCTCATCTGTAAAATGGGGATAATAACAATGGCTTTTATTATTACCTATTTCCTGGGATTGTTGTGAGAATAAATAAGTTAATATTTATGAAGTGATTTGCAAACTTTATAAATTACTTATAAATGCTATCTGTTATTATTAATTACCATATTAACAAGCAGTGTTGTACAGAGGCAAATTCACTGGTAGTTGTTGTTCTGTCATGTCTGATTCTTTATGACCCCAATTTTTGGGGGGAGACAAAGATATTGGAGTAGTTTACTCTTTCTTTTTCTAGCTTTTTTTACTGAAGCAGAGTTAAGTGACTTGACCAGGGTCAAATAGCTTGTAAGTGTCTGAGGCCAGATTTGAACTCAGGGAGATGAGTTTTCCTTAGTTCAAGTCCAATACTTTATCCACTATGCCAACTAGCTGTCCTAAAAAGCACTGGACCAAGTGTTAAAGGATCTGAGTTTAAATCCTTCTTCTACTATTTTTGTAAGTACTTTTGTAAGCTTGGTCAAGTCAGTTTGAAGCTTTGTGTCTCAGGTTTCTTATCTGTGGGTGATTGTATATTATGACTTTTCAAAATCTATGTTTCTACAAGTTAATGAATGTAAAAGGACTTTTCAAGGACAGTTCTAGTGCTATACAAATAAGGGTTTCTATCTAAATAAACTATTGTTTAATCTAATATTATATGACAATTCATTATGTTAGTGCATTTTGAAACATTTATAAATATAACACAAAATTCAATCGATGTATTACTAACTCTTTACCCTTCCTAAAATGTAGATCTCACCTCCAAATGAGAATGTAGTGATCAATAACCCTTCAAGGCCTTGGTGGGAAAGATACCAGCCAATTAGCTACAAGATATGTACACGATCTGGAAATGAAAATGAATTCAGAGACATGGTGAAGAGATGCAACAATGTTGGAGTAAGTGGATAGCCTGTTCTTTGAGTCAAGGGTTTTTATTCTGGGGCCCACAAAGAGGTCTCTAGATTAATTTCAGGGGGTCCACGAACTTGGATATCATAAAATTGCTTCTTTACCAAACTTTAGCTGGAAATTAGAATTTCCTTTGGTTCTATAAAATATCATTCAGAGAAAGGGTCCATTGATTTCACCATTTAAAGGATCAATGACCAACAAAAATAAAGAACTCCTGTTCCATGGTTCAATACATTGTTAACTTTCCCTGTCCTATTCATGCTTCCTTCGTGTAAATTGTGAATATTGTAATGGCTCATTGATATCCCTGTGATTTCATGCTATTGGAGATTTCCTCCAGCGGAACAGATTTGAACATATATGTCTTCATGTCCTGTACAATTGTTGTTCTGTCCTGTAACTCTACCACCCAGTAAAAACTAATTCTCTCTGTGTGTGTGTCTCTGTCTCTCTCTCTTTTTCTGACTGTCTCTCTCTGCCTCTTTCTGTCTGTCTCTGACTCTCCTCCCCGCCTCCCTCTATTTTCTTTCCTCTCTCTCTCTCTCTCTCTCTCTCTCTCTCTCTCTCTCTCTCTCTCTCTCTCTCTCTCTCTCTCTCTCTCTTTCTCTCTCTCTCTTTCTCCCTCTTTCCAATTCAGTTAGTAGCTATCATTTTTTGGAATTCATTTATTTACCAGTGAGAATGTAAGTCAAAGAAACCTAGATAGTAGATTTGGCCTGTGCTTTTCTGAGGGAAAAATGTTAATTAAACTTGGAAAAATGAATAGTTTCAAAGGTTACCCCTGTTTCAAACTAAAACTAGATGTTGCTTATCAGTCCTTGAATTTTAATTTACTGTATTATTCACCAGAATTTATGATCTAATCCCTGGTGATTAACTTGAATTTCATGTACAGAAGAGATAGCAAAGGGGTTATACTCTTAAGTCTTTCTATTTTTTAACCTTTTACTCTCATAACCAATCTGTTGATAGGCTATAATAATATTTTAAAGAAGCCTCTTGGAGTCAGTCTTTACAATGTACAGCAAACACACTTAAGCACTCATAATCAATTTAGTCAGTTTAGTCAAACTGATTTAATGGAGTAACTGACTTTTTTAATTGACCAAAATGGATATATTGATTGTGTGTGGGTATAAGCATATTCTCATTATTGCTCTGTAAGAAACAACCAGCAGGATGATTTCAGAGAGGCCTGGAGAGACTTGCATGAACTGATGCTGAGTGAAACGAGCAGAACCAGGAGATCATTATACACGGCAACAACAATACTATATGATGATTAATTCTGAGGTCCATGGCTCTCTGCAACAAAGAAATGTCTCAAACCAGTTCCAATTGTTCACTGAAGAAAACCATATACACCCAGAGAGAGGGATATGAAATATGGACCACAACGTAACATTTTCATGATCTCTATTGATGTTTGCTTGCATTGTGTTGCCTTTCTCTGGTTTTCTTTTTTTCCTTGTAGATAGGATTTTGCTTGCACAACTTGTCAACTATTATTACATTATTAACATGTAGTGGACTTCCTGCCATCTAGGGGAGGGGAGGGGACTGGGGGTAAAAGTTGTAATGGAAAGCTTTGTAAAGATCAATGCTGGGGAACTACCCATACATATGTTATACAAATAAAAAGCTTTAATAAAAAAATAAGCATATTCTCACCAAAGACAAACAAAATATGTTTAATCTGTTCTCTTGGGAAATAGTTCTGGGCAGAGGGGAAGATAGTAAATTTGAGAAAAGGAGATTATTAGTTCCTTGAAATTAGAATTGTTTGGTTTTCTGTTTGCATTTCCAGTGCCTTGCCTTGAAGTGTACCTTGCAGGAGTATTTGCTACAAGTGGAAGGAAAAAGAATATATTGTTAGATTCATTGCCTAAAATGAAGCATTACTAGTACCGATCATCTCCTTGACAGCTGGTGGCTCAGAGAGCTGGACCTGGAATCAAGAGAGTCTTGCTTCAAAGTCTAGCCTCAGACAATTACTAGTTGTGTAACCTTGGACTAATCACTTACCCCTGTCTGCCTCAGTTTTTTTCATCTATAAAATGTGACTAATAATAGCATCTACCTCCTAGATTTGTTGTGAGAATCCAATGATATAATAAATTGTAAAGGGCTTAGCACAGTGCTTCAGACATAATAAGTGCTATAATTGTTAGCTTGGTATAACTACTATTATCCTATTAGTTTTATTTAGTTGTGTATCTCCTGTTAGCTCGATTCTTCTGGGTTCAAATGTGAATCTTTTACAAGAGACAACATAGTACAATGCATTTACAGTCAGATTTGTTCTTAAACTCTGACTGTAATCTTCTAACCAGATGATGGTGCACAGATCACTTATCCTCCCTTTGTCCATAAAATAAAGATAACACTGTTTGCCCTGCCTGCTTCATAGGGGGTTTGGAGGATCAAATGGTACTAACTGTTATGCCTAATCCAAATACAAGTTGTTCCTCTTGTGAGTGAATAATGTAGGGAGATTGTGACATCCCTCTCTCCCCCTTTTTTATAATAAAATAAAATTTTAAAAAAGCTAAGCAAAACCATCTGACACAGTGGCTCTGGTGGAATGCCCAAAGCACCCTTCATAGGTTAAGATTGGTCATTACAATTCCTCAGTCTCTAGCTTTGCTTCAGAAGTGTCCTTTTTCTTTGTATTTTTATAGTCATTGTATATATTCTCTTCTTATTTCTGTTTAGTTTATCCTTGAATAATTCACACCCTATTTATATACAATTAGTGACCATTGGTTTTTAGGACTAGCCTGATTTATTTAAGGTGCAGAGATCAAAGACAGAGTTTGATGGCTTAATTATATAAGACCAGGAAGACAGATTTATAAACTAAGTGAAATAGATATTGTCTACTTGCATTAACATTCATTATAATTCATTAAATATTGCAGACAAGTAGCTAGTATCCTGAGGTAGAAGAAGTGCAGCACATTGGCTCAGAAAATGAGAGTTCAAGTTGTTTCAGTGACATTCTGTCTGCCAAGTTTCAAGCACCAACCTTGCTTTTTGCAGGTGCGCATTTATGTGGATGCTGTAGTGAATCATATGTGTGGGAATGGTGTGAGTTCTGGAACAAGTAGCACCTGTGGAAGTTACTTTAATCCTGGATCAAGAGACTTTCCCGATGTTCCATATTCTGCCTGGGATTTTAATGATGGTAAATGTAAAAGCTACAGTGGGGATGTTGAAAACTACAATGATATGTATCAGGTAAATTTTTAGTGGTAATTAGCCACATATGATTTATCTGAACCCAATTTTTGTTACCAGACTGGCTTCCCTATTTGATTTGCATAATCCCATGTTCCCAGCTATCCTTTACTGCTTAGGTGGTTTATGTACATGAATATCAATGTCCTCCTTTCATGGATTATTGTGTTAATCTTTTATTTGGTCCTCCTGTTTCCCATCTCTCCATTATTTAATCCATATTCAATATAGCTCCCAAATTGATATTTCTAAATCACAAGTCTGACCATGTCACTCATTTAAGTTGTCTCTGTGACTTCCTATTACTTACTGATCACATACAAATCTTTCTTTTGGCATTTAAAGCCCTTGCCCATTTAGCTCCAGTCTATCATTACAAACTGATTACATATTCTTTACCCTCACCCACTTGATGTTCCAGCCATACTGACCTGTTTGCTATACACTGTACCTGACATTTTCTTTCCAAACACTGACTTTGTCTGAAATGCTCTCTTTCTTAATTCTACATCTTGGAGTTTCTAGTTGTCTTCCAAATTTAGCTCAGGCACTATCTCTTACACAAGTTCTGACCTGCTCCTTCCAGTTTTTAGTGTTTTCAAACCCAGTCCCTTCCTCCAATTAATTTGCATATACTTATATATGTACGTGTTTCATATATATATAATATATATATATATATGAGAATATTAATTCCTTGAGGACTGTTTTGTCTTTGTATTTTCAGTTGGTAACACAATACCTCACACACAGAAATTCATAAAAATATTTATTGGATGAAACTATGCCCAAAGGACTATTAAACTGTGCATAGCCTTTGATCTAGCAGTGTGTCTACTGGGTCTGTATCCCAAAAATATCATAAAAAAGGAAAAGGACCAACATGTGCAAAAATATTTGTCGCAGCCCTTTTTGTAGTGGCAAGGAACTGGAAAATGAGTGAATGCCCATCAGTTGGGGAATGGCTGAATAAGTTATGGTATATGAATGTTATGGAATATTACTGTTCTATAAGAAATGAACAACAGGATGATATCAAAAGGCCAGGAGAAACTTTCATGAATTGATGCTAAGTGAAATGAGTAGAATCAAGATAACATTGTACACAGCAAAAGAAGATTATGTGATAATCAATTCTTATGGACATGGCTATATTCAACAATGAGGTGATTCAGGCCAGTTCCAATGATCTTGTGTTGGAGAGAACCTTCTGCATCCAGAAAGAGGATTATGGGGACTGAATGTGGATCACAACATAGCATTTTCACTTTTTTTGTTGTTTGCTTGCCTTTTTTTTCCTTTGTTTTTTTTTCCTTTTTGATTTTTCTTATGCATCATGATAAATGTGAAAATATGTTTAGAAGAATTACACATGTCTAACCTATATTGGATTACTTACTGCCTAGGGGCAGGGGTGGAGGGAAGGAGGGAGAAAATTTTGGAATTCTAGGTTTGGCAAGGGAGAATGTTGAAAATTGTCTTTGCATATATTTTGAAAATAAAAAGCTAAAAAATATTTATTAGGGACAGCTATATGGCAAAGTGGATAGAGCACTGGTCCTGGAGTTAGAAGGGACCTGAGATCAGATTCAGCCTAAGACATTTACTAGCTATGTGACCCTAGACTAGTTACTCAACCCTGATTGTCTCAAAGAAAGCAAAGAAAGAATTGGACTTCATAATATAGGGAACTCCCTAAAGAATTGCAATCCTTTGTGTTTTGGAAAAGCACAGAAGATATATGACTTGCTCAAAGATAGGATTTGAACATAGTTTTTTTCTGATTTCAAATGCAGATTGCTATACACAATACCAAACTGCTCCAATTACACATGAAATTATAGCATCATAATTTCTTGAAATGGAAGGAACTACTTTGACCATGTAATTCAACCTTCTCATTTTATAAATGAGACAACTGAGGCCTAGCGAGGAGAAATAGCTTGCCTAAGATCATACAAATGTAAGCATCAGAAGCAGAATTTGAACCCAGTTCCTCTGATCTGGAGTCAGGACTCTTCTATATCCCACTAAAGGAAAATTAGGAATTTCTAGAAGCTAGTAATTTAAAGATTATTCTAGCAAAAATGCTTATATTGTGCGTTTAAAATAAGCACTTCAAAGTCTGGAGGCAAAAGATGCTGCTGCCCAGGTATCACATCTATCATTGTTTTTACAGGTTAGAGATTGCCGTTTAGTTGGGCTTCTTGATCTTGCTCTGGAGAAAGATTATGTGCGTTCCAAGATTGCTGAGTATATGAACCATCTGATTGACATTGGTGTGGCAGGATTCAGAATTGATGCTTCCAAACATATGTGGCCTGGAGACATGAAGGCATTTCTGGATAAGTTGAAGAACTTAAACACAAGCTGGTTCCCTCAAGGAGCCAGACCATTCATTTACCAGGAGGTACTAATATAAAATGTGTGTAAAAGCTGTTTGCAAAAGAAGTTGAGTGACAGTGTAGGCATGCAATGATTTATTGTGGAAAAATTATAATTTTTATTAAATGTGTTTTCTATAATCTTGATTATGTAGTCCTGGATTGGGACAACATTTTCACAGGATAAAATATTAATTGCCTAGATAATTTGATGCTTTTAAATAGCATCCCTACAGAATGGAAAAATTCAAGTCATCTCTTAAAATAAGAAAATTAATTTGAATATTTAATAGCATAGAGTGCTAGAATTGTTGGCATAAAATGTTAATATGATGATTAAATTATTTTTGGAGTTTCTATGTAAAGTCATATTCTTTTTCTGATTCCTAACAGGTAATTGATCTAGGTGGTGAGGCAATTAAAAGCAGTGACTACTTTGGAAATGGTCGGGTTACAGAATTCAAATATGGTGCAAAACTGGGCACAGTTCTACGCAAGTGGAGTGGAGAAAAGATGGCTTATTTAAAGTAAATGAAAAAGAGTTCACCTTTGGACTACTATTCAATGAAATCTTTTCCTTAATGTGTACCAAGTTTTAGGCATTTATTTGTATGTTCCCACTGTTAACTGGGATAATTTTACATTGATATCAATTTAACATTTTTATTACAAATAGATGTCAATTCAAAAATGTGTACTTTCAGAATCCTAAGACAGAATCACTAGGTTTTAATTCAATCATGATAGAATGAAACTATGTTTGGCTGCTTCTTATTATTATGATCTACTAAAACCACATGAATACAAGCATTTAAAAATCACTGTAATATAAAAATAACATGTTGGAGCCTCACAGTGATACCCCTTGCTTTAATAGATATTCTTCAGTACTCTTTTCTTATACAAAGTCTCACACATAATATATAAGTACTGCATGAATATCTAACATATATAGGACCCAAAGAGTTTCAATTTATCTCTAGAATGTTAGAGCTAAAAGAAATCTTGGGGAGTCAAACTCATTTTATTGATATGGAAATTAATAGCCAGAATGGTAAGGTGACTCATTGGAGGTTAAATTGTTAGTGAATGGTTAATTCAGAATTTGATCCCACTTCTTCTGATTCTCAGTTTAGTTCTCCTTCTAGTATACTATGGATATTCTGGATTAAGTTTTATGCTTATTTTAAAGAGTACCCTATAGGGAGAGAAAACCAGGAAGAACCTGCCTATGATCCTTAAGTAACACACTCCTTATTTCTTTGTGTAGGAACTGGGGAGAAGGTTGGGCCTTCATGCCTTCAGACAGAGCACTTGTCTTTGTGGATAATCATGACAATCAAAGGGGTCATGGAGCTGGAGGATCTTCCATTCTCACTTTCTGGGACCCCAGGTAATTGGTAGAGCTCTCTACCTTTTTAAAAAAATCTTCCTAATGGCCTCCAAAATTTTCTTCTTTTCATTCATGACCATGCTTTATAACTTCCAGATTGTACAAAATGGGAGTTGGATTTATGCTTGCTCATCCTTATGGATTTACACGAGTGATGTCAAGCTTCAGGTGGCCAAGATACTTTGCAAATGGAAAGGTATTTTTTAATTTCAACATTTAGAAAGTGCCTACTCTATAAAGAATCTTGTAATTGGAAAAGTGATTGGAAAGATTTATTGATTACAAAACAAATGAAATTACTGATACACATGTCTATGTTTTGACTTAAGGATATTAATGATTGGGTTGGACCACCCAATGAAAATGGAGTGATTAAACGAGTAACTATCAATCCAGACACTACTTGTGGCAATGACTGGGTCTGTGAACACCGGTGGCGTCAAATAAGGTAGGAAAACTTAGTTGTATTAGCCCAATGACATTCTCTTAACAACTAATGTATAAGTATTCCAAAATTTTTAATGCAGGATTAAACTTTAATATCTTAAAATTGCACTGACTTTTGGTCTGTAATGAGACTGTTTATACACACACACACACATCCTCACAAAGGAGAGAAAAGAATACTAAAATCAAATACATTTATTAATATTTTGTATATTTTGCTTATAGGAACATGGTTATTTTCCGTAATGTCGTTGATGGTCAGCCTTTTACAAATTGGTGGGATAATGGAAGTAACCAGATAGCTTTTGGTAGAGGGAATAGAGGATTCATCATATTTAACAATGATGACTGGTAAGTAGCAGTGAATGTTTAAAAGTTCTTTTAAATATATTCTTGACTGATCTGATGATTTTATTGATATTCTGAATGATACTTATCGAGGGATTAGAATAGGTGGTGCCAAATAAAAAGAGAGAGGAAAAAAAGAGAGAGAAAAAAAATTCTTTAAAATCAAGACTTCATGAAGTACATGCTTAAGTCATTTTTAAATGCAGTTGGGCTTAAGTGTCTTGCCCAGGATCACACAGCTAGTGAGTGTTGTGTCTGATGTCAAATTTAAGCTCAGTTCTTCCTGAGTTTGGAGCTGGTGCTGTATCCACTATGTCAAGTAGCTGTCCCTCAAGTTATTTCTAAGTTGTAGGAATTCCCTCTTTTAGCCTTTCTATCTACTTCACATATTTGAAAATGACAAAGGGAGTATTAATAAAGAAGATATCATTATCCATCTTCAAAGATCTGCTTTATTGCTCTTTGTTCTTGGACTCTATCAAAAGAACTCCCATGATTTTAAACAGGTTTTTAGCTTCATATTTATTCTTAAAATTTCTAAATAATCTATTTTTTAAAAATATAAGCTTCATTGATGCCTTTTGTTTTTATATCATAGTCATTTCTTAATATTCCCATCCTGTAGGGCCATCATTCATATCAACAATCATCACCACAAAAATCACAATACATAGTTAAGGAAAAAACCTGCATCAATAACCAATACAATAAATATATTGGATTGTAGATGCAGCATCACATACAGTGGTTCCCCACTTCTCTACATAGAAGTAGGAAATGTGTTTAATTTCCCAAACCCAGCTTGCTTGTTAAAGTTATTCATGGTGTGTCTTGCTTTTAGAGTATTTTTATTTACATGATTATAATAATTTTGTTTATAATAATTATACTAAATATATAATTTGTAATTTCCTCATGCTATATAACTTCATTAGGTTTCTTCTGGTTCTCAAAATTCCTCATACATGTTATTTCTTATGGCCTATTCCCCAGTACATGTGAATTCACTTTGTTTTAATTTTTTTTTTGCTACCACAAAAGTACTTCCATTGGTATTTTGGCATATATGAAATTGTTCTTTTTGGTCTTTGACCTTCTTGGATCCATTTAAAAAAAACTGAGTAAGGTTGATTTCAAAAGATCCTTCCAGTTCTAATTTATTATTCTCAATGAAAAACTTTCTAATGCTGACAAGTAATCCAAGATCCTTGGGATATTCCAATTGTGCACTTTTAGGAAGATAACAGGTTTGTTGAACAGATAACAAATATTGAGGAAACAATGATGCATAGTCATCATCATCATCATCATCATCATCATCATTGTCATCATGCTAATAGCAACTTTCATAACTGACATATCACATATGTTATCTTATTAGAATAGAGAAAGAGGTAGGAAATCAAAAGAAATGAATGTAGGAATAGCATTTACAAACTATTCAAAATGAGGAGACAAAATAAAAAGGAAATGATAATGGTTAGTATGGTAGTTGTGATAACACCAGGTAAAGTTCAAAAGTTCTGTATTTTAGTTAATTTTTAAATTTTGGGAAATATAGCCTGAGTAAAAAGATCTTCCAATTTCTCACACTCTTGTTAAGAGTGAATAAGTTGGCAGCAGTAATTTACAAAGGGCATATAAAGTTTTTGTGATCTTATGGCCAACTGGTTATGCTAGTTTAGATCCTTTAATAGACCTATATTAATGAACCTCCCATATTAAGAACTGAGTCTTCCATTTCCAACACTTAGTCTTAATCTACTTATTGAAATGACAGAAGGAAAAATTCAACCAAGTGTACTATTGTCTTGTCAAAAATCGTAGCTTTTTGTCTTTCAAATTAATATCTTACATGACCAGTGACATCAAAGTACAATTTCACTGGGTAACTTCACTGAAGCACTAGATGGACTTGCTTTTTTAGTCTTCAATCCAAAACATTTATTTCCCCAAGGAAAAAGCTAAAAATAATCAAATTTAAATTATAGGGCTTTCTTGAATGTAAGGAACTAATGCATAGATTTGAAATGTTCCCATTTATCAAAAAGATCATAATGAAAACCTTTTACAGATACAAATTTTTGAAGTTTCCACTCTTGTTCAAATCTTTATCTTCAAAAATTCACCACCAGCTAAGAAATCGTGTCTTAGCCTTAAGTTTCTTTGGTCCATTTAAAGACTGTCCAAATTCATTTATAGAACATATTAATAATAATCATCTAGGGTAGCCACATTTGTTTGTTTTTAGAAACACACTTCATGTTCTTGTATTATAATGATAGTTTGCTTTTTGTTTTACAGGGAATTGTCATTAACTCTACAAACTGGTCTTCCTGCTGGAACCTACTGTGATGTCATTTCTGGAGATAAAATTGATAACCAATGTACAGGAATTAAAATCTATGTTTCTGGTGATGGTCGTGCTTACTTCAATATTAAGAATACTGCTGAAGATCCATTCATTGCCATCCATGTGGATTCCAAATTACACACCAAAATGGATAAATAGCCTTTCCAGCAACAATAAGCAAAAATAAATACCATATTGTCCAATCTCCTTTTCTTAGATACATAGTTGTATTAAAAATAAAAAAAAATTCTCTACTATATGATGTAAAAATATTATAAAAATAAACCTAACATCTTGACATTTAAATCATATTTTAATATAATAATTTGAATGTAATGATTATATCCTCTGTTAAATTCAATTAAAAGTGTCATGGAAAGAATAACAAAAATACTTGTGTGTTTATTATGAGTTCTATGTTACTTTGTATTCCAAATACATAGGATTATATTTTGTTTTATTTCATGTACTATTTTAATGGGGCAAAATATGTCAGATTTGTTCCTATTTTCATTAGAAAGGAACATTATTACAACAATCAACAGGCAGAATTGTTCTACTTTTTATAAAACAGTGTATTGGCATCTCAAATAGAATAGTAAAAGTTATCTAATCCAAATAAATCCTTACTTAATGTGATATTTTCCCGTGTTCTTTCAGCTTCTGCTTATTTCTTTCAGTAATATTTTCGATGTCACTTCCAGATTTCACTCATGTAAATTTAATGATTATGTCTCCACGTTTATATCTAACGCAATGATAATAGCTCAAATTATTTAATGCTTTAAATTTCCAAAGCACATTATAAATTTTATCCTTACAAGAGCCTTTTGACTTAGATGATATTGTTACCTCCATTTTATAGATGAGGAAACTGATACAAATAGAGATTAAATAATTTTCCCAGAGTCACACAACTAGTAATTATCTGAAGTCAAATTGGAACTCATTCCTTATTGATTTTAAGCCCAGGACTCTACCTATTATTCCACTCAGCTGCCTCACACATATTATTGAGTAGAACATAATAGAATATAGTAAAAAATATCACAAAATATATCCCTCAAATGTGACATCTCAATTGAGGGATATCTGAATGAGTGGTGGTATATAAATGTGATGGAGTACAAGAAATAGCTATAAAAATAATAAATGATTTCAAAAAGATGTAGAAAGACATGAATTGAGACATCCTTTAGTTTCCAACTTTTTTGCCATCACCACAAAAAACTACTTTAAATATTTTTACATATAAAGGATCTTTTCCTCTTTCTTTTTTGGATACAGGGCTAGAAATAGTATAATTGGGTCAAAGGGCATGCACTCTTTGGAAGTTTTTCTTTTTTATTTCCAAATTTATTTATTGAATGGTTATACCCATTCACAGGTTTGCCAATAATACATTAATGTGTCCATTTTCCCATAACTCCTCCAACATTTATTATCATTTTCCTTTTTTGTCATCCTTGCTACTCTGATGGATATGAGGTGGAATCTTAGAATTCTTTCAATTTTCATTTTCTAATTTGGGAATTTTTTCATATAGTTATAGATAGCAAGTATTTTTTCTATTGAGAAATGACCATATTTTCAGACATAATATGTCTTCAATATAGTTGAATAATGGTTGTTTTTCTTATAGATTTGAATCAATTTCTTATATATCTCAGAAAAGAGACCTTTATAAGAGGATGTTGCTGCAAAGATTTGTCCTAGTTGTCTCCCTTTTAATTTTTGTCTTATTAGATTTGTTTGTGAATATATATATATATACATATATATACACATATATGTGTATATACACACATTTAAACTTATGTGGCCAAAATTACTCATTTAATCTAATGTGATTTTCTCTATTTCTTATTTGGTCATGAACTCATGTGAAGGGAACAATGGTCAAGAATCTCCTGAGAAATAAGCAAGAAAAATGGGAATGAAGGAGATCATGCCACATTTCAAAATACAGTAAAAAGTAGCAGTTATTAAAATTATTTGATATTTGATAATTTAGGATTTCCTCATACAAATTTCTATCCCTAATTAAAATGATTAGCCTTTTGCTGACAAAAGTTGTTTTTCCTCATTCACATAGAGATTGCAAATTTTTGTCTAAGGACAGGAATCAGTCCCTTGGTGTAATTGTCAGGTAAATTACAGGTGGGTTGTAGATCTATTTAAGACAAAGATTTGTCAAGGAGCAGAATTTCTTAATGAACCACATTGATAAATATAATATCTTTTGTGATATGAAGAGGAAAAATACCCCTGGGAATACTTCAACAAAAAATGGAATTGCTATAAATAACAAAAATTTGCAGAAAATTTTTGTATTGTCTATGTGGCTGGACTAATGCACTTCTTTGGTTTGAGGGAAGTTCTAAGAAATTAGCGAACCTATAATAAAAATCTAGAATTGGGAGGGACTGTAGGAATACTCAGTTTTCTCACTTCACAAATGAATAAACCAAGAACTAAAGAGATAAAGGGAACTTCCTAGTGCATTCAGAGAATGGAAGATAGAACTAGAATTTTCATTTTCATATTCTGTCCACTATATCACCTTATCTCTCTTGGTTTAGATTGAACCTCAGGCTTGTTTTTTCTTTGTTTTTTGTTTTTGTTACTTTTTGCTTTTCTTTTTGATAAGAACAGCAGAATTTCTAAATATAACAGATGATATTTCCACTTTGGCATAAAAAAGAGAGTGGAAGGATAAAGTTTATAGAAAAACAACTTAAGAGCTACAATTTAAAAAAAATAAAACAATAACTTCTTTATTTTTAACTGAAAGGAAAAGTGGTTTAAAGAAAAGACCTTTAAAGGTCTTTCATCAGAAATTGAACAGATGGGCAAATACACAATCTGTTTGCTCTATTTGCCCTTTACTCCTGAATATAAACTTTAGGAGAAATACAAAAAGATTGAATATGGAGCAGGGCCACTGACACAATTTGTTTTTAGATAGAAATCGATTTATAGAAGAGATTCAGGTACAAAGTGCACTAGACTCAGATTGGGATTAGAAGCAGAATTGTCCCCCTCCCCTCTAAGAACTGGAAATTCACCATATGCAATGTAATTTATGTGTGTGTGTGTGTATGTGTGTGTGTGTTTTAACATTTTTAGGGACAATTTATGTTTCACATCCTCATTTCCTGCTACTTTAGTTTAATGGCCTTGATTTTTGGTGGTATTATGCTACACATAAGAAGGCCATCTGTTATTCTTTCCCTTATGCTTCCCCCCCAACCCATGTTTTGAAATTTCTATGAAATATTAGATATTAGAACTGGATGGGAATTTTTTTAATAGTAGCTTTTTAGTTTCAAAATACATGCAAAGATAGTTTCCAACATTCACCCTTGCAAAACCTTGTGTTTCAAATTTTTCTCCCTTCTTTCCTTTCATTATCTTCCCTTAAATAACAAGTAATATAATATGGGTTAAACATTTTTAATTCTTCTGTATGTGTTTTTGCATTTATCATGCTGCACAAGAAAAATCAAATCAAAAAGGGAAAAATGAGAAAGTAAAAAACAAGCAAACAATAACAACAAAATATAAAAATAATATGCTGTGATCCACACTCAGTCCCCATAGTCCTCTCTCTAAATATAGATGGCTCTCTCCATCACAAGTCTATAGGAATTGGCATGAATCACTTCATTGTTGGAAAGAGCCATGTCCATCAGAGAGGATCATCACATAATCTTGTTGTACAATGTTGTACAGTGATCTTTTGGTTCTACTCAATACTCTTAGCATCAGTTAATGTAAGTCTCTCCAGACCTCTCTGAAATCATCCTGCTGTTCACTTTTTTATAGAACAATAGTTTTCCATAACAGTTTTATGCCATAATCTATTCAGTCATTCCCCACCTGATGGGCATCAACTAAATTGGAAGGGAATTTAAAATCTATTTTTTACCTACTGTACCATGATGCCTTCCACCCATCCTTATATCTATATTGAATACTCCCTCCCATACAACAGAATGTTGTATGCACAAATTATTAAAGTCCTGGCAGCAAGAAATTTCATAGAGAGATCGAAATAGGAAGAACTCAAGGGATCAGTTAGTCAAATGCCAACCTATTATACAAATATAAAAACTGTGGCCAGATATGACATGATCCTTGTCTGAGGATGAATTGGTTGAAAGCAATAGACCTGTGATTCAAATTCATATAGTGTTTTTCCTGAATACATGCCAAGTTATGGTAGTAAATGGTTAATAACTGGTTCTTGGGATGGGGAAAGACTATCTATAATATACTTTTAAGTTTAATCTGCATTCTTAACATTTTCCACCATTTCTTTAAGTCTACACAATTTACAAAACAAGAAATCAAATTCTGATTTTATAGCATTTACTAATTTTAGTTGTAAATGTTGATATTGAAATTTTAACAGTCAGCTCTAGTGAGCTAGTTCAACCTGGCTCCAACATATCCCTCAAGAGTATATAATAGATTTTATGACTTCCTGTTTTTAGTGAGCTAGTGTTCAATTAATCTATTAGTATATGTTCCTCTGCTCTACTCCCTACATTGATATGTCCTCTCTAATCAATATTGAAAATTATCAATGCTACATCCTGACAGTGACTACACCAGGGCCCCAAGTATCAAAAAGCATTAATCACAAACTATCAGTAACAGTGTATTACAATTAGGTGAGATACATTGTTCTCCCTTCTTTCAGTGCTTTCCGTTTTTAAAAAAAATGGGTAATAAGGTGTTTAAATAGCAAACAAATCTATGTTCAAATATAGCAACATTTAAATATTATCAATACTTAAAATAGCAACAATCTAGTTTTTGAGATATGACAAATATTTAGTGCTATGGTCATTTTTTTGTGGGCATTTTTTCTCCCTTTGCAGATTGCAATTCTTTTTTATATTCTTATCCTTGATGGTTCTTTTGATATTTTTCCTTCTTTAAATCCTTAATCTATATGATATAGATTAGAAATTATCTGTATTTTGAGAAGTACCATGAAATGGAAGGGAAAGAATTGAAAAGTAAGTGAAGCAAAAAATAAAAAAAAGGAAAAATAATTGAATCTCTCAGGATGTTACCTATTCAAGATCATTAAAAAATATGGTTTTCAAGAGAGATCTGCTTCTTTCATCCTATTTCAGACTATCCTTCATTCTTTATCTTGTGCAGCCACAACAAGTTCTCAACAATTTGACCAAGAATTTCCCAAATAGGAATATTGGGTATGGAGGGTCTCACTGGGTACTTTATAGGCATATATTAGTTATCAATTCTACTGCCTTCAAAATCTTGGATCTTTAAGATGTTGTTATCATTTATGATAACCTAATAAACATAGTTAGGGTATGAATGACTGACCAGAAAGACTTGTGCATCAGTTATCAGTCATCAATTGGTTAGTCAACAAGCATTTAAGTCCCTACTATATTCTAGGCACCACACTAGGTGTGGTGTAAGTAGGCACAGACTACCAGACATGGCAGGGAGTCTTGGAAGGAATGGAGTTGGAAATAGCAGCAGCAATGGTCACTTGAAGATTTGTGCATCTCAAGACCTTCTCATAACTAACACTGTCTTCCATTTACCTAAGTGCAATAAAACTTCATGGATGTAGCCTTGAAGCAAATATTGACATTTAATAGACTCTGTCACTATAAAAAGAAGACATGGACAAGATGTAAGAGTGACAAAAGATAGTTCTCCAAGCTAAATACTTGCATGCAATAAAAGTGTTAACCAATCAACTATCCAACTAAAGTGATAGAGAATCAAGGAGATCTGAATGAGAATTTTGCTATGGGCATTAGGCTTCAAGCCCCAGGCAAGTAAATCATTTAACATTCTGAGTTTTGTCATCTTTGAAGTCCAAATAATAATAACAACCATCTCCTAGTATTGGCATGATCTTATGATATAATATATGTAGTGCTTTTTTGTAAACCTTTATGTACTTCATAAATAGTTATTGTGTTTATTATTATTATTACAAAACTTTTTACATGTTATTTCACTTGATCCTCAAAGCAAATATTATTACCTACATTTTACAGATAAGAAAATTGAGATTCAGAAATATAAAGTGACATATCTGAGGTAGCAAAGTTTGTGAGTGGCAGAGTGTAAATTTGATCCTAGATCTTTTTACTGCAGATTCTATGAATTTTTCCATCTACTATGAGTATCATTCCAAATCAGTGGGCAGATGACTATTTTGAATTGAGACGGAGGCATGGATTAGTTTGGGGAAGATTTCAAGCAGGGAAAAGGACAAAAACTAGAACTTGAAGGATGGAGAATATTGGATTAAGCAGAGAAGATGGCAGAATTCCGCCAAAAGGGAAATGCTTGAGCAAAGATAAAACGGTTGGAAAAATTCAAATCATGCTTTGAGATCAGTGAATAAACTACTTGGTTTATTTATAGGGCTTGTGCAGTAGCATAGTAAAAGATCATAGCATTACTCATGAAATCATAGATTTAGAAGTATAAGGGACCTTTGAGGTCTTAGAGCCCAATCTGCTCAGTTTACAAAGAAACTGAGACACAGAAATTTAGTGACTTTCTTAGGGTCACACATGGGCTTTAGAAAGAGTAGGAAGAAAATTGGAGGTGAACATCTATAGAGGCCATTATTTTATCAAGTGTTGCTATCATTTCTGTTAACATAGAGGTTTTTTTCTGATAGATATCCAGTTAGATTGCAATTTCAATCTTTTATGGTCATGACTTAGTTATCTACTCATTACATGTAAAGAATCTTTCTTCTATTGATGAGTTCTTGAAACTTTCATTTTGGGGAAGGTCTGGACCAGCCATTCTTGATTCTCTGGACTTAGTCATATGCCCCTGCCATAGCTAGTTCCTTTTCCTTCTCTGTTTATTTTTAATTTTCTCTTTTATATATTATGTCTCTTCTTTAGAATTTAAGGTCCCTGAGGGTAGGAGCTGCCTTTTTTTCCTTATACTTGGTCCCTATTACTTAGCACAATGTAAGGCACATACACATATTCATTAATTTTTAGTGTTCATTATATTCTTTTATAATTTTTTTCTTTCCTAATTAATTCCTCTGCTAATGACACTTCCCCAAGCTCCAGGTTAAAATACATATGGTGTTTTTTCTTTGCCTACCAGTAGCACACCTGTCAAACTTTTAAGCTCTTTAGAGTTGCATGAACTTATATTTGTCAACTGTTCTTTTTATATTTGGATTATCATGGCTTGAAATGATAGATTTTGACTGACAGCTTGGTTCCAGGCTGCTATTTTTATACTAACAGACATAAAAATAAGGAAACTCTCCCTCAACTGAACCGTCTGTCAAATGACATCTCAGGCACACTCTAAAATTAAACAAAGTCCCACAATATGCCAGGAAGCCATGTTGTCAGTAATGGTACTGGCTTTTGTAGGAGAAAGACAACATTTCAGGTTTTGCTTTAATTTTAAAAGAATATTAGAGGATCATTAAAAAATAAACAATTGAAGGGGAAAAAATTCATCTGGCAAAGTGCCAGATACAACAAATTAAACTTTGAATTTATATTCTCTCCTCCCTTCCACCTTAGAGACATGAAATTAGGCTCATTACAAAAAGAAAATTTCCAACCTCTAAAGTGATCATTTATTAGAAAGGGTACTAGACCTGGAGTTAGGCAAGACCTGAGAATAAAGGCACACCTTATACTTCCTATGCCTATGACCACAGGGAAATCACTTTATCTCTCCGATCCTCATTAATATTTCCCATGAGGCATTGCTTTGGCTCAACATTGCTTCCCTAAGGAACAGATATTTTTAAGAGTGAGGTACAGCAGAATAAAAAGAAGGATTGAGCAAAATCTACTAACACAGTGACATAGAATTTTTTTTCTTATTTTAACCCTTCCCACCTTCACTCCCCACCAAACCAAAAAAAAAAAATCCAACAACACTTTTCATCTTCACTGTTTAGGGAGTTCAGATTCACTATTTCACAAACAATATTTCACAAACAATCTCATGAGGGACACCGAGAATAAATGAGGAACAATGAGAGTATAGCACAAGAATTAGAAAGCAAAATTCATAATAGATCAGAAAAGCAGCAAAGCAATAAAGATGGCAAAGCAAACCTTTTTGAAAAGGAAAATTACTAATAATAAGAGGTTAGAGGAAAGAAAAAAGGGGAAATTTGGAACTAATTGCTTAGTTGAATTGGGAAAGCAAAAGAATAAAAGAATGAGAGAAATAGACAAATTAATGAGAGAAAAAGAATTAATAATTTAAGTAAAATCAAAGTATTTAGGAAAGGAAAGACAAATAAGGGCAGGAGATGAAAAGAGAGAGAATCTGTGTGGAGAAAATAGAATCAAAGCAGTTTGAGGAAATCAATCTCAAAGAAAAAGCACAAAGTAAGAAAAGGATTTAAAAACCCAAAGAAATAAATGGAAAAGAGCAAGTCTTAAAATTTAACTTTAAATATAGATGCTTTATACAATCAAGTATTTGAAGCAGAATTTAAGAGGTAACCTCTTTCAAGAAAAACTGTCTACAGGTACTTTCTGAGGGATTATGGGCTTTTTAAGGTTAATTTTGATTATGTGAGTTATATTCTGCTTTTTGAAGGTCTTGTATATAAATGGCATTCTCACATAAGCCCCTGTTTACTGGGGATAACCCACACTGGCAGGAAAAATTAACACTGTATGTCAGAATCAAGTTGAAAAAAAATCTTGATAGATCAGAGCAATGTCAGGAACTTGACAGTACAAATAATATATAGATAGACAGATAGATTGAAGGAATATTTATTAGACACTTGCTATGTGCCAGGCTCTAGGCTAAGTAATGAAAATATAAACAAATGCAAAGGATGCCAGTACCTGTTTTCAGGAAACTTATATTCTTTTTGTTGGCATAGCCAAAAATATTTATTTTTTTTAATTTTTAATTTTTATTAAAGCTTTTTATTTGCAAAACATATGCGTGGGTAATTTTTTCAACATTGACCCTTGCAAAGCTTTCCATTACATATTTTCCCTCCTACCCTGCACCCCCTCCCCTAGATGGCAGGAAGACTAATACATGTTAATTATGTTAAAATACTTGAAAAATCAAATATGTGTACACATATTTATACAGTTATCTTGCTGTACAAGAAAAATTGGATCTACAAGAAGAAAAAAAAATCTGAGAAGGGAAACATAATGCAAGCAAACATCAATAGAGAGCGTGAAAATGTTATGTTGTAGTCTACATTCAGATCCCTCTCTCTGGGTGTATATGGCTTCATCACTGAACAATTGGAACTGGTTTGAAACATCTCCTTGTTGAAGAGAGACATGTCCATCAGAATTGATCATCATATAGTCTTGTTGCTGCTGTGTATAACGATCTCCTGGTCCTGCTCACTTTGCTCAGTATCAGTTCATGCAAGTCTCTCCAGGTCTCTCTGAAATTATTCTGCTGGTCGTTTCTTACAGAATAATAATATTCCATAACATTCACATACCATAATTTGTTCAGCAATTTTACAATCAATGGGCATCCATTCAGCTTCCAGTTTCTAGCCACTACAAAAAGGGCTGCCACAAACATTTTTGCACATGTGGGTCCCTTTCCAGGAAGCTTATATTCTAATGAAAAAATATAGCACATAAAAGAATCCAAATAGGAGGGAAAAGGGAGAAGGGCTCACCTTGTGGGGGCATGGAAAAGTCCTGGAACATAAGAAGTAGAGCCTGGAGGGAAGTGAGTAGAGATGGCTTGGACTTTTCATGAAATAGTGATACATTTAGGAACCCATTAACCAGAGGAGGGGACAAAGAGCTTGAGGAAAATTCAGAATTATAAAGTTGTTGGATGAAGGTGAAAGAAACCAGAAAGTCAAGGACAGATATTGTTATTATTCAGCTGAATCCAACTCCTTGTGACACTGTGAGCTATAGCATACCAATACTGTCCATGGGGTTTTCTTGGATAAGATACTGGAGTGGTTTGCCATTTCCTTTTCTAGTAGATTAAGGTAAACAGAGGTTAAGTGACTTGCCTGGAATTACATATCTTGTAAGTATATGAGGCTGGATTTGAACAGGTTTTTCTGACTTCAAATCTAGCACTCTATTCACTGAGAAACTTAGCTACTCACATGCAAATATGGAAATTGATATTAAATAGTTATAAATATTTCCTACAGTTGGGCCAATTACATAATTCCAGGTTGGCTAACTGAACCGTAAATTACATGGGGGGAATCTGGTCAATATGTCTGACTGCCCAGTTCTCTCATGCGTCCTTTAAAACAAAAACTTGATATTCATATCAAGTCAAATGTAACAGAAGAGCAAATCTGGCTTTTGCTTAAGAGAGAACAATTCAAAAATTTCCCCAAGGATTAGATAGGGAATTAATTTTGTGATGCTGATATATCTTGCATCTTATGGAAGAGTGCATTCACTTTGTAAGCTGTCTGATGAATCTGAATTTCTATGTATTCATTTGAAAGTATAGATATAGGGATTTTTCCTTAAATTGATAAAAATCATTTATCTAAGATCACTAGCAAGTATGATTTATAATGGGGATAAGCTAGAAACTTCCCAGTAAGATCAGGTGTAAAACAAATATGCCCACTCTCACCAATATTATTCAGTATTATGTTGGAAATCCTATCAATAGCAGTAAGAGAAGAAAAAGAAATAGAAATAATCAGAATAAGGAATGATGTAATAAAATTATCTCTTTTTTTGAAGATGATATGATATTGGGATGAAAATCCCAAAGGTTTCCCTTAAAAATTACTTGAAACGATTTACAATATTAGTGAAATACATGGTTATAAAATAAACCCACAAACATCATCAGTATCGCG
Organism: Myrmecobius fasciatus; assembly: GCA_023553655.1. Taxonomy (NCBI): domain Eukaryota; kingdom Metazoa; phylum Chordata; class Mammalia; order Dasyuromorphia; family Myrmecobiidae; genus Myrmecobius; species Myrmecobius fasciatus. Next base: position 182,390 of record JAJPUD010004336.1, read on the forward strand.
GTATATCACAAACAAAACCCTGTAAGAACAGATAGCAAGAGACAACTCCATTTAAGGTAACTCTAAACAATATAAAACGTCTGAGAGTATACTTGCCAACAAAAACAATAATCAACAAAACCCCCAGGAACTATATAAACCAAATTATTAAAAAACCTGTTAATATAAATAAAATCAGATTCAAATAATAAATATTAATTGTCCATGGGTTGGCATTCCCAATATAATTTAAAGGGCAAATTTACTTAAACTAATTTGAATATTTAATACCATCTCACTAAAATTATATTTTTTTACTGAATTAGAAAAATAAGAACAAAATTCATTTGGAAGAATTTTTATATTTTTTTATCTGTTTACTATTCAATTGGATAATGGATATTCTTATTCTTTTCTATGTGTGATGGTCTTTGTATAACTGGCATTTGGTGAAAAGGGAATCAAGTCTTTTCATGTAGCTTGGGGTAATTCTTCCTAATTAAAGGATAATAGTCATAAGAGTGGCTTGTACTTAAAAATTATTTTCCTAAGACCAGGATTTGTCAAACTATATAGTAGGCCAAATCTGGCTCACTGCCTATTTTTGTTCAGTCAATGAACTAAATTTTATTATAATTAATGACATATAAAGCATTAGATTGAAGGAAGTTATGAAAATAGAGAAGATTAAATTTAGCCCTCAAGTTGCTGCCTATCCTAAACTAACATTGTTTAGAAGAATAGATATAATTCTATTCTTTATTCATTCTCTAAAGAGAGGCAAAATTAATGACCCCAATCTCTTGCTTTTTGATAGACAGGAGTTGAAGTATACATCTTTTCCTTCTTTAGAAGATAAGTTTAAGAACACAAACTATTTGCCGTCTGTCTTTAAGTCTGTAGTTCTTGGTCTATATAGTATGTATTTAATAAATGCTTGCTTGCTTGATAAGTTGATCCCAAAAATTTATTTTTCTGACATTAAAATATGTTCATTTTTATATAATAGTATTAAAAAGTTGTCCATATTTCCGTTGTTTTCTTATTGTACCATATGATGGTACTCTTCTAAGGAGAGCATACACAGCTTTTAATGCTGCTATGATAAGATTATAAAGTATAATGAGGTCAGGCTTGATGATCTACATGATCTTTTCTAATTTTCAGTCAATGATTCTATTAGGCTAATTAAATAAAATTAATTACTCATAAAGCAATAGCTAACAATAGCACTTAAAATATACCAATTACTGTCCTAAGCATTTAGCAAATATTATCTCATTTGATTCTTACAACAACCCTGGGATATATTTCCATTCCCCATATGAGTAAACTGAGGCAAACAGAAGTTAAGTGATTTTCCCAGGATTACACAGGTAATAGGAGTCTGAGATTGGATTTGTTTTTTTTTTTTAATTTTTAATAATCTCTCATATTTTTTCCATTACATTAAACATTTAACATTCACTTTTTAAAGCTTTTGATTTCCAAATTCTCTCCCTTCCCCTTCCCTAATCTCTACTCAAGAAAGCAAGTAATTTGATATAGATTATTTATGTGAAGTCATACAAAATATATTTCCATATTAACCCTATTGCAAAAAAAACCATGAAAAAACAAAAACAAAGACAAAGACAAAAATCCCCAAGAAAAATAAAGTAAAAAAAGTTACTTTGATTTGCTTCAGACTCTATTAGTTCTTTCTCTGGAGGTTCACAGGATCTTTTATCTTTTTGGTTTTTTTGTTTTAGTTAATAGTATTTTATTTTTTTGAATAGCAGGTAAAGATCTTTTTCAACATTCTTCTCTGTAAGATTTTTGAGCTCCATTTTCCCCCTCCTTTAGTTCCCTTTCTTCTCCCCAAGACTGTGAGCAATTTGATGTAGATTATACATGTACAATTATGTTAAACATATTTTCACATTGTGTTGTAAAAGAAGAGTCAGAACAAAAATGAAAAATGGTGAGAAAAAAGAAAAAACACAAAAAAGTGAAAATAGTATGTTTCAATTCCATAGTTCTTTCTCTACATATGGTGAACACTTGCCATCATGAATCCCTTGGAATTGTCTTGGATCATGGCATTGCTGAGAAGAATTAAATCTAACATAGTTGGTCATTGTACAATGTCATTACTGTATGCAATGTTTTCATGCTTCTGGTCATTTCACTCAGCATCAGTTTATGTAAGTGTAGGGTTTTCTGAAATCTGCTTGCTCGTCATTTCTTATCGAGCAACAGTATTCTATTACATTTGTATACCACAACTTGTTTAGCCCTTCTCCATTTGGGGGGGGGCATCCCTTCAATTTCTAATACTATGCCACCATGCTTTAAATATTTTTGTACATGTGGGTGCTTTCCCTTTTTTAAATGATTTCTTTGGGATACACTTAGTAGTGGTATATGTAGATCAAGGAATTTAGCTATCTAGATACCTAGACTCAAAGAATGCATAGTTTGGGGGCAGTTAGGTGGTGCAGTGGATAGAGCACCAGCCCTGAAGTCAGGAAGACCTGAGTTCAAATCTGATCTCAGACACTTAATATTCCCTAGCTGTGTGACCCTGGGCAAGTCACTTAACCCCAATTGCCTCAGCAAAAAGAAAAAAAAAAAAAGAATGCATAGTTTTATAGTTCTTTGGGCATAGTTCCAAACTGTTCTCTAGAATAGTTGGATACGTTCACGTTCACAACTCCACCAACAATGCATTGGTGTTTCAAGCATAAAAAATTCACTGATCAAATTTTTGGAAAAGAGAAGAATTTGTGTAAAATGGATAATTTTCATTATATTAAATTAAAAATTAAAAAGATTTTGCACAAACGCAAATAATGCAGCCAAGTTTAGAAAGAAAGCAGGAAACTGGGACGGAAAAAATATAACAATTGTCTCTGACAAAGGGCTCGTTTCTCAAATTTATTTATGTATATATATACATATATATATATATATATATATACTTCCCTAATTTTTTCATGGTATCTACCCTTTGTCTCAATCACATATCTGTTTTGATCTTATCTTGATATAGATGTAAAATTCTGGTCTTTACTCAGTTTCTGCCAGCTTTCTAGTTTCCCCAGCAATTTTTCTCTATCAGTAGGGAATTATTGTTCCCAAAGTTTGGCTCTTTGAGTTTACCAAATATTATATTAATATAGTGATTTACTACAATGTATTGTGTACTTAAATCTGTTTACTCTATTTTTTAGTCAGTATCAGATTGTTTTGATGATTGCCATTTTATAATACAATTTGAGATATGGAACTGCTCATCTATCTTTTTCATGTTCTTCCCCTTGCCCCTCTAATGATTTTGCTATATTTGATCTTTTGTTCTTCCAGATGAATTTCATTTTTTTAATCTAGCCCTATAAAATATATTTGATCATTTGGCATAGTGCTGAATACATTTATTTAGATATAATTGCAATTTTATTATATTAGTTTAGCCTAATTATAGGATAAAATAGGATAATTATAGGATAAAATAACCACATTTCTCCTAATTGTTTAGGTTTGAGTATGTGAAAAGTGTTTGGTAAATATTTTGATATAATTCTTGGATTTGTCTTGGGAGTAGACTCTCAAATATTGTCTGCAGTTATTTTAAATGGAATTTTTTTCTCTTTCTTCCTGCTGTACATATATAGTAGTAATATATAGCAATGCTAATGATTTTGTTTATTTATTTCATATCTTGCAACTTTGCTGAAGTTAATTATTTCAACTAATTTCTTAGTTGATCCTCTAAGCATATCATTATATTATCTGCAAAAGTTATAGTTTTGTTTCCTCATTATGTATTGTAAGTCCTTTAATTAATTTTTTTCTCTTATTACTATAATTGGTATTTTTAGTGCATATTAAATAATAGTAGTGATGATGAGCTTTCTGGCTTCACTTTTCATTGTATTAGGAAAATATTCCCATTTAAGTTACTGCTTGCTGATAGCTTTTGATACATATTACTTATCATTTTCAGGAAGGCTCCATTTATTCTTTTGCTTTCTGGTGTTTTAATGGAAATAAGATAATTATATGATTAAAAAGTTCCTGTGGTCAATTATACTGATTGTTTTTCTAATATTTCACTAGCTCTGCATTCCTTGTATAAATCCCATCTTGTCATAGTGTATTATCTTTGTCATGTATTGCTGTGAGGTCCTTCACTAGTATGGCTATTCTATTTTCTCTTGTAATTCATTTACTTTTCCTTTAAGTATTTTGATTCTATGTCATTTGGTGCATACATATTTGGTAATGATATTAATCATTGTCTTTTATATGCATATATATTTACCAAAATGTACTTTACCTAATTATCTCTTTTAGTTAGTCCAATCTTTGGGCTATTTTTTGCTTTGTTTTAGATTATGATTGTTCTCCCTGCTTTTAAAAAAATATTATTGAACAGCAGATCTCTTGGTAGGACAGACCCTTTCTGTCAACATTCAAAGTTCTCTTGGGATGATAATTATTTTATCGTGATCTTTTCTTGATTCTGATGCTTCAGAAATATATTTGAGAAGTTAGTTCAAATTATTTTGGAGGGGAATTTGGGAGAATTAAGGTGAGTTCATGCCTCTTCTTTACAATCTTGATTCTCTCCAATGCTATTTGAACTTAAGTCTTCCTGACCCCTGGACAGGTACCCTATCTATTACACCACTTAGCTATTTCCATAGAATGAGTTTTGAAAGTATAGTTTGTTTCATTAAATTGTAAATTTATAATCTTATTTTCTAAATAAGTAGAAGGAAAGTTGTAATTTTGAGTAAAAATATAATGCTTGTTCTAATAAAATTAAATTCACAATTGTAGCTTTATAAGAACTATGGTTTTTAGATTTTTGTTGTTCAGTAGTATCCAAATCCCATTTGAGGTTTTCTTGGCAAAGATAATGGAATGGTTTGCCATTTCCTTTTCAAATGTTATTTTACACATGAGAAACTGAAGCAGACAGGGTTAAGTGACTTGCCCAGAGTAAATTAGTAAATGTCTGAAGATGGATTTGAGTTCAGGAAGATGAATCTTCCTGATTTCAGGTTCAGCACTCTATCCTCTTAGCTGCCCCATAGCTTTTATAAGATATCCTAATTTGATTCTTGCAGTAAAATGTACTTAGAACCTCAAATGGCAATCGTTTAAAAAAACTGTTTAAAAAGTTTTCCTGAATCAGGGTACCATATATTTATAGATTTTTGTGTCATATTAAAAGATCATTCCTTTCCTTTAAATGATATTGACACTTTCTCCTATTGAAATAGCTATCTATCTATCTATTTTTCCCTCTTCTGTTATGTTAGGTACAAATTGGCAAACTCTTTGAACCTTTCTCTGAAAGTCCATTACTAGAATCTGCCCTAATAGGGATTTGCACATAATATGAATTTAGTAAATACTGGTTGACTTGAATGAATGTAATTTAGGTAAGGTATGGTTCTGAGATAGGTCTTATACTTTCTTAGATGGATGAATGAAAAACATATGTTAAGCAGTTATTATGTGCAAAAAACTGGGCAAGCACTGGACTAAATAGATAAATAAGCAAGACTGGATTTAATCTCAAAGAGTTGTTGTGCAAATAAGGGTAGAGAGACACAATATATATATATATATATATATATATATATATATATATATATATACAGAAGGTTTTGGCTGCAAGTCAGATGGCAAAGTTTTGTGATCTTTAAGCTTCAGCACCGAAAGCAAATGGTAATTCATCTTCTTAAATGTCATTTCAATTGCTAAAATCATATACCCTTCTGATATTGAACCATTTGAAACAGCTAAGTAGAATAGTAGCTAAAGCACTCATCCAGAAGTCAGGAAGACCTGACTACTGGCCTGATACTTATTAGATGTATGATCACTTGAGAGATGCTTGCCTCAGTTTCCTGAGCTATAAAATGGGGATAATAATAGCACCTATTGCACAAACTTGTGGTAAAAATTTAAGTGAGATCATATTTGTAAAGTGCTTAACACAGTACCTGGCACATAATTGATCTTTCGCAAATGGTAGCTATTATTAATATTTTAAATCATTTGGGACAGTTAGATTATATAATGGTTAGAGAATCAGGTGAAGATTCTAGAAGATCTAAGTTCAAATTCAGTTTAAGAAAGTTTTTGGGTCTTAATTTCTTCATCTGTAAAGCTGGGATAAACATAACACTTACTTCCCAGGGTTGCTGTGAGTATAAAATTATATAATAAATTGTAAAACACTTTGCATACTGCCTAAGAATATAGTAAGTATTACAGAAACATTCTGTATCATCATTGTCATTGTCATCATCATCGTTATCACCATCATTATTTTGAATTGTTTGAGACAACTAGGTGGCACAATGGTTAGAATGCCAGGTAAGGATTCAGAAAGACCTGAGTTTAAATCCAGTCCCAGACACGCACTGGCTATGTAATTCTGCATAAATCACAACCTCCACTCATTTCAGTTTCCACAACTATAAAATGGGGATAATCACACAATGGCACAATCACAATGCTATTATTATAGCATCTACTTTGCAAGGTTAGCAGCCAGGTGATATAGTGAATACAGCACTGAGTCTTGAAATATGAAGATATGAGTTCAAATCCAGTCTTGGACATTTACTGGCTGTGTAATCCTGGTCAAATAAGAACCACTATTTGCCTCATCTATAAAATGGGGACACAGTAGAGAAGAATATGGTAAAATACGTCAGTAGCTATGCTAAGAAAAACCCATAGACTTGTCAGATACAACTGAATAAGAATAACAATCTGTGACATGTAGAAAGCAATATATAAATGCTAGCCAACCTTATTATTATTTGAAAATATCAAGGTCTTTGGTGACAAGAATTTTCTTTCCTAAGTCTTGGGCAGTTGTAACAAATACAAGGACAATTGGAAAGTTTAATTTTCACAAAGTTTGATTTCATGGATGATAGCTCTGAGGTCTAAGCTAGAAGCAAGGCTCTTCTTGGGGGCTGGTTTGAGAGTAGTTATTGCTATCCTAAGTACTCTTAGATATATTTGCTCATCAGTTAGTCAGTAATTGATGTTTCTGGTGGTGGGGATCCAACCGCAAATGGTTGCTTTTCTGCTGAAAGCAGTGGACAGTGTTTCTAGGACTCATGGACTCTAGGCCCTATGATATATTTATAGGTGGCAGTTGAGGTGGTGACAGTGCTTTGACCTGCATCTTGTGTCTCTCTCTGAACCCCATTCTATTTCAGCTAGTTTGATTTGTCTGCTCTGTTGGTGACAGTTGTCAGTTGTTGAACATTTATTTTGTTTAGATTCTTAATATGGTATCCTGGTGGACCAAGCAAGATATTGTCAAAGTGAAAATGTATCTTCCATCTAGGATCCAGTACTTCAAGAGTATATTTTCATGACTGTAGAGAAACCAAGAAGTGTTTTCTCCATTCCTATGTTGCAAGTGCTTTTATGACATTATTCATATGAATTTATTAAAGAATAGATAAGAAATTGAAATTGAGGAAGGACTTTTGGGGTTTTGCTAAAGAAGAACATTTTTTCTATATTTCATAATAATTGCATATTAGTTCCAGAAATATGAAACATTATTTTGGGTATTTGCAGTTTTCCAATGATAGTCCTACTACTACCACTACCTAACACTGTCATTGAGGAGATACAATTTGGTATCCCAATCTAAGAGGGATTCTCTCTTTTTTTAAAAAAAATAATTAAGTTATTTAATATTTTCTCCAGTTAAATTCAAAACAATTTTTTACATTTGTTTTTAAGATTCTTGAGTTCTAGTCTTTCTCCATTATCTCCACCCACAATTAAGAAACCACATTTGAAGTTATGCAAAAGATTTCCATAAAAGTCAAATTGTGAAAGAAAACATAGATCTCTCACTCTAATAAAAATTAAAATTCTTAAGAAAAATTAAGCTAAAATAAAGAGAAAGAGAGAGAAAAAGAGAATGCTTTGATCTGTATTCAGATTTGATCAGTTATTCTCTGTATGGATAGGATTTTGCATAAGTTCTTCAAAGTAGTTGTGGATAATTGTATTACTGAGAATAACAAAGTCATTTAGAGCTGGTCATTCCAGAACATTCCTATTACTTTGAATACAATATATTTCACTTTGTTCATGGAGAACTTTTTTTATCTTGATTTTGTTTTCCCTGAGAGTGTCCTCTCATCACTTCTCAGAGGACAATAACATTCTATCAGAGAAATTTGCTTCAATTTTTTTTTACAATTTAAATTCCTAATTATATTTCCTCCCATTTATTCTCCCTATCCTTTCACTCTGTCCCTCTTCAAAAGTGATTTGCTACTGATCACTCCTTTTCCCAAAATGCCCTCTCTTTTATCACCCTCCACCCCTTCCCACATTCCATTCTCCAAGTATTTTTCTGCAGGGTAAGATAGATTTCTAGACCCATATTGAGCATATATATTATTTCCTATTTAAGCCAATTCTGAGGAGACTAAGATTCACTTACTCTCTCTCTCCTCCTCTTTCTCCTCCAGTGTAAAAGCTTTTTCTTGCCTCTTTTTTTTTTTTTTGCTGAGGCAATTGGGGTTAAGTGACTTGCCCAGGGTCACACAGCTAGGAAGTGTCTGAGACCAGATTTGAACTCAGGTCCTCCTGACTTCAGGGCTGGTGCTCTAACCACTGCGCCACCTAGCTGCCCCTCTTGCCTCTTTTTAATGACATAATTTGCACCATTCTACTTCTCCCTTTCCCTTTCTTCTAATACATTTCACTTTCTCCCCTTAATTTCATCATTAATAACAAAAAAGATATTATCCCTTCATATTTAACTCACATCCATGTCCTCTGTGTATATATGCTCCTAACTGCCATAATGATGAGTAAGAAAGATTGTCTATAGATGTTGGGATCCTCCTCAATCCTTCTTTTTTCTTATGATTTTGGGCTGATTGTATAAAACCCTATAATACTGCAGATTATGATAGATAAGATTCAAAACCACTGGAGAGAAATTGGCCTCACTGTTTATTCACTCAAGGAGGGGGAAGAGGAAGAAGTAGAATACAGAATACTGTCCAGATTATGTAATGTACTTTGATGAACAACCTACAAATTTCATGAGATTTTATATTTGTGCTCTATTGGTATTTCATATGGTGATGTCAAGTAAAAGGGAAAAGAATTTCCAATAGTAGACCATCTTTGGTGAAATTATTTGAGGAAGTGGATAAAAATTGCGCAAGATGTGTTAGCATGAATAAGTTTCCGTTTAGTCTGAATCTTCTTTCTAATCCTTCCTCCCACCACTATTCCCCAAGTCCTTTTTGTAAAGACACAAGTTTTGTCTTTGATTATCAGTAGAAGCCCTTTTAAAATTCCCTTTTGGAATTTCTGAAATACTCTTTTTGGAGTAGAAGTTGTTCATGAGGTTGAATATCATATATGTACAGCAAGAAGACAAATTTGTTTAGGTTTAATCATTTTTCAGAATTAGGTGTTGTACTTTTTTTTAAAAAAAGAGTGATTAAATAAGATGGCTGGGTAGTGGAGACAATGTATCCATTAATAAATAAATATTGAGAGAGAATAAGAGAGAGAGAGAGAGAGAGAGAGAGAGAGAGAGAGAGAGAGAGAGATTTGGAAAATAAGATGAGCAAGAGTGTTTATCAGAAAGAGACAGAGAAAAGCTTAATAATGAATCTTCTTCAATACTTTTAGTTTCTAAAGTTTATGATTCTGTGACTATTGGAAAGGTCACAGAAAGAAAATTATGTTGCATCCCAATTTGAAGAATTGAATTTGAGCTTGACAAAATATAGGCTAAAATTTAATCAGTATTATTTGGTAGAATTCAGAATAAAGACTCAAGAGAGCTTTTGCACTCAATTTAAGACAATGAGTTTTTTTTACTTCCCATTTGAAAGGTTTTATGGAAATAGAAATTATATTGTCCATGACATCATCAGATGCTTTTTAAAGTGTCAATAATTTACTTTATGTTAATTGAGAAGCTTAATGATAATCCAGCTTCCAAAAGGATGAAGGAGTTCAAGTTTCAAAGAATGGCATAAATTTAAATGTGATAAAAACGAAGCTTTTGGAACCTGTCAAAATGAAAATGAGAAATCATCAGGTGCAGCAATGTTGAAAGAAATTACCAGTGTAAAGGGCTGTGCAATTACACATAAAGGGATTTAAACATACCTTCAAGAACTGTTCTGTCGGTGTGATAGATCTCAGAATGATCAGGAGAGTGAAAAGAAATGTTCACTTACCTCAGATAGACTGACATGTAAAATCACAGAATGTGTTCCTGGAAGCTTTCAAGCCTCAGGATATTTCTGGGCACCTACAAAAATAACGTTATTTACAACCTGGTCCTGAATCAATTCTTAAACATATAATTTTAATTTGTGTCACAACCAAAACAACTAGCTTATGGGAGCTTTGAAGAGAGATGGGGCTAATCGGGTTGTATGAGGTACTCTGCATATTTAATTTTTTCAAACACAATTGTTCAAATGCCTTGATAGTCTAGAAATCCTTTCTTTGGAGACTTAAATTTTGGGGAGAATGATTGATATAATTTCTTTATAGAAAACATTCATGTTACTTCATTATGATTCTATAATCAACAGGCAATAAAAAGAGAATTGGTTATTAAAAATAGATTTATAGATTGAGAGCTAAAGAACATCTAGTATTACCCCTTCATTTAAGAGGGGGAAACTGGCCAAGGGACATTTAAATAATTTGTCAAACAATAAGGCTGCAGTAAGTAACCAAACTTGGATCTGGATCCAGTTCCTTTACTTCAAACCCCAAAATCTTTTCATTAAATTATTTTATCTCCCAATTATAGAACATGAATTTGAATCCTAATGATAATACTTTCTACTTGTTCAACTCTGAACAGTTCCTTTATTTTCTCTGAGCCTCAGTTTCCTTCTTTGCAAGATAATGGAGCACCACTAAGTGACTTTTACGGTCCCTTTCAATTCTAAATCTGTGATGCTATGATCTTACTTATAACTTTGAAGATATCAGAATTGATTTTAGAATATTTAAATGCAAACTAAATTTGTACTTTAACCTTTTCAGTTCTATGATCTCATCCATACTGAAAGACTCTCTAGTCCTGTGTAACTCTTGTCCCTGAAGATATATCCTTTATCTTATATCCACCCAATATGCTGCAATCAAGTAGAGACAGGAGATCACTGAGTTGATTGAGTAGTGGAGTGGAATGATGAATTCTTAGCTTAAGGAAAATCACATTGACAGTAATGTATGGGATGGATTAGAGTAGGGAGAAATTTGAATCAAGGAGATCAATTAATATACTCTTGCAATAACCTAAGCAAGAGGCATGAGAGTTAGAAGAGACTGGGGTAGGATATATAGATCTGTGACTCATCCACAGAAAGATGATAATTAAACTCATGAAACCTGAGAAAGTTATTGAGAATATAGAGAAGAGCAAGGTCCCAAAAAGAGCTATGGGGAACTCTTCCTATTTGACCATCTTTGTGAGTTCTACCCCTTCACTCCTCACCCATCATCAGCATTTGGGCTGGTACCAAAATCCTCCAGCCAGCAGGTCCAGACACCACCCTTCTTACTATGGGAACTATAGTGAGACTGTATGGTTAAGAAGTTTTTATATTGTTCAGAGGTTTACGCATGGACAGGTCAGGTAGGTACTTTTTTCAATCCCCCTTTGGAATATCATGACATGTCACCCAGAGTTTCTGGTGTGTCTCCACTGATTTTTCATTCTAAAGATGAATTTTGCTCAACATATACAGTCTTTTAAAGACCTTTTCAAAGAATTGTAAATAACCAAAAAAGCAAAGGAGATATATTGGGACAATTAGTCTGTACAGAGAGTCTAATGCCTAATGTCAAATTCACATATGAACTAATCTTCAAAGGGAATATAATGGTTCTGCATTTCATTTTTGGAAAATAAAAAGCGATTGATGCATTCAGTATACATTTACATAAAAGTGACTTTTTTAGTCAATGCTATACAGAAATCTAATTCAAAACATGTAAAGACAACTAGAGAATTAATATTTCTTTAATCAGGAACTTATTTACAAGTTGTGTGCTATCAGGTGATATAACACAAGTTTTGTGGGAAAAAAATACAAGCCCAGTTTAGACTATTGAACATCTAAGTGGAAACTGTACCTAAAAAATGAATAGGTATTTATATTCTTGGCTTAACTTCTATGCCCCTAGAATTACATAGAGATTTTACCATCCTGGAGAAATTTCTTGATATTTCATGACATGATTCTGAGCTTAAGTATTTTGGTCTGAAAATAGTGCTGGGTTTTGCAATGGAGACTCCCTCACTCCCCTATCATCTCAGTGACAAGCATCGTAAACTCTCTGGTAAACATCGGGCTGGTTTTTGATGGGCCATGTATATGGAAAGAGATCTCACTTGCAATGAGTGATGTCACTAATAAATGTCAGCAGATACAGGCCATGACTTGCATCAATGGGAGTGAAAACAGTGAAAAATGTTGCTTGATGTATCATTACATTGCAGATACTCCTTGAATTGTGCAACATGTGTATTTATCAGTGGGATATATAAATTACATTTTTGTAAATGGAATTATTTTAAATGACTTAAATACATATCCCCAAAATTTCATTTCATAATTGTATTTTAGTTATTGAGCTTTCTTTTTAAAAAGAGAAAATGGCATATGTGTCCCAGGAATATATTTATATTATTTTCATTTTTTTATTAACTTCGCAAACAACAATAAATTAAGATTTTGATAAAGAATAGAAAAGATTATGCATACAAAATATTTGTATAATGTAGTTAGGTGTATATGAATTTCAACAGAACATAACAAAATTTCCCATCTTGTCTCTTTTCCCATTTGAATTTCTTTCTTCTATCTTGTGTATTTAAAACAAAAAATCATTGATAATGTTTTTGTATTAATTTCAGTACCTCTCAACTCTTTCCCTTTGCCTGATTCTCACCATTTCTTCCCCAAAGTCCTGCCTTGCAACATAAAAATATGGTCAAGTAAAACAAGTCATCACAGTGGTTATATCTAAGAAATGGCTGTCTCTGTTTGCACCTATAGTCTATTATCTTTCTTCCAGAAGGGGAAAAGCATGCTTCATTTTCATTCTTTCAGGGTCTAATTTGTGACTGCATTGATTAGACCTCTGAGGTCTTTCAGGGTTGTTTTCATATACATTAGTATGGTCAACATGTAAATGATTTTCCAAATATATATTATTTCAAATCATTGTTCCAATAAATTTGGATATTTCTAATTTAACCCAATAGAGGTTTGTTCAGTATCTGCTATGATAGGTAAGTAGTGCAGTAGATAGAATGTCAGGCCTGAAGTCAAGAAGATTCATCTTCTTGAGTTTAAATCTGTTCTCAGACACATACTAACTGTGTGACTGGGAAAGTCATTTAACCCTGTTGCCTCTGTTTTCTCTGTAAAATAAGCTGGAAAAGGAAATGGCAAATCACTTTAATATCTGACCCAGTGGGGTTATGAAGAGTTGGACATGACCAAAATGACTAAATAACAACAGCAAAAACAAAACAGCTACTATGTACAATGTTTGCCAATGAAACATTATGGAAAAGCAGTTCTTGTCCCCAAAGATCTTATGTATTGGGAAATGAAACATGTAGTTATATAAATGTATACATTTGATAGGAGAAAGACTACTAACAACAGGTCATGAGTCAAATCAATAATAGAATGCATTAAGTGCCTTGGTTATATAGGTTCATATAATAGTCAGAGCTATTATTTTTCCAGTGGTAATCTATGATTTTGAGAGCTGGAGTATAAGGAAAGCTAAGTACTACAGTGTGAACACTTTAGAATTGTGGTCCTAGAGGAGACATAAAAGACTTTTGAACAGCAAGGAAATCAAATCAACCAATATTTAAAGAAATTAATTCTTATTACTCATTGGAAGGACCTTTGGCAGCACCATGAGAAGCAAGATTAATTAGAAAACATCCTGACATTGGAAAGATAGGAGTCAAAAGGAAAAAGGAATGAATGGCAGAGGATGAGATGGATGGATAGTGTCATGGAAACAACAAGCATGAGTTTGGACAGACTTTGGGAGATAGGTGAGGGGAGAAGAATGTGATATGCTGTAGTCCATGGGGTCATAAATTCTCGGACATAACAGAATGGCAGATCAACAACAACATTGTGCCAGCATGGTACTAGTTGTTGGGATTGCAAATAAAATCAGAAACTGTCTTCAAGGAGCTCAAAGTCTAATGAGTTTCATTTGGTGCCAGTTAATTAAGCTGAAGAAAAATGGGGTTCTATGAAGCAGAGTTAAGAAGATAGAATATTTTAGGACACAGAGAAAGGAGATGGAATACCAAGACTCAGGAATAGAATACATGAAGGGGAGTAATTTGTGATACATAAGTTGGAGCCAGATTGTGCAAGGCTTTAAGTGCTAAGATTAGGAGTTTGCTGTTTACCCTAGAGATAGAGAAAACTGCTGAAATTTCCTGAGCAGAGGAGTGACATAGTCAAACTGTATAAAAATAACACAAGTATTTTTTTCAGTAGTTTGACAATCATTTAGTAATCATCTACAATGTGTGAAATACCATAGTGAGAAACTATTTAGCCAATTTATAATGTATGAATAAAATATTTATATTTAAGAAATATAACTATAGATAAAAAGCAATGAATTGTTGGCACATTACATTTTGTAGGAATTTAGAGGTAGGAAAAAATCACTGGGAATTCTAGTGGACAATAAGGTTTTATAGAAGCAGTAGGACTTTAATTGAACCTTGAAGAATAGGCAGAAAGTATTCAATAGGTTCTTAAAATCGAAAGATAATTTTGATGTATAGCCTATATTCTTTGAGCTGTTTGTTCCATCATAATCATTGTGCACTGTTCTATACACATTCTCTCACCTAGCAACCTGGGAAACCAAACAATGAGTGTATGTAAGATGGCTGGCCCTGGAATCTGTGGCCCTAGAATAGAATGAAGTTAATCTATAGAAATCAGGTCAGCAGTGTTGACCTTAGCATCATGTTTTACACAAATAAACTAAACTCATTTATATCCTCATAAGATACTAAGAGCCCAGAAAGAATGCTTCATGTGATTCTAAAAAAAAGTTCTCCAGAAAGAATTTACAGAGATGTTGTTAAATTTCCAGATGACATGAAGTTGAGGGACAACTCAAATGCTGAATGACAAATTCCAAAAAGGTCATGGGTTAGATCAGTTTTCCAAATAGATCGGGACTATTTCCAAAGCAAGTTCATAAAAAGGATGAACTAGTTAGACAAACAAGGTATCATATTTTTAGTGATACCTAAATTTAAAAAAAAATGGACACTATGGGTCACTTCACAGAATCTTTTGCTAAAAAGGATAGTGTCATCATTACCAAGGAAATGTTAATGCTCAGCATGTAGAGAAATTTATTCTTAGTATCTTTTGTTATGCCTAAAAATAATGATATTAAGTTAAACTTTTGTTGGTCTTTGGGACTCTTTATTTGGAATTGACCTACATAAGTGGGGAGGAACCACACAAGAACTAAGAAACAATATTAAGAGTAAGAATGAATTTAAGATTCCACAGCACATTCATTTTTAGATGGTCATGTCTATATGCCTTATTGTCTTCAGAATAATCCTCCCAAAGAACAACATAAAATTTTGTTGTACTTAAATTGGTTTTTGATTTAAGGCAGGTCATAAGAATTGTATAACTCTATTATACAATTATAATCTATATTCTTTGAGTTCTTTGTTCCCTCATAATCACTCCATACACACTTTCTTATCTAGTGTCCTGGGAAACCAAACAATGTGTGTTTGTGAGATGGCTGGTTTGGGTGGAGCATTTAATCTGTGGTATTGGAATAAAATGTTTACCTATACTTTAGAAATCAGACCAGCAGTGTTGACCTTAGCATCATGTTTTACATGAATGAACTAACCTCCTTCATATTCTTAGACACTCTAAGAGACCAGTTAGAATGCTTTATGTGATTTAAAAAATGTTCTCCAGAAACAATTTGCAGAAGTGCTGTTAAATTTCTAGATGACATGAAGTTAAGAGGGACAACCCAAATGCTGAATCACAAAAAAAGTTCCAAAAAGATAATGTTGGGTTATAACAGTTTCCCAAAGAGATCAGGGCTGTTTCCAAAGTAGGTTCATAGGAAGCGATGAACCAGTTAGACAGATGAGGCACTTATATTTTTAGTGATGTTTAAATTAAAAAAAATGGAGAGTGTGGGTCACTTCACAGAATATTTTACTAAAAAGGGTAATGTCATCAGAACTGAGGAAATGTTAATGCTCAGCATGTGGAAAATTGTATTTTTGATTTTTTGTTAGGCCTAAAAATAATGATAGTAAGTTGAACTTTTGTTGGTCTTTAGTACACTTTATTTGGAATTGGCCTATACAAGTGGGAAGGACAAAGAAACCACATAGGGACAAAGAGCCAACATTAAGAGCAAGAACGAATTTAAAATTCCACAGTACATTCACTTTTAGATAGTCATGTCTATATGCATTATTGTCTTCAGAATAATCCTCCCAAACAACATAAAAGTTTACTGTACTTAAATTGTCTTTTGATCACTGTATAAGGATGACTTAGATCTTTGAATTAGAGCCATTATTTGTGTCTTTAAAAAGCAAATGTGAATATAAAACATTTTAGTATAAAGGCTGGTTTAACTGTGCACCATATCCATTTACTGGTGTAATCAACAAAATGGAGCACTCTGTTTATGAGCTCAAACTGAAATAAACACCAATGATTTCAGGAGAGAAAAACAAAATCAAGCCAAAGTTAACCACTCCTATTAATTCATTATATGATTGCCATGATTTTCATTCTTTCACAGTAGGCAGCTAAAATCCAAATGAAATAAACTTTCAGGAAGACTGTACTCTGTCAGTTGAATTGCTTCCTTCAGCACAAAGAAATTTCAGCAGTATGTGAATTACATTGCAAGAAAACAAGGATGGGATGGATAGCAGATTCTAGCCTTGTTTAGTGTAGGGAAAGAGAGAGAGAAGGAAATAAAAGAAGAGAGAGAATGACAGAGAGAGAGAGAGGTACAGAGAAAAGAGGTGAAAGAGAAGGAAAGGAAGAAAAGGGAAATGAGAAGAGGGAGAGAGAAAGGAAGAGACAGACTCAGAGTGAGAGACAGAAACAGAGAATATTGAACTGATAAATATAAATGCCTCTATAATTTCTTTTTCTGATGTTTTCAGAATGGCTTAAAAGTCATTTTGGGTTCTTCATAGTCAGAGGCCAGAGGTACAGCAAGTAAAGACTTTCAGTATTATATTTGGACAGCCTAGCCACTTTGTAATTCTTTGGATTCACAGATCCAGGAAACAAATAAAAAAATGTGAAATATTTAAAGGCAGATTCCTTCCTAATCCATAGAAAGAATGATGAAGACAGAAGCAGAGCATCAAGAGTGGTGAAGATTTTAGTAGGTCTACAAAAATTAACTTTGAGATTAAAACTTTATGTATGAAATTATTCTTTTCTGATCAAGGAGTGGAAATACTTTTTGGATGAATTGATTCATATCAACTGTAACTTTAACTCAAGGGTTCTTAACCTGGAATCTGTAAAATAGATTTAAAAAAAATTATTTTGATAGCCATATTTCAATATAATTCATTTTCTTTGTAATACTGTTTATATTCTTTCATGAATTCAAAATACAAAAAAAGCCAAAAAATAATCCATTTTCAGGAAGTTTACAATCTAATGGGGAGATGATATGCAAAGAAATTTGAGGAAACAAGCTATATTATTCTGAGAAGGGGTCCATAAGCTTTACCAGACTACTGCTAAAGAAGTCTTTAATAGAAAGAAATTTATAAACCTCTCTTCTCAATGAAATCTTAAGATGAAAGAAAGTTGCCATTAAATAGAAGGATAGGTTACAAGTTCTTCTTCTTTTTTTTTATTGAAGCTTTTTATTTGTATAACATATGTATGGGTAGTTCCCCAACGTTGATCTTTACAAAGTTTTCCATTACAAATTTTACCCCCAGTCCCCTCCCCTCCCCTAGATGGCAGGAAGTCCACTATATGCTAATAATGTTGAAATGCTTGAGAAGTTATGCAAGAAAAATCCTATCTACAAGAAAAAAAAAATCAGAGAAAGGCAACACAATGCAAACAAATGTCAGTAGAGATCATAAAAATGTTACATTGTGGTCCATATTTCATTTCCCTCTCTCTGGGTGTATATGGTTTCTTCAGTGAACAACTGGAACTGGTTTGAGACAATTCTTTGTTGCAGAGAGCCATGTCCATCAGAATTGATCATCATGTAATACTGTTGTTGCTGTGTATGATGATCTCCTGGTTCTGCTCGTTTCACTCAGCATCAGTTCATGCAAGTCTCTCCAGGCCTCTCTGAAATCGTCCTGCTGGTCGTTTCTTACACAGCAATGATATTCCATAACATTCATATACCATAATTTATTCAGCCACTCTCCAATTGATGGGCATCCCTTCAGTTTCCAGTTTCTAGCCACCACAAAAAGGGCAGCCACAAACATTCTTGCACATGTGGAGCCTTTTCCCTCCTCTAAGATCTCTTTGGGATATAGGCCCAGTAGAAACACTGCTGGGTCAAAGGGTATGCACAGTTTGACAACTTTTTGGGCATAGTTCCAAGTTGCTCTCCAGAATGGTTGGATCCGTTCACAGTTCCACCAACAATGTATCAGTGTCCCAGTTTTCCCACATCCCCTCCAACATTCGTCGTTATCTTTTCCTGTCATTTTAGCCAATCTGACAGGTGTGTAGTGGTACCTCAGAGTTGTCTTAATTTGCATTTCTCTGATCAATAGTGATTTGGAGCAACTTTTCATATGACTAGAGGTGGTTTTAATTTCATCATCTGAAAATTGTTCATATCCCTTGACCACTTACCTATTGAAGAGTGGCTTGAATTCTTATATATATATATGAGACAATTCTCTATAAATTTTAGAAATGAGGCCTTTATCAGAACCATTAAATGTAAAGATGATTTCCCAATTTGATGCTTCCCTCCTAATCTTGTCTGCATTTGTTTTGTTTATACAAAAACTTTTTAACTTAAAATAATCAAAATTATCCATCTGGTGTTCAATTAGGAGTTCCAGGTCTTCTCTGGACATAAATTTATTCCATCTCCACAGTTCTGAGAGATAAATTATATTACGTTCCTCTAACTTGCTTACAAAGTCCCTCTTTATATCTAGATCATGAACCCATTTAGATCTTATCTTGGTATGTGGTGTTAGGTATGGGTCAAGGCCTAATTTCTTCCACACTAGTTTCCAATTTTCCCAGCAGTTTTTGCCAAATACTGAGTATTTATCCCAAAAGCTGGGGTCTTTGGGTTTATCGAATACTAGATTGTTAAGGTTATTGCCTAGATTGTCCTGATATCCTATCCTGTGCCACTGATCGACTGCTCTATTTCTTAGCCAGTACCAAATGGTTTTGATGACCGCTGCTTTATAATATAGTTTTAGATCTGGTACAGCAAGGCCACCTTCATCC
>JAJPUD010004337.1:0-24996 GCA_023553655.1 Myrmecobius fasciatus
CTTCCTCTTTCTCATCCTCCTTCCCTTTTCCTCCTCGTTTTCCTCTTTTTTCTTTCTCCTCCTCTTCTTCCTCATGGGCCAAAGGACAACCTTGTAGTTGTCATCCCTTGCTTTGCCTGCTTTCATTTCTTCACATCCATTTTCTTGCACCACAAGCAGTATGATGTAAAAAGATATAACTCAGACTTCCTTCTCTCTTTACATGCCCAGTGTTAGGAGTGTTTGAGTCCTCACAGATTCCAAGCTATAATTTATTTACCATTTTCTTTGGGTCAGTGGGAAAGGACTTATTCTTAGTGATTTTGGCCAAGATTCAGTTCTGCCTGAAAAAGGAACATGGATTTAACATGTTATATAATCATTCTCAAACCTACTCTGGGAAGTGCTCCAAGACCAGTGTGTCAGTTTCTATTGTGCACAAGCCTGAACACAACCTTTATGGGAAGCACTGCTTCATAGGGTTGGGTGGGGAGATGCTGGGAGAGACAGCTAAAACTAGCATTTAATTGTAGGCTAGTTTCATTAGGATGGCACTTAAGCTTAAAGGCAACGCTTATCTTATTGTGAAATCCCCCTGCCGTGGGCAATCCTTGTTCAAGACCCGGATGGAGTGCATCCTCCCTGAACACTGGATGATGTCTTACGAAACCATTGTCCAATAGTACAAAAGACTGGTTATGGAACATTTTAGTTCCACCATTCCTAGAATTACAGATCTCTGGTTTGTAATGGACCTACTCTAAACCATATTGAACAACAATTTCCTCTACAACATGCCTTGCAAGAAATCATTCAGCTTCTGTTTGAAGACCTCCAGGCATGGGGAGCTTATTATTTCTTAAGGCAGCACACTCCACTTTGGTATTTCCTAATCATTAGGATGATTCTCTTCCTTCTCCACCCCCAACAAGCCTACATGTCTTTTTGCAAATTCCTCTTGCCATAAATCTTCCATGGGAAGACATACTACTAGTGGGGAAATGACCAGATAATGTCCCATCCTGTTTTCATTCTTCATGGTGTTTCCAATGTTGTGACAGGCTAGTACATGTGTAGAGTGCATCTGATGCTATACCCCACATGGAAGAGGCTGGAGAGCCTGCTTCCAAGAGAGTTGTGATGACATATAATGGAAGCACCTTGGAGGAACTTTGAAGCATACATAGGTATTCTATAATTTGTTCCACTTTGCCAAGCACATGATGAATGGCAGTCCCTTTGGCTAGAACTGTCATGGACTATCCCTTCAGAGGTTTTAGTTGGTCTCTATGCTGTCTCTTGTTACTGCTTCACTCTTGGTACCATTATTGATGGAGTTGGAGAAGAGACAATGCTGCCTTTTTTTCTCTGAGTCCTGTGTGGGATATGTAGACCTATGAAAACAGACCTCAAAACTCTGTTTTAGTGTTTGTTTTTTGCTGAAGGAGATTCATCTGGAGGCCCTGGCTTGCTGAGTTTTGAAAGATCAGGTCAGGTTTTTTTTTTTTTTTTAATTATAGCTTTTTCTTTTCTTTTCTTTGTTTTTACCATAATTATTTTTTTTCATGAAAGCTTTTTATTTTTCAAAACGTGATTGGATAATTCTTCAACATTAACCCTTGCAAAAGCTTGTATTCCATTTTTTCCCCTTTTCCCCCATCCTCTCCCCTAGATGGCAAATAGTTCAATATATTTAAACATGGTAGAAATGTATGTTAAATCCAATAGATGAATACATATTTATACCATTATCTTGTTGCACAAAAAAAATCAAATCAAACTGGAAAAAAATGAGTAAGAAAATAAAATGCATAGCTTTTTATTTTCAAAATATATACATGGATAATTTTTGACACTCACCTCCTGTGTTCTAATTTTTTTCCCTCTCTTCCCCCTCCTCCCCCAGCTGGCAAATAGATAAGGTCAGTTTTGAAAGCTTCAAAGAGTCTGGGAATTCAGTAGCCATAGATTTACAGACATGAACATTTGTTATGCATTTAAGAAATGTGGTTAAAAGTGAAAATCTGAAAACAGCTGAAAATTGCAACATAACATAAAGTGATTATTTTTCAAATAGATTTGGTCATTTTTTTACAAGTTTAAATTTCAGTTTTCTGTCACATATATCCTTCTAATATGAGTGTCCATGTATTTGACTGGCATGTATTCTGTAAGACTCAGTGAATTGGGTAAATTAGCAAGCCATTTATCTTCCTGTGTTCATTTAAAAAAATTTATAGTTGTAAAAAAAATGTAAAATGCATGGTTTGAATGGATTTTAGAGTTCACCATCCTTCATTTTCAGAGGAAATAATTGCTTAGAAAAGTAAAGTGAAGGGGCAGCTAGGTGGTGCAGTGGATAGAGTGCCAGCCCTGAAATCAGGAGGACCTGAGTTCAAATGTGACCTCAGACACTTAACATTCCCTAGCTGTGTGACCCTGGGCAAATCACTTAACCCCAATTGCCTCAGCAAAAAAGCAAAAAAAAAAAAAAAAAAAAAGTAAAGTGACTTGTCCAATGTAATAATCTGGAGAGTGCCTTCCATTGCTCATATGGCACAATGGAAAGAGCACCTAAACACAGGGAACTAGGACTAAACATGTCCTTGTTTCTCACGCATATTATTTGTGTAAATTTAGGAAAATTGATTCATTTCCCTCAATCTCAGTTTCTCTAATTGTGAAATGAAGGGGTTGGACTGAAAGTCCCCTGAGATCCCCTCCAATTCTAAATCTATGATGCTATGACTCCAAAGAAATACTTTTAATATCTGTTAATTGAGAAAATGGGGCAGCTAGGTGATACAGTGGATAGAGTGTCAGGCTTGGAGTCAGGAGGAATGATCTTTCTGAATTCAAATTTGACTTCATACATTTCCTAGCTTGTGACTCTAGGGAAGTCATTTAATCCTGTTTGCCTCAGTTTTCTTATCTGTCAAATGAACTAGAGAGGGAAATGGCCACTTCAATATGTTGCCAAGAAAATCCCAAATGGGGTCACCAAGAGTCAGACAAAAGTGAAAGGACTGAATAACCACAATAGAGGAAATATATGATGACCAGAAGGTTCAACAATTGAGTAGTTAGTCTATAAATTATTCAACACAGTGATATTGTACTGCTGCCAGATGATGCAATGGAGAAAGAGTACTGGGCTTGGAGTCTGGAGACCCTGAGTTCAAATCCTGCCTCATACACTTATTAACAGTGTGACACTTTGCTTCTATCTGCATTAATTTGCTCAGTTGCAAAAAGTGGAGATCATAATGCCCCCTATTTTCCAAAATGGTTGTATCAAATAAGAAAATATTTGTAAAGACCTCAGTGTTTGACTCATAGCAGATGCTCAATGGACTTACATGCAAATTTGCTTATTCATTACACTGAGTTGTCTAGAGAACTGGTTGGTAATCTGTAGCTTTCAGGGATTGGAAGGCTGATTGAGGGAGTGAGTTTCTCAATCTCATTGCAAGCAGTCATTTTTTGCATTTAGGTTTCAATGTAACAAATCCAGAATAGAGGTATGTGTATATTTGCAGACTTCTTGCAATAACACTGTAGCCTTTTCAGGTCTTGGAGATCACAAATTGGAAGTGATCAGTGAAATGAAGTTATAATGAGTTACTTTCCTTCTTTGGGAGGAAAGAGATACAATTAACTGTCTGATACTTGAAAGAGTTGCAGTGTTAATTGAGTCCATCAGTCAGTCTTTCCACCCTTAAAGTCACTATCAGAATATCTAGTTTGTATACTTTTTAGCAAGATCTCAATGAATGAATGACCCAATTAATGTATTTTGCACTATTCCCTGTGGACCTTCTATAAACTATCCAGATAGTTCAGAATTTAGCACTTGTATATTTGGTATCTTAGAGCAGAGAGTAGTTCTAGGTAAGTTTCTGAAAGGGAATTGTTTAGGGAAGAGAGGAGGAGGAGTCTCTGCCTCTATCCTCCCTTGATGAGAGGACAACTTTTGGAGGATAAAAGGATTTGGATTTCTTATTGCTACCCTAGCAATAATCCAGGAATGACAGAGACTGGAAATGGTCTCAAGAGGTAAGAACAAACTAGACACAGTTTTTATATAATATTCTATATTCTATAAAGAGCTCCCCCTACCCTCCCCCCTAAAAGAAAAATATACCATGCTTAAGATGTCTATGGGATATATCTTAAGAACTCCAGAAAAAAGGTTTCTGGGAGCTATGAATTATTCCCTATTTTTCACATGTGTCCTAAGCTTCAGCTTATTTTCCCCTGGACTCTATATGTTCTTGTGAGATAGTATGAGCTATAATGCTAGAAAACTACTTTAGGCAGTTTCTAAGCACTTTCCAGTACAAATGGCAATTTCAGATAACCCAAGCATGAGTTACATATGATTTCCCTGAAAACAAAACAAAACAGTCCATCATTTATTGATTTGGAGAAATTCTATTTAGGTTGTCATTTTGTAGACCATTAAATTATCTGGAAACTCATCTTCTGGAGACTGCATCAGTTTTTGTACTTAAACTTCATCAGTACCCTCAGTAGGGCATTACATGTGGTGCCATTAGCAGTAGTCTTGCCATTTGACTCCAGAGGAGAGAGTAATGCTGCTGACTTTGTACAACCCTGTGTCACTGAAAAACAATTCACTTGGAATTCAAGACATCATCCTTCTGATGTCATTGCTTCTCTTTGAAGAATAGGATGAATAAATAACAAGTTCCCTTAGCAGCATCTCATCTGCCCTTCTGATTGGAGGGCTAGAGGGCAGAACTCCCAAAGCCTCCATTTAAAGAGGGCTTAAAGAACTCATAACTCAACAATTTCCTAGCAAGAGTGCAACGCACTCTTGGTTGGATTCTGCTTATCTGCTGCCCTTCTTTCTTTGGAAAGTATCTACCCAGGACTACCTTCTAGTTTACAGAAACTTTCCAGAACATGGTGGGGTATACATTAATTTAATGCATTTGACTAACTGATTGGTTAATTTATTGAAATTGTGATAATGCCTAGAAAGATACAATGAAAATGTTTATCTGCTAGAAAAAAAAAGAAGTAAAATTTGTTTATAATGTTTGGCCTACAAAATTAATATTTGCCACCCTCAACATAGTCCCTATTACTCTTTGTTTTTTATTTTTAATTTTATTATATTTATTTTCCCCAGTTACATGTAAGCTAACACTTTTTTGGGTTATACATGTACATTCATTTTTCGTATTTTTCCATATAAATAGGAGAGAAAAAATAGAACAAAAGGGAAAAACCAGGGGAAAAAAAACAGAAAAAAAAAAATGAACATAGCATGATTTGCATTCAGTCTCCACAGTTCTCTCTCTGAATGCAAATGGTGTTTTCCATCCAAAATTGATTGGGATTGCCTTGGATCACTGAGCCACTGAAAAAAACTAAGTCTGTCATAGTTGATCATTGCACAGTCTTATTGTTGCTGTGTACAATGTTTTCCTGGTTCTGCTTGTTTCACTCAGCATCAGTTCATGCAAATCTTTCCAGACCTTTCTATGATCAGTCTGTTTATCATTTTTTGGGGGAACAATAACATTCCATTACTTTTATATACCATAAGTTATTCAGTCAACTGATTCTCCAACTGATGGGTATCTACTCATTTTTCCAATTCTTTGCTATCACCAAAAGAGCTGCTACAAACATTTTTGCACATGTAGGTCCTTTTCCCTCTTTTATGATTTCTTTGAGATACAGACCCAGTAATGTTCCTATTTGTCTTCTTTTTTTTTTCCTTAATAGCTTTTGATTTTTCCTAATACATGCAAAGATAGTTTCCAACATTCACCTTTGCAAAACCTTGTTATCCAAAATTTTCTCCCTTCCTCCTCCTCACCCCCTCGCATAGACAACAAGCAATACAATATAGGTTAGACATGTACAATTCTTCTAAACACATTTTCCACATTCATCATGCTGTGCAAAAAAAAAAAAAAAGATCAAAAGGTGAAAGAAAAAAATGAGAAAAAAAACAAGCAAACAAACAACAGCAACAACAAAAGGTGAAAATACTATGCTTTGATTCACATTCTTTCTCCATAGTTCTCTGTCTGGATGCAGATGGCAGTCTCTATCACAAATCTATTGGAATTACCTTGAATCACACCATTGTTGAAAAGAACCAAGTCCTTCATAGCTGATCATTACATAATCTTGTTGCTATGTACGATGCTCTATTGGTTCTACTTACTTCATTTGGTATCAATTTATATAAGTCTCTCCAAGCTTTTCTGAAATCACCCTGTTCATCATTTCTTATAAAACAATAATATTTCATTACCTTTATATATCTTAGTCAGCCATTCCCCAAATGATGGACATTCACTTAATTTCCAGTTCTTTGCCACTACAAAAAGGGCTTGCTACATACATTTTTGCACATGTAGGTCCTTTTCCCTTTTTCATAATTTCTTTGGGATAGACTGAATAGAGACACTACTGGATCAAAGGGTATGTACAATTTTATAGTCCTTTCAGTATAGCTCTCCAGAATGGTCTGACTAATTCACAAATCCACCAAGAGTGCATTAGTGTTCCAGTTTTCCTATATCCCCTCTAACATTTATTGGTATCTTTTCCTATTTCTTAGCCAATCTGAGAGGTGTGAAGTGGGATCTCAGAATTGTCTTAATTTGCATTTCTCTGATCAATAGTGATTTAGAGCATTTTTCATATGACTAGAAATGGCTTTAATTTCTTTGTCTGAAAACTGCTCGCTCATATCCTCTGTCCATTTATTGAGAAATGGCTTATATTCTTATAAATTTGAATCAGTTCTCTATATATTTTAGAAATGAAGCCTTTATCAGAGCCCTTATATGTAAACATCTTTTCCCCCAGCTTTTTGCTTGCTTTCCTTCTAATCTTGGCTACAATGATTTTATTTGTATGAAACCTTTTTAATTTAATGTAATCTAAATTACCCATTTTGCATTTGATAATTTTTTTTTGTTCTTTGGTTTTAAATTCCTTCCTTCTCCACAGATCTGAGAAGTAGGATATCCCTTACTCTCCAAATTTGCTTATAGTATCACCATTTATGTTTAAATCATGAACCCATTTCAGCCCTATGTTGATATAGGATGCTAGATGATTAATGCCTGGTTTCTGTCATACTCTTTTCTAGTTTTCCTATCAATTTTTCTCAAATACTGAGTTTTTATCCCCAAAACTTTGGGTTTATCAAATACTATATTGCTGTAGTCATTGACTATTGTGACTTGTGAAGCTAATTTATTCCACAGATACTCTAGATAGATCGATTACTCTATCTTTTAGCCAGTACCAAATGGTTTTGAGGACCACCACTTTATAATATTGTTTTAGGTCTGGTACATCTAGGCCAGCTTTCTTTGCAGTTTTCCCATTAGTTTCCTTGAAATTCTTCACCTTTTATTCTTCCAGATGAATTTTTTCTGGCTCTATCAGTAATTTCTTGGCAGTTTGATTGGTATGGCACTGAATAAGTAGATTAGTTTAAGTAGAATTGTCATTTTCTTTATATTAGCTTGGCCTTCCCATTTGATAATCTTCCACTTGTTTAGATCTAACTTTATGTGAAAAGTGTTTTGTAATTGTGTTCATATGATTCCTGGTTTTATCTTGGCAGGCAGACTCCCAAATATTTTATATTATCCACAGTTATTTTTAATAGGATTTCTCTTTCTATCTCTCACTGTTAGACATTGTGGGTAATATATAGAAATGCTGATGGTTAGTGGATTTGTTTTATACCCTGCTACTTTGCTAAAGTTGTCAATGGTTTCTAGTAGTTTTTTGATTCTCTAGAATTCTCTAAGTATACCATCATATCATCTGCAAAGAGTGACAATTTTGTTTCCTCCTTACCTACTCTAATTTCTTCAAATTATTTTTCTTCTCTTATTGATAAAGTACAATATTTAATAGCAATGATGATAACGGGCAACCTTGTTTCATCCCTGATCTTATTGGGAATGCTTCTAGTTTATCTCCATTACATATAATGCTTGTTGATGGTTTTAGAGTGATGTTACTTATCATTTCAAGGAAAACTCAATTTTGTGGCTATTATTTGTAAGTTAATACTGATCATTCATTGCATTTGGTTTTCATTCATTTTGTTACATGGTTAATATATCCTACACTTTACAATAAGGTAACTAAGTCACAATTAAGATAGGTTCCTAGGATATTATAAAGTTAGTAAGCTTTGGGAGACAAGATTTAGATCCAGCTTCCTCTTGATGCCGTATTTCCATTATGTTCAAGGGAAAGAATTAAACTTTCTTTTATTTTCTGAGTACACGGCATGAATAATGGAATGAGTACAGAAACATTAGTCTGAAAACACATAAAAATAACACAATAATGGCTAGTACCTATATGTGCCAGGCACTGTGCTAAGTACTTTGTAAATGTTATTTTATTTGATTTTCACAACAACCTCAGAAGGTAGGTATTCCACTTGAGGAAACTGAGGTTGAGTGACTCATTCAGAGTTACACAGCTAGTAAATGTCTAAGGTTGGATTTGAACTCAAGCCTCTTTTGATTCCAAATCTAGCATTCTCTATACTATCCACTTTGCTGCCTTAGTATAAGGATTTTAGGGAGTAGAATGCAAAGAGACAGAAGCAAGAGACTAAGAAGTAGGTAGTTAGTAAGACAAGGCAAGATAAGGAAAGGTAGGGAGAATATTTAGAGGGATGAGCAAACTGATATACAATTGGGGATTGGGGGCAAATTGGTGACATAGACAAGGGATTGGTGCAAGGATGAAGGGAAGATGGTTGTGGCTATGGCTGTGGTATTGTTGAGACAGAGGAAAGGAATTTGACTAGGACTGTCAAGTTATTAAGAGGTGATAATTGACTATAAATGTTTTAGCCAGGTAGTTAGAATTGAGGTGTAGACAGCCATAAGTGGTTCAAAGAAGCCAGGCTGAAAATTGTAACCTCAAACATTATGGAGAATAGGGAAAATTGTATGTAATGCTCACATTCAGTGTGCCATGTTTATAGTTCTGCATCAGCCAAGTAGTTGTTATCTGTGCTCTAAGTGTATACTATTTCAAGAAAGGAGCAGGAACAAAGCAAAGGAATGGTTCCTAAGGGAAATAGGATCAAGACTCTGATGGGGGGAGGAAGGAACTTGAGGTAGAAGAAGGGGAACTTGATTTTGTCAGGATGATGGTGAATGAAAAAGTATGAGGAGAAAAGGAAGGAAATGGATAGCTGCATAACTGGAGTGTCAAAACAGCTTTGCTGTACTTCTTGAAGAAGAGGGGAAATGGATGCTCTAGGCAAGGGAAGATACTTGTTTTTTCCTCCAAAGACAATAATGTTTTAGTAGATATACAGTATCTAGCAAGTGAGATCATCCAGAAAGGGTTAGAGGAAGGAGACAGTGGAAGTAATTGGTAATTCCTTGCTCAAACATCCTGAAGCAACTATTTGTTAACCTCATAACAACAATAGAGAAATCTGTCTCTTCCCAAGACATGTATAATTTCAACAGTATATAATAATATATTTCCTAAGGCATCAGAATGAATGATGACTACTCACTTCCAGTGATTCACATGAGTACAAATGATACTTTCAGAAGGATCTTAAAAAATATTACCAATCAATTATCATAAAATCTTAGGCAAGAAAGTAAAGAACACGGGGATATATATTGCATATCCTTCATTGTTGCCCTCTAAAGGCATGCAGAAGAGAAAAATTACTGGGAGTAATGAACAACTGTCTAGGAAGGTGGTGTTTGAGAATGGGATTTAGATTTTTGAATTAACACTAATAATAATATGGAGATGGAAAACCAGACAGAAGGTTAATGGGGTCTGAAAGGGTTTTATAATCACAAATACAAAGTTGCTTCTGTCTCAAGTTGGGAATTCTCTATTCAATTCTCAATTAATGTCATATCCACTCTTTTATGTAATACATATAGATGTAGATAATGAATAAAATTCATGCCATATGAGATCTCATATCTCATGTTGTAAAGTGGTAATTATAATTATCTGGTATTGGCTAAGAAATGAAGTGGTAGATCCATGTAATAAATAAGACACAAAAAATTCAGGATGTAAATGACCATAATAATTGGTATTTGATAAGCCCCCCAAATCTCAGCTTCTGGGATAAAAACTCACTATTTGACAAAAACTGCTGGGAAAACTGGAAAATAAAATGGCAGAATCAAGGTAAAGATCAACATCTTATACCACATACCAAGGTAAGATCAAAATGGATACTTGATTTAAACAAAAATGGGTACATGATTTAAACATACCATAAACAAATCAGGAAAATAAGGAATAGTTTAGCAGTCAGATCTGTGGAGAAGGAAAGAATTTATGATTAAATAAGAGAAAGAGCATTACTATATAGATGTAAAATGGATAATTTTGATTACATTAAATTAAAAAGGTTTTGCACAAGCAAAACCAATGTGACCAAGATTATAAGGAAAGCAGAAAGTTGGGAAAATATTTTTTTAGTGAGTGTGGCCTCATTTCTCAAATACATTGGGATCTGAGTCAAACTTATAAGTATACAAGCTATTCTCCTATTTAAAAATGGTCAACAGATATGAATAGGTAGTTTTCAGATGAAGAAGTCAAAGCTATTTATAACAATATGCAAAAATGATCTAAATCACTAATAACTTGAGAAATGCAAACTAAAACAATTCTGGTTACCACTTCACACCTATCAGATTGGTCAATGTGATAGAAAAGAAAAATAATAAATGTTGGAGGGAATGTGGGAAAATTGGGACACTAATGGCTTGTTGATGGAGTTGTGAACTCCATTTTAGAGAGAAATTTGAAACTATGGCAAAAGGGCTATAAAACTGCATGCTGTTTGATCCAACAATATCACTACTAGGTCTATATCTCAAAGAGATTAAAAAAAGAGGGGCAGGGAGGAAGGACTTATTTCTTCAAAAATATTTTTAACAGCTCTTTTTGTAGTGGCAAAGGATTGTAAATTGAAGGAATGCTCATCAATTGGAGAATGGCTGAACAGGTTGTGGTATATGATTGTAATGGAATATTACTGTGATATAAGAAATGAGGAGCAGATGAATTTCAGAAAAACCTGGAAAGACTTATATGACCTGATGCAAAGTGAAGTAAGCAGAACCAGAATATTGTACACAATAACAGTAATAATGTATGATGATCAACTGTGAATGACCTAGCTATTCTCAGCAATGCAATGATCCAAGATAATTCCAAAGGACTCATGATAAAAAAATGCTATCCACTTAAAGAGAAAGAGCTGAAGTCTGAAGGCAGATCAAGCATACTATTCTTTTTTACTTTCTGTGTGGTTTTGTGCTTTTTCCCCCCATTTGGGTATGTGTCTGCTTCCACAATATGACAAATATAGTAATTTTATTTACCTGATTAAATATGTATAAGCTATTTAAAATTAGGGAAGAGGAGAGAAAATGTGGAACTCATTTTTTTAAAATTAGTGTTAAAATTATGTTTACACAATTTACATGTAACTGGGGAAAATAATATATTAAAAGAGAATAAAATAGGGGGCAGCTAGGTGGTGCAGAGAATTAAATGCTGGGCCTGAAATCAGGAAGAATCATCTTCCAGGGTTCAAATATGACTTCAAGAACTTATTAGCTATATGACTGTGACCAAGTCACTTACCTTTGTTTGCCACAATTTCCTCATATGTAAAATGAGCTGGAAAAGGAAATGGCAAGTCACTGTAGCATCTTTGCCAAGAAACCCCAAATGGAGTCATGAAGAGTTGTAAATAACTCAACAACAATGTCATAGTCATTCTTTTATGTAATACATATAGATGTAGATAAGGAATAAAATACATGCTACATGAGATCCCAATTCCATTGCCAATTGTCAATAATGACAATTATTATAGTATAAAATACAGATAACAAAATATAGATAAAAGAAATTGTTAAAATTTGCAGTATGTGATTACAGGACTAAACAGCACATTTTACCAACCTCTTTAAGACTATCTCAGCAAACCATGGGACCCTTAAAAAAGCAACACAAAATTCTCTCTAACATACAACTATATCATTGATTTCCTCTAACATTGGTTATGGCTTTTATTGATGACTCAGATATAATATAACTCCTCAATAATAATTTAAACAAATGGAAGTTTAATTACAAATGAGAAGCTATTCTTTGACAATTATCAAGCAAGAGCAAGGAGAAAAAAGCCATCAATTGGAAAGCAGGCTACCAAGTAGGAAATATATTTAGCCCTTCTGCTGGGGGTAAGATATCTGAGTCCCGGAGAAAAGACACCCATACGGGTGCCCTTTCTAATGCCAGACAAAACAAGCAGGAACAATAGAAACTTTGGCCTTTGCAGCACTGAAGTGTCTTTGAGTAAAAACTACATGAAACCACATCACTTGGTTATCAACTCATTCTCTGGTAAATGTCTTTCTATTCTAATTCAACAGGAAATATGCATGGGACTGGGATTGATCTGCAACTCTATAATATTCCAGTATATTGTTAAAAGAGCAAAATCTCTTCTCATAAACACTGTCCTGACCTTAGCTTTTTACTGAGGAAGAAACCATTCATTCTTTATTTATGTTTGGCTCCTAGTCTCAATACTGCTCCATGTCTTCCTAGTCAAAGCCCAGAGGAAATAAGTTTCTAGGAGCCTCCAATAATCCTGCCAATTCACACTTTTTCTTTCTCACTTCCAGCTAGATAATGACCCATATATCCTCATTCCCTTAGAGTGAATCTAGAACCTTTGTCTAGTCCCCTCCAATTTTATCTCCCAACATGGATGAGCATTTGGAATCACATCACTTAGATAAGCAATGAATCAGCATTTTCAAATGGAGGACATCTGGACCTTACCATCTGCCTTGAATCTATCATCCCTTCCCCAAGACTCATAGTTGTTGCAATTAGCTGGCATGCCCTTGAATCTCATAATACATAATATCAACGAACACCTTTCTTTTACTATCCTACCTGTAATGACTTTCCATCTGGTGTGTAGTGGAACCCTCCCATATCTGATATTTCCCCCAATTAGAATGTGAGGTCCTTGAGAGTAGTAAACATCTTTCCTTTGTGTTTGTATCTCTGCTGTTTATCATAATGCCTTGAAGGTATTATGCATTTAATAAATGTTTTTTCATCT
The DNA here is from genome assembly GCA_023553655.1 of Myrmecobius fasciatus. NCBI lineage: Eukaryota > Metazoa > Chordata > Mammalia > Dasyuromorphia > Myrmecobiidae > Myrmecobius > Myrmecobius fasciatus. The sequence goes on from JAJPUD010004337.1 coordinate 13,163, forward strand.
ATGTATTTATCTATTCATCAATCCATCTATTCATTCTTGGTTGAATATGTCTATGTACACCTGGTGAAATGATAAGTCATCACAAAGGTATGGCTTATGTTCCTGTTATCTCTTTCCAGGAAAAGAAAGTTAGTGTAGTAGACAAGCTCTAAAGATATACTATATATATAGCCTGAGTTGGTAGCATTGATCATCTTTCAAATTTTTTAATGACATCCACTGCCAACTTAGGCTAGCAAAATCTGTTTTTTACTAGCTTTAGTGCTCTCTTTTGTTCCATATGTATAAAACCATCATGTATTGCTTTCATGTTCAACAGTAGCAACCACTTCCTGTGCCATATGTGAGACTGATTATTATTTTGGTTGTTGGTTATTGATGTGTTTGGTTACTATTCATCATAGTTCTCTGTTGAATAGCTCCAACTTCTCTCATGATCACAACAGTAAAGTATTTCTAGAGAATGGACCTTAATCCTTTAGTTTCATTTTCTTGTTTCTTATCTTATATCATTTCTCTCTTCTCTCCCTTAGTCATTTGTGAATACCCGAGGCTGTTTAGAATCTGTCTGGTAAGAGTTCCGTATCTTAAACTTTGCTTCCACTTGATTGTGTTAATGTCTTCATTCCTTTCTTTGGAATGGTCCTTGGGACAGGGCATTTTTTTGTCCAGATCAATTTTCCTCGGCTAGTAGCATATGGTAAATTCATAAAGGGTAGTTGCCTCTGTCTATCTCTGGCAAGAAACATCTGTCACTGGTCAAAACATGAACCAGGAAACTATTGTCAATCCACACTTGAAATTTAGCTTCTGCACAGAGTCTGAACTTCCCAGTGACAGGCTGCCTGAAGCCAGGGAATCTCGTTTGTATATGGAGTATGGGTCTCATTGTCATTAAGTCATTTGCTGACACATATGATGGGTTTTTAGTAAATATCATTGTCTTTCTACAGGACTGTTTCCAAGCCCTCAAGGCTAACATCTACATGGAAGCCAAATAACTTGCTTGGATCTTCATAGGCCAAGATTGATGAATGTGTGTAGCAACTGACTGAGTCTTTGAAAGCTTGTTCACATTTGTTCACCCATCAATCTCAAAATGGCTTTGCAGAGTTTAGAGTCACTGGGCTCTGTTTTGGCTTTCTCTTTCTGATACTTTTCAATGATATATTCTTGAGTGAATTCATTCAATGGTTCAGTAGTAGCAGAACAGTGTTGAGTAAATTTACAATAATAGCCTTCAAATCCTAGAAAAGTCTTTCAATCTCAAGGGTTTTTTAGATATGGCTAATTCCAGCATATCTTTCCTGGGTTGGAGCTAATGTTTTTCTCTGACACTATGACTCACATTATTGACAAAGGCTATACACAACTGCCACTTGTCAATTGACAGTTTTAGCCAATTTCCTCTAGCTGATCCAACATTTTCATCATTCTCCCTTTATATTCCTCCAGAGTCTCTCAAAAGAAAGTGAGGCTGTCTTGTATCCTGCCACATCATGTAATTCATATCTCAGGTAACTTTACTAACCATTGGTAATTGACAGATGCCCTGAGATGCCTTAGGGCATATACTTGACCTGGTAAGAACCAGCCCGGCAATTGAAATCAGGTTTCTTTTTTGTCTTCCTGTGCTACAAGGATGTGATAATATTCATTGTATGAATCCAGCGATAAGAATCCCTGACTGCCTAGCATATTGCTCATAGCACTTTGAAAACTGCATGATTTATTAATCAGATTATCCTTTGTTGCTCAATGTCTTGTGATCTATATTCATTCATATCTGTGTATTCTTCTCCCATTCTAATAGTATAGATGACACATATGGGCTCCTGGAGGCTGTGATGATGCTGTTAGCTAGCAATTCTTTTAGTGAATATCTGAAGTTTTCCATCCTAGATGAGAGAATTTTCCTAGATCATCTCTGGAATTGTCAGGGGTCAGTGAGATTGATTTTATAAACAGCTCATCCTATATTCCACTCACACAATGAGGATTCCCCTGTCCTCAGACCAAAGTTCTAATGCAATGAATCTGTCCAGTTTTCTGGGATCAAAGAGCCAAATTTCTTGGTATCCACTTCTGAGTTTGGTGAGCCAGTGCTCTCATGATCTCTTACCTCTGTCCTACCAGAGTAATCAAAGTGTGTAGGTTTTGAATCCTAGCTTCCAATTTGTAGTTTCCTGCTAGTATTTTGAAGAAATAGGCATTAGTTTCAATCAGTTTTGACACTCCAGTAATAGTGGTTAGATCCAGGTAGCATAATAATGGTATCCAGTCTTCTGTTGACACTAACAATTACATGGAATCACAGAATTTGAGAGTGCTCAGGGAATCCAGCATCCATTGAGCCCAGCCTACAAAACTACAAAACTACAGAAGTACAAAAGTAGTTCTATCTAAAATATAGCCAATATTTGTTGCTCAATGTTAATTGAAGACCTCCAAGAAGAAGGAAACTATCTCTACTAAAGGCAACCCATTCCACTTTTGGACAGCTCTCCTTATTAAGGAAATTTTCCTGATATTGATGAAATAGTCCTTTTTGTAACTTTGGCCCAGTGTTCTTGGTTCTGCTCTCTAAGAACAAATATAGTAAGAGTAATTGCTCCTTCATATTACAATCTTTCAAATACTTGAGGGCAGTTATCATGTACCTCTGAGATCCTTCTTCATCTTTCTTCTCTAGTGTTTGGCATGAACTAATCAGTCCAGAGAGCAAAATGATGGAATCTCTATCCATCTTGATGCAGCCTAAAATCACATTTGTTGTTTTGGCTGCCATATCACACTGTTAATCCCTATTAAGTTTGCAGTTCACTGAGATCCCCAGATCTTTTTCAGAAGTGCTATTTAATGATGTTTCCCTCATTATATAATAATATAGCTTATTTTTTGTAAGGACATGTAAAACATTACATTTATCAATTTTTATTGTATTTTTGAAGTAAAAATAAATTTCTTAAGGTATTTTGTTTTTACATATGCTAAATTTCCTTCTGTGTCCATCTCCCTCTTACTTTCTAGAGAAGCATCTCATATGACAAAGATTATTTTTAAAGAAAAAAATGAGTAACAATTAAAAATTAATTAGTAAAACTGATCAACTTATTTTTAAAAATCTGAAAATATATGCAATGTTCTAATCCCAATGGCCATTCCATCTCTGCAAATGAAAAGGGAAGTCTTTACATATCTCTTTTTTGGATCAAAACTTTTTCTTTGTAATTTTCCAAGGTTCTTTCTTAATTGTTTTATGATTGTTCTTTCCATTTAAATCATTGTAATCTTTATGTATATTAATTACTTCATTCTGCATTGGTTCAAGTCTTTCCATGTTTCTCTGTATTCATCATATTTGTTTTCTTATAGTAAAACAATATTCCATTACATTAATATATCAACTTGTTTAACATATTTCTTATAGTAAAACAATATTCCATTACATTAATATATCAGCTTGTTTAGCCATAGCTCCACCAATAATGTAATAGTGTGATCGTCTTTTTATAATTTCTCTAATATTGATCATTCCCATCTTTTGTCCTCTTTGACTCTCTTATTATAAGATAAAACCTCAGGATTGTTTTGACAATTTATCTAAATTTGGTGATGGCTTTTGCTTTTATGGGCATTTTATATTTATTGGATTCAACCCAGGGATATATATATGTGTGTGTGTGTGTGTGTGTGTGTGTGTGTGTATACATATATATGCATGTATATATATGTATGTATATGTATGTATATGCAATATTTGGCAGTTCTGCTTCACTTAAATCCAATTCATGGTTAAGTCAAGACATCATCTCATGATGTCATTGGTCCTCTTCCAGAATGAAGAATAAACAACAACAGCAAGATTCCCTTTCCAGATATTTGTGAAGTATAGTTTTAGTGATTTGTTTTAGTAGTTTCCAAAGAATCAAAGTCAAAATCACTGACCTGTCATGTGCAAACTTGGTCTTCTTCCTTTTTTTGAAAATTGGGATTTTTTCCCTTCTTTGATTTTATATTGTATCTCCCACTTTTTTTGATCTTTTAAATATTACAATCAATGGCTCAGCACTTCCGCTGGAAAAAGCTGTTCATCTGGGGCAATTGACGTGAAATCATCAAATCTCTCATGGTTTCTTTTCTTACCTCTCAGTGATTTTTCTTCTGTGATGTCCAGTGCAAAAGTCATTTTCCTTGGTAGAGAAAACAGAAAGAAGACAAGATTGAACAATTCTGCTTTATTTTCAGTTATTGTCTCCTATGCCCAGAGTAAAGGTCCTATCCTTTCTGTAATTCTCCACTTTCTATCAATCATTTTTTTTATTGTTCTTAACTTTCTTTGGCAGCCTTAAGCCAATCTGAGGTGTACCACATAATAGTTGATTTTTAAGTATTTAGAGTCATTCTCAGGAAAGGATGTATTAACTGTCTTTAAATATTTGAAGTTAGTTCAAATACTTGAAACCAGCTATCATGTCTTCTCTTGAGTCTTCTGAAAGATAAACGTCCCCAAATCCATCCTCTGTCTTGAAACTCTTCACCCTTCCAGCTGCCCTTCTCTGGATACTCTCCAGCTTATCAATGTATTGACATAATATAACACACATAACTTGACTTGATTTAGCTTAACTTCTGGTTAACTATTTTTGTTCTGTTCTTTTCACTCCAGAGTTCTCTCTCCTTGGCAGAGAAACTGTAAAATGGGGAAGTAAATGTGTCTTTAGTCCATTTCCAATCAAATGCCACCTCTTTCTCTAACTTTCTCCAGCCACTTAGCTGGAAGAGACTGTTCCATACAATGCTATGTTTCCCTATGTACAATCCATTCCCTATGCTCCTTACCTTCTTGCCCTATCTGGCTTGAATATAACCTAAGGGAGGCCTATAATCATTGCTAATATTTTGGCATAGAAAGAACACTCGGATCTGGGAGCAAATTCTATTTGCATCTAGGTGTCTGAAGTTCAGTTTCTTCATTTATAAAATGAGGGAGTTTGACTAGCCCAGTAATTCTGGGTCCCTTTCAGCTCTCTAAATCCTATAAATCTGAGAGGTGCAAGCTGTATTTAGGAGTTTCCAATATTGAAAACGTCTCAATATTTTATCTTCTCTAGTGGATTACAAGCATTTTGAGGAAAGGTACATGCCTTATTTACTTTTCCTTTTTAGTCCCCCTCCCCTTTTTCCCTAGAGCCTAGCACAGGGAGGTGGAGAATAGCCACTTAAATGGTTGATAGACAAATGAATCAATGAGTGAGTGTTTCACCTAAGGGATAGGAATCTGAAACCACAAAAAAACTCCCTTCTTGCACCTGCCTATGCAAGTAGAATGAACTGTTTCTTTTCAAGGAACAGTGACACACAATCCATATATGGTCATTAAAATTAGATCTATCACATAAAAGATTACCAAGCTTTGTAGAGGAAATAAACAAATGAACCTGGGCACTTAAATTAAAAAGAAGCCCCAGACTTCTTGTTTGTAAAGTAAGAGCATTGGATTAGCTGACTTCTAAGATGCTTTCCATCTTTGAGCTTCACTTCTCCCAGAGCACTTGATTTGATAATGTTCTATGGCACTTTCACAGTATATATCATATCATCTTATATACTTTACTTGTCTGAGATGGTGCATTTCCTTCAGTTGGTATCCTTTTATTAATTTTTGAACTCTTTGGTTTTTTTTTTAATGTTTCCTAATGTCTGGCACAATAGATAATTAACACATGCTTTAAAATCTCAGAATTCAGGGGACATAAGGGTCCAATCCACAACTGTGCAAGAATGCTGTTTATCACATCCTTAGCAAGCTTATTCAGGTTTTGATGATTTCTGGTGATTTAGAAGAACTCTTTGCCTCAGGAAGTTCCCCATTCTACTAAAGTAATTATAAGAAACTTTTTTTCTTTCATTAATCTTAAATATGCCCCTCTGGAACTTTCACTGACTAGTGGGAAAGAGGGCAGCATCTAGAGGAAATACACTGACTTAGAGAAGTATGATATGTAATATTGCATAAATGCCTTTTGTTATTGTCATTTTGTTCATAACCCCATTTGGAGTTTTCTTTTTTTTTTGTTTTAATTTAAATTCTTTTATTACAGCTGAGGTTCTTTTTTTTTTATTAAAGCTTTTTATTTGCAAAACATATGTATGGGTAATTCTTCAACATTGATTGACCCTTACAAAGCTTTCTGTTACAATTTTCCCCCCCTAGTCCCTACCCCTCCCCTAGATGGCAGGAAGTCTATTACATGTTAATGATGTTAAAATACTTGACAAATCGAATATATGTATGCATATTTCCACACTTATCTTGCTGTGCAAGAAAAATCGTGTCTACAAGAAAAAAAATCTGAGAAAGGAAACACAATACAAGCAAACATCAATAGAGAGCATGAAAACGTTATGTTGTGGTCTACATTTCATATCCCTCTCTCTGGGTATATATGGCCTTCTTCACTGAACAAATGGAACTGCTTTGAAGCATTTCATTATTGAAGAGAGCCATGTCCATCAGAATTGATCATCATATAGTCTTCTTGTTGCTGTGTACAATGATCTCCTGGTTCTGCTCATTTCACTCAGCATCAGTTCATGCAAATCTCTCCAGGCCTCTCTGAAATCATCCTGCTGGTCATTTTTTATAGAACAATAATATTCCATAACATTCATGTACCATAATTTATTCAGCCACTCTCCAATTGATGGGCATCCATTCAGTTTCCAGTTTCTAGCCCCTACAAAAAGGGCTGCCACAAACATTCTTGCACATGTGGGGCCCTTTCCCTCCTTTAAGATCTCTTTGGGATATAAGCCCAATAGAAACACTGCTGGGTCAAAGGGGATACACAGTTTGAATAACTTATTGGGCATAGTTCCAAATTGCTCCATTTGGAGTTTTCTTGGCAAAGATACAGGAATGGTTTGCCATTTTTTTCAAACTCATTTTATGGATGAGGAAACTGAGAGTTAAGTGACTTACTCAGGCATCATGCAGGAAGGTGTCCAGGGTCACCCATACTGTGTTCTACAAGAACTGAAGCTCAAAGATGGAAGGAATCTTAGAAGCTCTCCAGGTTCTGTTTTTTATAAACTTTCCCCTATCTTCTCCCCTACTCCTCTGACTTTTCAGCTCTCTTTAATATGTTTTCTTCTTTTCTTACTATGTAAGCTTCTTGAGGGCAGAGGTGATCCTTTTTGCTTCAATTTGTATTCCCAGCATTTAGCGCCTGATGAATGACTGTAAAATACCTAAGTAGAAAATTTACCAGACTACCTTGATCTATTCTCATTTTAATCTAGAAATATGCTAAAGCTGTTGCTCAGTTGTTTTAGTTCCCTCTGACTCTTTGTTACCCCATTTAGGGTTTCCTTGGCAAAGCTGTTGGAATGGATTACCATCTCCTTCTCCAGCTCATTGTATAGATGAAGAGACTAAGGCAAATAGGGTTAAGCAACTTGCCCAGGGTCACCCAGTCAATAAGTGTCTGAGGCTAGATTCAAACTCAGAAGAGTAGTCTTCTTGACTTGAGGCCTGGTGCTCTATCCATTTACAGTGCCACTTACTTGCCTCCTGAAACTGCCAAATGTGAATTCATACTATTCTTCTCTGAATTTGAGTACAGCAGTGCATCTTTATGCCCCAAATGGAGGCTTCAGTGTGGCCTAGTGGAAAGAGTACTGGATGAGGAGTTAGAAGTCTAGTTTTAATTCTGTCTTTAGGTCCCAAGTAACTATGTGATATTAAGTAAGTCATGTAACATTGACAGGTTTTAGTCTTTAAAACAAGAGGGTCAAAATAAGAATACCTTTATAGTCCTTCCAGGGCTTCAAATCTAAATAAATTTCCTCCTCAAATCTGGTCACCTTAGAGGTCAGCTAGTACATATTATAGATATTATAATTAATAATTCATATTATAGATGAGGAAAAGGACGCTCATAGAATATAAGTGATATTCAGGAAAAGATACTGAGGCAGAATAATGAGATTTGGTAACTGATGGGACCCATAAAATGAGAGTAGGGATTTATCAAGGTTTTGAACTTAAGTTATTAGAACAATGGTGATGCCCTAGTTAGGAACAGAAAAAAGACCTGTTATGCTATGGATACCACTGTAGTATATACATCATGCTGCCTTTTGTTACATGGATCTTCAGAGAATGTTCATCAATTTGGCCCATTTGCCTTTTAGCTGACTTTTGGGCTCAATAGCTAAGCTAATCACCCCTAATCTTTAGGACCCACCCCTTCCCTGGTGGAGCAAGCCTGTGCTTTCAAGCCTCTGGTAACCACAGACAAGGGAGACATGTGGTATGGGTGGGGGAGAGTTTCTCTTTGGTTTTGTTTTTCTTGCAACCCTAAATCCAATACTTCCATTCTCAGACAGGATCGTAGATTTACAGCTGAAAGACCATCGTCCAACCCCTTCATTTTACAGATAAGAGAACAAGAGGCAAAGAAAGGTTAAGTATTTCATGAAAGTAATAAGTGATAGAACTAGGATATATTTTAAGTCTTTTAATGCCAAAGGAAATCTCTGAATGTTCTAGAACCTATAAGCTAGACTTCTAATAAAAGAAAGGTGATTAACAACAACAACAAAAATAACTAACAAGTATATAGGGCTTACTTTGTGTCAGACACTGTGCTAAGTACGTTACAATTATTATGTCAACCAATCTTTACAACAATACTGGGAGGTAGATGCTACCATAATCCTCATTTTACAGATGAGGAAACTGAGGCAAGCAGGGGTTAAGTGACTTTCCCAAGATCACACAGCTATTAACCATCTGAGACTTTCTGACTTTAGCTTTCTATCCACTGAATTACCTAACTGATTTCTTAAGCAATGGTCTTGGAAAGCAAAAATTTTGGGAGTTGCCTTTCTAGCAGTCTCAAACTTGAGATTCTTGGAATTCAGTGTGCTGTTGAGAAAGTAGCTCCTGGATAGATCTAGCTTCCAAAGCTGAGAGGAAGAATAGCAAGAGATGACATTTATAATATGAGGAAGGAAGAGATCTGGATAGTGTACTGCATTTTAATAGGAATCATTTGGATGGCATGGTCCAAATAGGTATTGGTGTCATCTCTTTATTAAGTGTTTTTCCCTTTATAGGAGTTCAATCAGTCGGAATAGTCCTGTGAAACTAGATACTTGTATATCTCTGTAGAATGGCTGAAAACAACATGGTACAATGGAAAAAGCACTAGACTTAGGAACTGCAGGACCTGAGTTTGAATTTTACTTATTATTTGTGTGATGTTGGACGAGTCCTTTACATCCTATGAATTTCACTTTCTTCATCTGTAAAACAAAGGCAGCGGACTCAATGATTTCTAAGCATCCTGCCAGAGTAGGATCATTCAGCCTAAAATTATCAGCCTAAAATATTTATCTTCTGGAAGAATTCTAATGCTAATATAAAGTTGCATGCCTGTGGGATTCACCAGAATGTCAGTGCCTTTCTAGAAATCCCTCTTCCATTTGCTTTCTGAAGAAAGACTAATCACAGACTGGTAGTATGGATCTGTATAAATTCAGAGTTCATAGTATATTGGTTACATATATAACTGGAGAAAATGTTATGGGAATGGAAGGTAGGGGAAGTGTGGTCTATCAGGAAATGTTTGTGTTGCTAAAATAAAAATAAATAAACCCCCAAAAGCATCATCACTAAAACAAACAAACTAAAAAGTACAACACAGAGATGTTTTTCTGTACTTGGCACAAAAGAATGCAAAAATAAATGAGTAAACTTGCCACTATGACATAGTCAGTTTTCTGTAACAATGAATGACTCATGAATGACATTCAATGACAAGTCTGATTTATTTTGAGAGGTAGCTTGGTTTAGTGGATATTGACCTCAGTGCTAAAAATATCTGGGTTCAAGCTTTTCCTCTGGCAGATACTGATGGGGTGATGCTAGCCAAGCTCCTTAACTTCTCTATGTGCTAGGTAACTCTTAATACCAATATTGATAGAGGGATTTTTCTGGTTAGAGTTTCCATAGCCCAATGAAACCATGGGTCCAGTTACTATTAGTGCTATTCGTTACTGCAAATGTAATTTTAAAAGTATGTTTCCTTAAAAAAATCATTTACTATTTATTTTCCAAAATCATCTGTAGTTTATTCAGAGAAACTGATTTATCATTATTATTATTATTTTTAAAGAAATGTTTAGTGCTCCCTCTCCTGGCTCTGCAGTATTGGTGAAGTGATTGCATCTCTCCATGGCTATGGTATACACTAAGTATGAGATTCAAAGATGAGCTGAAATATTCCTTGTTCTATTAATAACTAATTTCATCTCAGCAGAAAGTTCACAAACATTTATATATTTTTGGTAAACAGAAAAGGAAAATGCTTCCATCAAATGTTAGTGTGATTAAAAATCATTCAGCCTCCTAAAGATATTATATCTGGATTTTTAAAATATGAATTCTGTGCCAGAACTTCACTTTGTATATATTCTAGGTACATCCCAGTATTATGTCCACTCTGTCCTATTTGGAGCAAGATTATTTGGATCCTATTCTGAGTAATTTGGAAACTGTCTTAACTATGGTTCCCAGAGAAATCCAGAAGAATAAGTACCAGTATCATCAATATCACTTGCTGATGATGAATGAAACAAATATCATCAAGCATTTCTTTGAATCAAAATTTTCCCAAATTTGACTTCAGATTTAAAGAAAAAATTTTTTAAATGAAATTAATTAGTTTGGGTTTTTTTCCATTATCATTGTTTTTTTCCCCAATTCTAAGCTTTTTTGATTTCTTAAAGCTGTGGGGGAGAGGAAGTCTGCTTTTATTAAATATACTTTTTTGTTAGTTTTAAGATACTACTTTTAAAAAAAAAATTAAAAAGATATTACTTTTTTAAAAATGATGAAGTAATAACACTATGACCTTAACTTTACCATGGGCAAAATGTGTCTTACAGAAGTGGGGTGGGGGGAGACTAGACTCTGTTTGACTGGGGGTAATGAAGGTTTTGAAGTCTAAAGTTACCAGAGAATTAAACATCAGTTTCATTTATACATGCAAAAAAATTTTTGTAAGTCTTTCAGTGACTCATATCAGAATACTAAGGACCATGAAACTCTACGGGCTATCTGAGGGCTTTGGGGTTACATTTCTTATAAATAGTACTATTTTAGTCTTATAAAACTTGCAAAATCTGTGGTAGAGGACAGGACATAAGGTTTTTCATTACTTTCCTTTGAGCTTGCTTCTCAATATATTTGTTTTCAGTCTAGGACATTATACAATGCACCTGCCCTTTGAAACATCAAAAGTGTGTGTGTGTGTGTGTGTGTGTGTGTGTGTGTGTGTGTGTGTGTGTGTGTGTGTGTGCGCACGTAGAATTCTGGTTTTCTGAAACACTGAGTTTACATTCCAGGTGGTTATCGAGCCTCCAATCATTCGATATCACACCTCTCTTGTAGTTTTGCGGTGTCAATGAAAGGACACTGAAAGTTGGGAATCTGATGGATTCTATTAAAATTGAACTCTGCCCGGAAATAAAGGGACCTGGTTTCAAACCCCATCTCTAATGATTACTACCTCGGGCATATGGCTTAATCATTTAATCAGTCTACAAGCATTCATCAAATGTGCTTAACACAGTGTCTTAGAGATACAGAAAGTGGGAAAAATCCCTGGCCTCAAGAAGAGTACATTCTAATGGGAGAGCAGGGAGTGACATGCAAATGACAAGGTACATGAAAGTGACTTTACTTACAGTGTATGACAGAGAGTACTTGGAAGGGTGTGTGTGTGTGTGTGTGTGTGTGTGTGTGTGTGTGTGTGTGTGTG
>JAJPUD010004337.1:25006-40292 GCA_023553655.1 Myrmecobius fasciatus
TGTGTGTGTGTGTGTGTGTGTGTGTGTGTGTGTGTGTGTGTGTGTGTATGTGAGTCGGAAGAAGGGGTAAAAGGGGATTAACTACAAATTTCTCTGCTCAATTAGTATTCCCAGGGACCAGCTAGCTCGGATGTGCAACTTTTTACTTGCTTTGATCCTTCCCAAGCAGCTTCCACTGACTTCGCAAGCCTGTCTCTTGCTTCTGTCCTGTCTTTGTCTCTCATTCTTTCCTGTCCTCTATCTCTTTCCCTCTGTGTCTTTTTCTTGATCTTTCCCTACCTTCTCTGCTTTCCCCGCCTCCCCCTCCTCCCGCCCCCTCCCGCCAGGCTCTGTGGACCCCTTTGGGCTGGAGCTCAGGGAAAGGGCTCCAAGTAGGGCAGCCTGGCTGCCTGCCTCGGGAGACCAAACGTGCAAGTGCATGCCTGCTCCCGGTCCATTTCTGTAAACACCACGGAGGAAATGCCTGTCAGAGGAAATCCTGTTCCAGGTTTTCCAGCAGTCCCCGTGATGGACACATGATATCATTGGAGGCGGGCCTCGGCACGGAGGTGGAGGTGGAGGCTGAGCGCTGAAATGCGGCTTCGGGCGTGCGGGGCTGGCTTCTAGGAGGCAGGCGGGCAGGCAGGGCGCGCGCTGCAGTTCCAGCCCTGCTCCCGGAGTGGTCAGGCGGCAGAAGTGCTTGTCTGGAGAGCCCCTTCCAAGTCTTGGCATTAGGTAAGAATCGTTTCCTCGCTGTGTTCCTCCGGGCTCTGCTGGGGAGAGGGGGAAGCACGGGTGAGAGGGGCTGGCCTTGGCGGAGAAGGGCAGCACTGGCTTTCGGCGCCCGCTCCCCCGCCAGCCTCCCGCATGGGAGCAGCCGGGACGGACTTCCACTCTCGGCCCACCCCCGAGGTGCTGGGGCCGAGTGTATGGGGGGGAGCCTCTAGGTCCGCCCGAACTCTGGGCATGGATTCCAGGGCGCGGACCTCCTCTCCCCCCCTCTTCCCGTAGGGGTGGGGGTGGTGGGCTGGAGAAGTGTCCCTGGGACCTTCCTTTGCAGTCCCTGCTGCCGGTTCGGGCGGGGGGCGCGGGGGGCGCTGGCTCCTGGGTGAATGAGCTGGCTGACATGCATGCCTACGGGGCTGCTGTCAATCACCCGGAGAGCAACAGCAGGCACATGGTAGGCAGGCAGGCTGGCTGACTGCCTGGCTGGGGGCAGAAGGAACGGGAGAGGGAGCCCCGGCCCCTATCCCGGTCCTTCACCGTCAGCCTGGAGAACCACAAATTTTACTTAACGGGTGCTCTCTCGCCACTCTTTTCTCCGCAGCAAAGCAGGACCTGGACCTGGAATGCCGAGAGAGCGGGCTGAAGCTGTGCCCACTGCCTGCTCTGTGGGCCTGAGCTGAGCCGAGGGAGCGGAGGTGCTGGCACTTTGTGCCCACCCCCGAACTCTTAGGAGGTCAACGAGGCTTTGTGACAGCATCCTAGTCTGCTGAAGACGAAATAGAAGGACTCCAACCACAAGAGGACATCCCGACACAGAGACATCTTGGACCATTCCAAATCCCATCTCTTCACTTAAAAAAAAAAAAAAAAAAAAAAGTGTGTGAGTGGGGAGAGAAGACTTCCCAAAGCGAAATTCACCAAGACTCTCCAGAACTTTCAAAAGGGGGCCTGGGGCATATTCTTGCTGCAGATTTCTCCTCCCCGCCAGCGGCGGTTCCCTTTGACTTAGCCAGCTGCATTCGACTCCTCCTGGCATCATTGGAACTGACTGGGGACGCCGCTTTGAGATCTACTCTTTGCATCCAGGGCTTAAGACTGGTTTGCTCATTCTTCCTTCCACCCCGCCCTATTTTGGTATTCTCAGCATCCTAGCAGCGGAGATTTCAAGACTGAGAAACCTTTCCGTCAGAACTGCCTTTAGATCCAAGGATATAGCTCTTCCTTCTCCCTTGGTGTTTTAATCCTTCCTCACTCATTACCTTTCCCCTAGTCATTTTTCTTCCCTCCTCCCTCCCTTTTTTTTCCCCTCCCTCTCGAAGTTTTCTCGGGAGACACTTGACAAACTCCGGGGGAGCACGCTACCTGCAGAATCCTTACTAGACGGAGGTTCTTTGGAAGGGGGTGTCATTGCTCTTTGCGAGCACACTCTGGTGAGAGCCAGAGAACTGGACTCCTCCAGAGACTTGCAAGCAAGAATTCTCTTCTGCAGCCAAAAGGGGGCCGGGGGAAAGGCTCCTTCCAGCAGCCGCAGCAGGAGGAGGAGGCGGAAAGAGGAGGGAGGGGGGAGTCTTTGGGTTCGCTAACCCTCGCCTCGCCTTAGTTCCACTTTGAGGGGATGCCGACCGCAAGCCCTGGCTGCGCTGTTTAATGCTCCGCGCGGGCCCTCCGACGCGCAGTGGGTCTTGCCTGGAGCGGGGTTGGATGCATTCGCCCCTGGTGACCGCTCCGAAATTGGTAGGTGGACATTTGGGGGGGCACCTTGTAATACTCTGCTTTCAGCCTTTTTTGGGGGAGGTGGGAGGAAGGGGATCGAAGGGCACACCTGAGTGAGGGTTATCTCGATGTTTTGGAGAGAAGAACTCACACGTGTAGAGAGAAAACTGCGTTTTCCAGAAGGAAGAGAGAACTCCCCCCAGCAGGTGCAGCCCACCCCCAGACTCGAGGATAAGACCAGTACCTCGGCCTTGGCACCTGCGCAGGTGACGGACCACCTCACCCTGACTTTCAGCCTTAGGTCCTCAGCCCTAGGTACGGAGGGGGAGAGTGGGGACTGGAGGAAGATTGCTGGACTGCAAAGAGTTCAATTGCTGGTGTGGAGGGAGGAGATGGGAAGGGGAAGAAAGGAGAGGTCAAGGGGTAGGAGCGCCCCGGGAAAGCGGCTCAGCCCCAAAGCGAGCCGTCTAGTTTCCTTCTGGTTAAAATGAGTGGGTTGGGACGGGTCATCCCTAAAGTCCCCCTTAGCTGCCCGGGATCTCAAAGGGCTGCCCCCTTGTCCCCATCCCTTGCCAGAGGAGATAGTAGGTCAATCTTCCTGAAGGAAAAGGGATGACTGCACTATGCTTCTAACTAGAATCTCATTCCAGTCTCCCTGAGCCCCACGGACTGACTTCTCTATGGCCATTTCTCGCTTCGTTTTGGTGGGGACGGTTCGGTTTTGCTTGTGGGGTGTTGGATGTATCCGTAACGTTGGGAGTGGGGTGGGAAGTGGAATTGGTCTGTCTGTCTCCTGCCTGGCAGATTACCTTGCTGGAGACCCTTAGGAGGGAACGTCTCCGAGGGGAGGAGATTTCTTTTCCGATCTGGGAAAGAGGAGAGAGGTGAAAACAGTTGTGTGGGTGCCCGCGTGGGTGCCTGGGGCCTACATGTGTGCGTGTGTGCGCATGCATTTGTGCATGTATGGAGCGAGCCCAACGCAGCCTACCTCGTACAGAGCACGACAGTAATAAGATCTGCACCTAACTAAGCTGTAGTCTGGAACCTCCCCCCAACCCCTCCGCCCCCCTTTCATTTGCCAGGGCTGTACTTGTGGAAGTGGGAAGAGAAGGGTGGAGGAAGGTGCGGCTACTTTAAGAATTGGCATGCCAGCCCGACTGAGGCAGTACCTTTTCTTTTTCATTCATAACTCTTTCCCCTTCCTGATTTTCATTCATAATTCTTTCCCCTTCCTGACTTTCTTCATTTTCCTTGTCTTGTCCCAACTGTGCACCCAAAAGGTGCAGGGCTCCTTTCTCCATGCTGCTGTTGGGATACTTTACGATTCCCAAGACCCAGTGGATGCCCAAGACTCATTCTGCTTTTTGGAATGAAGTCAACCTCTTTCAAATGAAGCTCCCAGAAGTCTCTGAATCTCTGTGTGTCCCAGGGCCCGTTTTTTGTGCACACACTCACCCAGGCCTTTAAATATCTGCTTGGAAAACATTTTCAAGAACAGCCCTGCTTGCTTCTGTAGTTTGGTTAGTAGTGATAGGAAGCCCCACTGGGATGGTATTAAAATTATCTTGGAAAATCCAGAGGGCACACTCCTCCCTCCCCCTATGAACCAGAATTGGTCACAGATTTTAGTCCTCTTTTTTTCTCCTAGGAAATAATCAGGAAATCATTCATTGCTTGAAAATTGTTCCACCCACAGATTCCCTGCATCCTTTTTGTTTTGTACTAGCCTTTTAAAAAAGTGTAATATCATATTACATGTGCATATAATAAAATATGATAATAATATTTGACCTGTCTCCATAAGTTATAGCCTTGTAAAAATGGAATTGAAGGTGATACCTTGATAAAAAAGGGAAATACTAGTTCCTACTCTCTCTTCCACCTCCCAATTTCTATTCGCTTGTTTCTTTTTTATTTCATGGACTACATATTTTGACTCCTTTGTATTTGCAAAACTTTCTGGAAGAGAGTATAGAGTATAGGAATAACTTGAAATATTTTTAAATAATCCTTAAGGACTTTAGAGCTAAAATGCAGCAGGTTATGAATCTGTCCTCCATGTGTGCAGAGAAGTTATTTCAAGAGGGTGAGGGAAGTGTGGATTTACAGGAGAACGAATAGAGGTGAATTCCAGTGAGTTAATTTGACATTTACTCTCATGGACATTTAGTTATAACTCAAATATACTTCCTGTTACGCCTTTCCATTGGAGTGTCTCCTCAAACTTCATTCCCCTTTCTCGTGACCTTGGCACTTTGCCCATGGTGCCTTTCTTCTCTGCTCCACCCCAGACCCCTTCTGGAATTGAGATATGGTTAGCGGTGTTTTGGGGGGTGATGAACTTCTTTCCAAAGAAGTTCACACTGATCTGAAAAAGGAAATGGAGTGGATTCTGGTGACATGTGTGCCAGGCAAATTATAAATGAGAATTCTTTTGCCAAGGATCAGAGAGCAAATGTTTGGTTGTCCCCCAGAGATGGCAGGGTGCTTGTTTTCTTCCTTCTGTGGTTCTGAGTGGTCAGTCTGGTAGATTGCAAGATGGAAGATGCCTGTCCCTTATTATTTTTCTATGTTTACAAACAGAAATAAATGAAACAGGCAAGAGTTTTCCAGAATGACTTGAAGGCCTTTCCAAACATTTGTTTTTTATTCAAGAAGCATCCCATCTTAGAGACTTGTATTTGTGCTTTTTAAAAGGCTCTTTCCCAAGAAAGACTTGATTGCAAAGGAACTGGGCTGACTTTCATAGAATTGTGCACTGGATTATTTTGAGAGAACTATGAGTACCATGCCATCCTTTGCATCTGGCTTTTTAATTTCAAAATTGTGAGGCAAAATGTCCTCTGGTTTTGAGGGATATCTTTTTAGTTTGGAACCTTTTGGGGAGTTCTATAATGAAATGCACTGACTTTAAGTAATATATGGATTAGGGGAAGGCATAGACTCTACCTATAGAGGGAAATGCCCACAGGTCACAGCCATTGAAGTCCATTTCATGTGGAATTTCTTTATGGCATGAATCCAGTGCTTCTAAAAAGCAAAACTGAACAACCACAATAACAATCTTAATGTACAAATGTAAAAATCTTATCCTTTAATTGTATAAACATGTATACATATATTGGATTTAACGTATATTTTAACATATTTAACATGTATTACATACATTACCTGCCATCTAGGAGAGGGGTGGGGGAGGGAAGCAGGGGAAAATTTGGAACACAAGGTTTCGTACGGATCAATGTTGAAAAATTACCCATGCATATATTTTGTAAATAGAAAGCTTTAATTAAAAAAAAATCTTATCCTTGATGCACATAGCTGATTAGTCTTAGTGAAGTTTTAAACTTTAATAACTTAAAATGGCATGAAAACTTTTGGGACACAGATCTGCCTGTTCTAGCTTCTCTGGTCTACAAAGGGTCACATTGGGATTGCTTTCTTTCTCCCTTAAAAATGGAACAGAAGTCTAGTTTTTGATGGCGTAGGGGCTCCTGCCTCCTTGCCTCCCCTGTGATGTTGTGCCCAGACTCTCCTGAAGTTGGACTGTGGCCAGGACCCCTGCTGCAGGAGAACATTGCCAGGTGGTTCAGACAACTGGCGACTTGTCAGGATCTTTTCCCCCCTAAAATGCTTCCTGTCATTTACTTTTGCTCCTTTTTTTTTTTCTCCTTTTCACCCTTGATCTCCTTTTAGGATTTCAGATGCATGCCAGGTTTCCAGTGAATGCCAGAAGTCCAGCTCACTCCCGATGGATCCTCCAAATCCACATGGAAGTGGTGGGTCATTTGTGGTGATCCAGCAACCTTCCCTGGATGGCCGGCCAAGGTTGGACCATGAGAGGGAAAGCCAGACCACCACTATCTTGTCCCTGGACCAGATCAAGGCCATTAGAGGCAACAATGAGTACACCGAAGGGCCATCGATGCTCAAAAAACCTGGCCCCAGGCTAGCGCCCAGACCTGAGAAACATGAGAGGACTCATGAAATCATACCCTTTAACGTGAATAACAATTCTGAGCACCAACCCTCAGGCCATGTGGGGTTACCCATTAACTCCAGGGCTCCTGTGCTAAGCAGGTCCACCAGTACTGGGAGTGCGGCTAGCTCAGGCAGCAACAGCAGTGTGTCCTCCGAGCAGGGGCTGCTGGGAAGATCCCCTCCATCCCGACCAGGTCCTGGCCGGCAGGTGGAAAGGGCCATCCGGTCCCAGCCTAAGAGGATCTCCTCCATCACAGAGGACCTGAAAGTTTCCTTGAAAGAGGAGCCCATGACACAGCACAAGTTCATCTGTGAACGGTGTGGGAAGTGTAAATGCGAAGAATGTACAGCTCCCAGAGCCTTGCCCTCTTGCTTGGCCTGTGACCGCCAGTGCCTGTGTTCCGCCGAAAGCATGGTGGAGTATAGCACCTGCATGTGTCTGGTCAAGGGCCTCTTCTATCATTGCTCCAATGATGACGAGGGGGACTCCTACGCAGACCACCCTTGCTCTTGTTCCCAGGCCCATTGCTGCTCTCGGTACCTATGCATGGGGACCATGGCCCTGTTCCTGCCTTGTTTACTGTGTTATCCCCCGGCCGAGGGGTGTCTGAAGCTCTGCCGGGGCTGTTATGACCGGATCACGCGCCCGGGCTGCCGGTGCAAGAACTCCAACACTGTTTATTGTAAGCTGGAGAGCTGCCCCTCTCGGGCTCAGGGCAAACCCTCATGATGAGGGGAGGTGGACTCAATCTTGGCAGCGTCTCAACTTTCAGGTTGTGACTGGGTTGTGTTTTTTTTTTCCTCTTCTGCTCCCTCTGACCTTCATTCATCCTTTCTTCTCCTCGGGACCCACTTTCTCATTCCTCTGCTGTTGGATTTCAATCCTGGATTTCCTCCCTCTCCTTCCTGTGGATGACCTTTGAATGGTGACTTTGCACCTGGTTTCCACCTGGGACAAGAGTCTCAGGGCTTATCTGCCTCTTATGTTCACCTAATGACTTTCTGAAGTCATCCTTACATTCTTCAGTGTTTGTGTGTGTGTGCGTGTGTGTGTGTGTGTGTGTGAGTGTGTGTGTGTATGTGTGATTTGTGTGTCAATTTCTTTGTGATGGAGTGCTAAAAGAATAATCCATTTAATTTTTGGAGTAAGCTAGGGAATGAATGGCATTCCCCTTAGAACTTTTTTCATGGGGTTTGAATCTTCCCTTCAGGGTGTAGATTTGCCTTCATGGTGCATATTTTTACCTCTCTTCCTTTACCCTATCCTCCTTGCCTGTCTTCCCCTCATCTTTTCTCCCCCAGAATTTCTTGAAAATGCAAATGTTCTCCTTGTAGTCATGTTAGCTGCTCGTGACCCCCTCCCCCATCTATTAGATTTCTTCAGTCCCTTTCTGCTATACCCTCTTCATTCCCTCCTCCCTCTTTCAATGTCTGCTGTCATTGAGGTCACTTTGATCACTAATCTGGGTGGTATTTGTATATCTGAGTTATCTTCTGGGGGCTCCGACTCAAATCATCTAAAACATGCCTGGCTCCCATTCTTCTGCACCCTTCCCATGCCCAATCCCCACCATAGAGCTGCAGGACTGTCAAGTTGAACCCTGCAGATGAGCAGACTGATTCTGACCTGACCCAGGCCAGCATTGCCTTAGCCACACGTTGTGGCCGTGTCTTGTATATTGTATGTATAAAACACAAAATTGAATTCTGACTATTTTTAAGACAAAAGTCTGTTAAACTTTTTTATTGTAAAGAATATTTATTATGTGAATCTCTATTATTTTATGATATTTATTGCAAAGGACTGTCGAAATGTACTCATGTCTGAATATAACAAAAATAGCAGTACCTAACAAAAAATAAGGGTGGCACAAAGAAAGTACCTATGTTAACTATAATGCAGAAAATATATTAATTAATGAAAGGGTCTCTTCATTTCTTTATTGAGCAGCCTGTGTGGTTAATGACAATTTTGCCACTGTGTGGTTAATGACAATTTTGCCAAAGTGCAGTGTTGGTTTCATGATTGACCCAATCCTTACTCTGCTTGGCCCACATGGAATTTAGTGATAAATCGTCACAAATTGGGACAAAGGTACCTCGGATTACATATTGACAATTGCATGAAAGTATTTAAATCCAGATTTTGCAAATCAAATCATAACTCAATTGCTTGCTATCTAAAGTAGCCTCCTTATTAAGTGATTTATTTTTTAATTATCATTTTTATTATTTTTGTAAATTAAAGATTCCTGGTAATTGAATAGTCACTCAGTACTTTAGCTATGTGGTAAATATTATGTGGGGGGGAGTTCTTTTTAATAGACTCAGAACTTTTGTGTTCTAGGCCAGCCAACCCTTTTTATTGATGAGGAAACTGAGACTCAGAGAGCTTCTGATTTGCCCAAGTTTGTAAATTGCAGAGCTGCCATTTGAACCCAGGTCATTTGGCTCAAAGTCCAGTGCTTGCATTATCATCTGCATATGTTGGATGTCTTATAATGGGAATTTCTCTCGTGTATAGGTTGGTACATGACTGCTAACTGAAGGTTTCCTTCCAATTCTAAAATTCTGTGGTTCTGTTTTTAGCCTATACAACCTTTCTTCCTTTGAGCAGAAATAAAAATTTCCACCCAGAAGGTATTGAGTGCTGGGTATGGAAGCTGGAAGATGTGGGCTTGAATTTTTACCTGTAATTTGTGATTAGCTCTGTGACCCTTGAACCTCTAGAGTATTCAGAACCAATAGTAAAGTTTTATTAGTGAAGAGTTTTAGAAAAAGAAAGTAATCCAAATTGCAGCAACTCCCAATTGTATATGACACACTGGAGCTTGGAAAAGTACTTTCTGGGAGGGAAAACCCTTGTGAGATAGTTATAAGTATCATCATCCCCATTTTACACCAGAAGAAACCAGCTCAGAGACTCAGGGTCACATAAGTAGATGTGTCTGTGGCAGAATTGGAATCCAGTTCTCCTACCTTCAGTCTCGAGCTTGATCCACAACACTTGCTACTGTGTTATGTCAAAGATCTATTTTGTATCCATTTACAGATGTTTAATGTAGCTTAATCAGTGTCAGTGTAGAGCCATGTACTTTCTGAGTCAAGCTAATGGTGAGCTTCTGATGTAAGAAGGGACTTATATCATGATCATACAAGAAAAAGTGGTCAAGTCAACGCCGGGATCCAGCCCTTTGACTTCCCCATCCTGACCTCTCCCCAATATAGTGATCTTCGCCTTCTCCCCTGCTGCCTCCTTCTGGTTACTGAAAGATGTGTGTGTTTTCCCTATAAACAAACTTGGCATCTGTGTAGATCATCAGTGTTGGAGTCTGGAGGATCTGGACATTTTCTATCTTTGGTATGTAATAACCATTACATATTATGTAACTGTTATAACAATAGGCAAATCACTTAACTTCTCAGGGTGTCTGCCTGCCAGGAAATTTCCTTAAGATTAGAAATTGATGCTCTGCAACAATGAAGGGCATTTCCACACCTGGAGACACTTATTCAAAGGAAATAACAGATTCAGGACCTCAAATTGGCTTTGTTTTTTCAATGCCACACTGGGACTGTTGATAGGAACTCCTGCTAATTAATGCTGGTCAAGCCAGCTGCAGATGCTATTAGCTGGCATCAGAACAGGACATTAAGGTTTTCTCTATTTTCTGGAAGACTGAACATGTTTTTGAAATGATCAGGGGATGGGTTTCAGGGAGGTTCGAGCTAGAAGAGACTTTAAAAAGTTCTCTGAGTCTCAATCCTCTTTTTCCTGAGTAGGAAACAATCCTAGAGAGATGAAGAACTTTGCCTAAGGTCTCCCAGGGGCAGGCTGGATTTTGACTCTTGGTCCTCTGACTAGCTTTAGGATCCAGACAATAGATTAAAAGGATGTATCTTGGGACTTCCTTTAAAAGTTTAACGTTATAAGAAGAGAAATTCAGGTTTTTAATGGATCTTTGCTTGGAGGCAAGACAGATTGCAGTGAACCTTCTGCAAGATACTTTGGCAAGTATCTTCCCTTTTGGGTGTCTGTTTCTTTACTTAGGAGTAGATAAAGGCAAAGGCGGCTTCAATGGTATCGTTATCATTGCCAATGTTAAGCTCAAGAACTCAAAAACATAGGTTGGGGGGGGGAGAGAGTCCCTTTGCTTTTTTTTATATTACAATGGCCACTGGTATGAATGGGAAGGAAAGAAACAAGCATTTATTAGGCACCTACTGTGTGCTATGCACTGTGCCTAAAGCTTTACAAATAGCTCATTTGATTCTCACAACAACCCCAGGGAAATAAATGCTATTATTACCCCCATTTTATAGTTAAGGAGACTGAGGCAGGCAGAGGTTAATTGACTTGACTAGGGTCACACAGCTAGCAAATGTCTGAGTCTGAATTTGAACTCAGGTCTTTCTGACTTCCAGTCTATCCAGTGTGACACTTAGCTTTAGAGATTACTAGTTAATGGAGTTATAGAAGGTGGGATCTGAAAGATACCCTTGGAGGAGGAGAATGACATTACGTGGTCTTTTCTCCCATGTTAGCTCACTTAATTCTAAGATGCTTTTTTCCCCCTGTGGCAATTGGGGTTCAGTGACTTGCCCAGGATCACACAGCTAGGCAGTGTTAAGTGTCTGAGACCAGATTTGACATCAGGTCTTCCTGACTTCAGGACTGATGCTCTATCTACTTTGCCACCTAGCTGCCCCTTAAGATGCTCTTAAAAGTCATTTTAGGGGATAGTGGAGAAAGTGTAGAATTTAGAATTAGAGGAACTGGGTTTGAATCCCACCCACCTTTCATGTGATCTTAGATGAATTTCCCTCTCTGGTTCAAGCTTCTCATTCTTATTTCCAAATCTTCTCAGTCTAACAGGCGAGGAAACAGATTTAGGGGGAGGTAAAATTATTTGTTCAAACTCATAGAGTCATTTAGTGGAAGAGCTTAGACTAGAACCCAGATTCACCTTCCAAACTCAGTGTACACTCCATGGGGGCCTAAGGACAGCTATCTTAATCTGTCAGAGTTCTGGGTTGGGAATCAATCTGAGTTCAAGGCCAGTCTAAAACATTAACTGTAAGTCTTTGAAGAAGTCACTTCACGCTGCCTTAGTTTCCTCACCTATAAAATGGGGATAATAGCACCTATGTTCTAGTGTTATTATTCTGAGTTTCAAAGGAGATAATATTCATAAAGGACTTAGCAGAGTACCTGACACAAAGTAAGTGTTTAATATATGTTCATTTCCTTTCCTAAATGATAGACTAGCTCTTCACACCCTCAATCAATAAATGCTCTTCTAGTCCTTTGTCCTTTCTTGGAAAAGGTAATATAAGTAGCATCTATTTTACTTATATGAATTTGTAAATAATTTAATATTATATTTAATATTAAAATAAATAATAATTTAATTTGGAACCTGGAATTTCCTTCAGCTAAGTGAATATGACCTACTTGACTTGGTCAATTCAGTAAAATTCAGGTCAATAAACATTTTTTAAAGCTTTTTATTTTCAAAATATATGCATAGATAGTTTTCAGCATTCACCCTTGCAAAACTTTGTGTTCCAAGTTTTTTTCTCCCTCTCTACCATGCCCTCCCCTAGATGGCAAGTAATCGAATATATGCTAAACATGTGCAATTCTTCTATACATATTTCCACAATTATGTTGCACAAGAAAAATCAGATCAAAAAGGAATAAAAATGAGAAAGAAAACAAAATGCAAGCAAACAACAAAAAATGAAAATACTAAGTTGTGATCCACACTCAGTTCCCACAGCCCTCTCTCTGGGTGCAGATGGCTCTCTCCATGGAAAGACCATTGGAACTGGCCTGAATCACCTCACTATTGAAAAGAGCCATGTCCATCAGATCAATAAACATTTATAAAGCACTACTATAGCAGGCTCTAGGGACATAAAAAGAGGCAAAACACATTCCTGCCCTCAAGGTGCTTCTAAAACCAGCTGGATATTTGACATCTTGTTTTAAAACCAAATTAAACTTTTTTGGCTTTCTGAATTTATTTTCTGGATACACTTTAAGGTAATTTTAGAGGTTTAATGGTTGAAAACCTGCTTTTTCACTTTCTTTTCCCTCTTCATTTATTTTCTTGGACAAAATGGTCACCATGACTGAGCTATCTTGACAAATCATAAAAGGCACTTTTGTTGAGGCTCCTGCAAGGAGATTATATTCATTTGGGAGGTATAGTGGATCAAGTGCTGAACTTGGAGTTAGGAAGACCTGAGTTCAAATCTACCTAATACACTTAATAATTGTGTGATTCTGGGCAAATCTCAAGTTTGAGATTTGGTTTCATTACATGCAAATTGAGGATAAAAATATCATCTACCTCACAAGGACTGGAAAGATCAAATGAGATAATGTTCCAGATACTAAAGTGTTCTATACATTCTAGCACATACACAGAAAAAATATGACAAGTACAAAATAATTTTAGGGAGAGAAAGTATTCAGAACTAAAGAAATCAGAGGGTCCTCCTATAGGAGGTGGCCCCTGAGCTGTGTGCTTTGAAAAGAAGGTAGAGATTTTTGGAGCAGCTTGGTGGTGCAATGGATAAGAGTGCCTGGTCAGGAAGACCTGAGTTCAAATCCAGATTCAGATATTTACTAGCTGTGTGACCCTGGACAAGTCACTTAACCCTGTTTACCTCAGTTTCCTCATCTGTTAATGAGATGGAGAAGGAAATTGCCAACCAATTCAGTATCTTGCCAAGAAAACTCCAAATGGGGTCATGAAGAGATGGACATGATTGAAAAAATGACTGAACAATAACAAAAAGAATTACCTGTGTGATTTTTGTTAGATGGCCTTTGGAGTCTCTTCTAGCTGCCTTAGTTTCTTCAATGGGAGAAATAATAGCATATACCTCTCAGGATTGTTGTGGGGATGTAAAGTACTTTACAAACCTTATAGTTCTATATAAATGATAGCTCTAGATGGAATATTTGAGTGCTGAAAACACATTATAGATATACATATAGACTTACATCTACATCTAGTTCCTAGAACTCTTAGTATAGTTTTTGCACTAAAATTTTGGGGGCCACCTCTTGGTTTTGGGAAACTCAGAATTATCTCAGTTGAGGAAGGAGCACAGACGTAGATGATATATAGAGTAGAATTGCTTGATAAACTGAGTATTGTGGGCAACGAGCCCTAGAAATTTTTTCACTTATGACACATCCCAGCTGCTTGAACCACAGTCCGGGATAAAAGGAAAGGAAATGTTTTATTTAAGGACACAATCACCCCACTAACACAAAAATCTCTCCTCAAACCAAATAAGCTATTGTGGATTTTTAAAAGTTACTATAAGGAAAGGTTTTGTTGATAGTAGTGAATGGACACTTCATTGTGCCCAGAGTTAAGTGAAGTTTATAATTAAGGCTCTTCAGTAAAAATGCTTTCATACAGCAGTTACTGCACTGTCCAGAAGAAGAAAAAATCATCTGTAATAATGGAAAGGAAGCACTTGCTCCAAGGGTGTGTGGGTGGATAGAAGGAAAGGAAAAATGAGAGAGTTCCTACATAGAGAGGCAGAGTGACTTACTATCAGCCATATAAGGGAAAGAGGATATTTTTAGAACCCTTAACTTGTTTTTAAGTTAATGAATTACCAGCCAAGAAGTAAATTTAGAGCTGATAAATATGTAAGTTTTTTTTTTTTTTTTTTTTAACACTGAATAAACTTACTCAGCTAAGATTTATTTCTTGGGAAGCCTCGAGAATTCTGAAATCGCCATTTACTGAATGGGGAATGGAAGATAGAGGAAGCATGGTAGAGGGGGCTTTCTTCCAAGAACTTTTCTTGATTTGTCATATTTATCATTGGTTGACAATTGGAGGACTGAATTAGGGAAATATTGTTATAAAAATTGGCCATTTGGGACAGTTGAAAGGGGAGATGGTCTAAAATCTTACTTGATGAGTTCCTTCACTACAGTTGATATATTTTGAAAGACCATGGGGTTTCATTTAAACCTTACTCTTCTCCACTAACCGGGTATCAAAAGACCAATGAATGATAGGTCTTATTCCTTAAGAGAAAGGCATTGTTCCTCCTTGGGGCTATCCAGAATCTGGCTTCCTGATACAAATGAGAATCTTATCTTTATAGGGAAGTAAGATCATAGATTTAGAGTTGGAAAGGATCTTGAAAAAATCTACCACTGGGTAGATTCCCCTCATTTTACATATTTACAGATGAGGAAAGTGAGGGTAAGAGAGGTTAATTGCTTTTAAGGCAAATTTCAATTCTGCTCAGAGACTTGGCTTCATGATTACTCTGGACTTTAGCCGACCCAATCATCTGTTTTAATAAAGGAGAGAAAGGTATTTATTAAGTACTCACTGTGTGCCAGGCACTGAGCTAAGAACTTTTCAAATATCTCGTTTAATTCCCACAACCATAATAGGTGTTATTATTATCGCCAGTTTACAGATGAGGAGACTGAGGCAAACCGAGGTAAAGTGTCTTGCTCAGTGTCATATAGTTAGGAAGTGTCTGAAGTTGAATTTGAACTCAGGAATTCCAGACTCCAGGTAGGCATCCCTGCCTAGGTAATAGGTTTCCTGAGATACAAATAGTTACTTTATTAATAGAGTGAAAAAAAGTGCTAGACTTTGCTTAATCTGTGTGAAAAGTGCAATAAATTGGCTAAAAAAGCTAAGGATACCTTAGGTGGCAGTAAGAAGGGCATAGTTGAGGGACAACTAGGTGGCACAGTCCAGAAATAAGGAGGCCTGAGTTCAAATCTGATCTCAGACACTTAACACTTCCTAGCTGTGTGACCCTGGGCAAGTTGATTAACCCCAATTGCCTCAGCAAAAAAAAAAAAAAAAAAAAAAAAAAAAAA
>JAJPUD010004337.1:50271-79480 GCA_023553655.1 Myrmecobius fasciatus
CCCTTTGACCCAGCAGTGTTTCTACTGGGCCTATATCCCAAAGAGATTTTAAAGGAGGGAAAGGGACCCACATGTGCAAAAATGTTTGTGGCAGCCCTTTTTGTAGTGGCAAGAAAC
The DNA here is from genome assembly GCA_023553655.1 of Myrmecobius fasciatus. Lineage (NCBI taxonomy): Eukaryota > Metazoa > Chordata > Mammalia > Dasyuromorphia > Myrmecobiidae > Myrmecobius > Myrmecobius fasciatus. Next base: position 50,389 of record JAJPUD010004337.1, read on the forward strand.
TGGAAATTGAAAGGATGCCCATCAATTGGAGAATGGCTGAATAAATTATGGTATATGAATGTTATGGAATATTATTGCTCTGTAAGAAACGACCAGCAGGACGATTTCAGAGAGGCCTGGAGAGATTTGCATGAACTGATGCTGAGTGAAATCAGCAGAACCAGGAGAACATTATACACAGCAACAAGACTATACGATGATCAATTTTGATGGACATGGTTCTCTTCAACAATGATGTGATTCAAACCAGTTGTGCTGCGATGAAGATAGTCATATACATCCAGAGAGAGGCCTGTGGGAACTGAGTGTGAACCACAACACAGCATTTTAACGCTTTCTGTGAATATTTCCATGCATTTTGTTTTCCTTCTTAGGTTGTTTTTTCTTCTTCTCTTTCTAGATCTGATGTTTCTTGTGCAGTAAGATAACTGTATAGATATGTATACATGTATTGTATTTGTCATATAATTTATCCTATTTAGCATGTATTAGATTACCTGTCATCTAGGGGTGGGGGGGTGGGGGGAAGGAGGAGAAAAGCTTGGGAAAAAAAGTTTTTGCAAAGGTCAGTGTTGAAAAATCACTCATATGTTTTATAAATAAAAAGCTTTATATATATATACATATATATATATATATATAAAGATAATATGTCCATGGGACTTTCTTGGCAAAGATATACAGTGGTTTGCCATTTCTTTCCCTGTTAGCTTAAAGCAAACAGAAATTAATTAACTTGTCTCAGGTCATACAGCTAGTAGGTGACTGAGGCTGGGTTTGAACTCAGATATTCCTGACTCTGGGCCCAAAGTATACTACCACTATACTTCCTAGTTACTGTCTTTGCTTTCAATAAGTGACTTTAAATGGCCACTCAATTGCTTACAATTGGTATTAGCTATTTAACATTTCATGTTTGCATTAGATACAAAAACAAGTTTATGTGGGCCTGGTGAATCACTCCCAGTATGGAGATTTCCTTTACCAAACCTAGCCAATCCCTGACTTGGTACATCACATATTTAGAGCTGAAAGGGAGCTTTGAATTTATCTGCTCTCACCCCCTCATTTTATAATTGACAGTTGAAGAAAGTGAACCTTAGAGGTTCACTGACAAAACTAAAGACCCATAGCTAACAAATTCAGAGGAGGGATTTGAATCTAGGTCTTCCCGACTCTAAGTCCAATATGATAGCCAACAGACCACACTGCCTCGGTATTGATTGAGGCATATCTAGGGCAATTGATTGGTTTGCAGAATTGGAATTAGTAAGTATTGAGGTAATGTAGCTCCTAGGGAGGATGTGAATAACCTTAAGGCTACCTGGCCTTGGGGAGTGTTGTAGTTCCACAAACAATGCTTTCTGTCAGATAACAAATAATACGAAGTTTCTGAGACAATCTAAGACATAGAATTCAATAATGGGGTACATATCAGATTACTCCTCAAGTCTACCTCTAAGGCTATCAGTGACATGAAGCACCTGATCTATTTTTTTCCCTGTAAATTTATCTTCTTGCTCTTGGTTCTTTGCTAAATTCTTTTGGAAATTAGCCAGCTGTTGGTAGTGTAAAATCTTTGACCCTTAATTTGCAGACAAACTGAGTTTGCAAATTCTTTCACCATACTTGCAATGCTGACTTGGGGACTCTAACATTATCAGGGTGTTTTCTGCCTCAATAATATGAACCTAGAATTTCTTGATGCTAAGGACTGCTCTTAATCTACTGAGCTAATATGCCTCCATATTCTCCTCAAATAAAAATAATTACAGATATTATAATACTAGAATGTCTTAATCTGTAATTTTCTCTACTAATTTGCTGCTTTCTTAAGATTCTTAAGGCCCTTGGTTAGTTTGGCATGTCATTTTTGAATGAAATCTCCTGTGGAAAGTTCTTTATTGCTCGTCATCGTTTAGTTTCTCTGGATTCCTATAAGATTAGCTCAAATTCCATTTTCTGGGGGAAGTCCTCCCCTCAGAGGTCATCTCCTAGATGTTCTTTTTATATTTCATGTATCTCATGAGATATAAAACACATCTTTATATATCTCATGTATGTGTTGTTCCCTCCATTGGGGGCAGCTAGGTGGTGTAGGTCAGGTATAGTGTCTGGGTCAAAAAGACCTGGGTAAAAATCTAACCTCAGACACTTCCTAGCTGTGCGACCCTGGGCAAGTCACTTAACTCTATTTGCATTATTTTCTTTATTTATAAAATGAGCTGGAGAAGAAAATTGCAAACTAATATCTTTGCTAAGAAAATCCCAAATGGGTTCAGGGAGAATTGGACATGACTAAACAACTCCTGCATTAAGGTGTAAGCTTTTTGAGGACAGGAATTGTTTTTACTTTTCTTTGTACTTAACAGTGTCTGCAGAGCATATAATTAAATGATTAACAAGTGTTTTCTGCTTTGATTGATTGAATGAATGAATTGGAATTCATTGAAATTCAACTCTATTTGTCCAGTATTTTATGCACACAGAAGAAGAACCAGGCTATTATAGTTGATCACTGCACAATTTTGTTGTTGCTGTGCTTCTGGTTCTGCTTGTTTTGTTCAGCATCAGTTCATATAAATCTTTCCAGGACTTTCTAAAATCAGCCTGTTCATCATTTTTTTATAGAACAGTAATATTCCATTACTTTCATATACCATAACTTATTCAGCTATTCCCTAATTGATGGGTGATGCCATTTTAAATAAAGTGGTTTTTGATGGCTTCATTAGACCAACCTCTTCTGTATCACCTTAGAACTGAACACAGTGGGAGAAATATAATTTTTTTTTAATGCAAAGCAAGTTTCCCTATCCTCCTGCCCCAAAGCCTTACCTAAACATATGATCTTTTAAGTCAAAAAAAGAGGATGGAAAAGAGCAAAAAATTGTTCAATTTTTTGACTGCTCCCTTCTCCAACCATGTCTCCTTTCTTATCAAGCTGTCAAATATGCCATTTCAAAAAAATTTTTTTTTAAATGCCATTGATAGAATAGAGGAACAAAAGCTGCAGAGAAATCAATGCGATTGGAGTCAGAGAACGAGTCACTTTATCTTTCTAGGTCTCATTTTGCTGTAAAATATGTGAATTGAACTTATGGGAAAAATTTAATGTTGCTCTTTGTATTTTAGACACAAATATATCAGAAACATTATCATAACAAACCATAATTTTGTGACTCCCTAATATTCAATTATGAGATCCCATATGAGACCCTGTGATTGTGAACCACAGTTTAAGAAGGTGGGATTTAGATAAGCTAGAGTATTTTTCTTTTTAAGTTTTGGTTACCATCATTTGGTTGCCATTTTCTTTATGAAAGACCTCTTTAAAAATTAAAAAAACCCCAACCACACATTTTGTTAATTTAACATTAATCTAATATCTAAAGTCATTTCTGGTTTAGAGAAAGAGATGTCCAAAATGGCAGATTTTATCCATGTCCTCCAACATGGTTCTGCCCCAAGGCAATCTTAGGTAACATTTATAGAAAACATGAAGGAGAAAAATCACAATATATAAAAATACAATTTTGGCTTAACATTCCAGAAGAACTGAGTGAGCAAGTCACTATTCTATTCCCTTTGAGACCACTCTTCACAAGCAATCTATGAAACTCCTTTCAGAACTGATATCTGAAATCTTCCTTTGAATGGACTAGATGACAATTTCTTTGGGTGGATTCCAGGCCATTTTCTTCAAGGGACCAAGAAGAAGAAACTGCTTTTAGATGATTATATTTTGATCGTTTCAGTTTAAGCTATAATATTATTTAGACCCTGGCTTCTTAAACTTTTCCACTTTTGATCCCTTTTCACCAAATAAATTTTAAAATGACCCCATATCCATTGCTATAAAAATCAAATATTAACTGATAATTTTACAACCACTTCATATTCAGTTCTGAGACCCCATATGGAGTTATGACCCACAGTTTAAGAAGTTGAGATGTAGGCAAGAGAGTATTCTTTTTTTTTTAAGTTTATGACAGCTGTTTGTGTTGGAAATGAAGACTAAATCTGAAAGACATGTTTCAAATTATTTGTTGCTTCTCTGTCAGTCTTTTTTTTAAATGAAAGCTTTTATTTTCAAAACATTTGCATGGATAATTTTTCAACATTAACCCTTGCAAAATCTTGTGTTCCAATTTTCTCCCCCTTCTCACAGACACAAATCACAATTTCATCTCAATCTCATTTTACATTAATTATATAAATAATCCCTCTGAATAGTCAGTTTATTTTGTCCCCTTCTGTCTCTGTCATCCCTTCTTCCATCTGGTTGACAGCAGTTTTAGAAATTTCCCAACACCAAAAGTCCCTTAAAGAGAGAGAGGAGAATTTCCAGCTAGATAGAATCTCATCTCACATCTCTCAGTTTCAGCTCTATTCCCTTCTCTCTAAATCTCCCTCCTTCCTGTTTGAGTTTCTCTTTAAATATAAATTAGGATTGTATATAAGAGGAACTTTAGTCATAGAGCTCTCTCAGTTATGATGAAAACTCTTCACTGACTACCCCATGCCCCTAGCCAGGGGCATTGTTTAGGGAATGCCAGGCTATCAAAAGTACTAATAACTTGCAATATTTGTACCTGGGGCAATTCAGCTGAAAGAGACTCTGGGGACCTCATGCAGCTCCTTTTGCTATGGGATATGAGATAGTGGGGTAGCAAGGTTTAGGAAAAGAATACCATCTGGTAACTTCCTGTTTTAGTTAATTATTTTTGCCACCAAGCTGCTAAATTCAGTTGTTTCTTGCTACAGAAGGAATGCAAGTTCTAGAAACACCCTGTAAATTTTGGTGCCTTGGGGAAAAGCTCTGGATTGCTCCGCCCTAGGTACAGCTTTGGTTTTTAAAAATCAGGTTAAAGGTATTAGACATGTATGTGAAAACTTGTCAATTAATCAACATTTATTAAGTGTTTATTATGTGTCATGCATTGGGATAGTAAGTACAAAAAATGAAGCAATCTTTACTTATAATGAACTTACATTCTAAGAGTATAAGAGGGAAGACAATAATATATTGAAATCATGTTCCTTCTTTACTTCTGGGAAAACTAGAGAATAAAAAAAGTCAGAATTGACCTTTGAGAGCATCATTGTATCTCCCTTTGTGGGACAGAATTGCTTTGAACCATTTATATTGCATTTCTAAGGTTCACAAAAGTCTAAACACACATCATCTCATTTGATTCTCATGCTGAAATCTTTTGGCTCCAAGGCTGGAATTCTCCCCTCTGTACACTGATGCTGCTTCCAGTAAAATCTTTCATTGGGTTGAGCAACTGATCTCAGTCTGATCCCAGGTTCTCCGAGTGGGTTACAAGTTCTGGTAGGTCTTACCAAGCTCAAAAGGCTTTGATTATGGAACAGGCAACAACTGTCATCTGAAGGAGGAAAGGAAGAGAAGTAGCATGGTCAAGGAGCATGAATTGGAAGAGAGCCTATTTAATCCAATCAGGGTAGCTAAATGGTACAAGGTGTGTGTGCTGGGCCTAGAATCAGGAAGACTCAGCTATCTGAGTTCAAATCTGGTCTCAGACACTTACTAGTTGGGTAACCTTAGACAAGCCACTCAATCATGTTCACTTCAGTTTCCTTATCTATAAAATGAGCTGGAGAAGGAAATGGCAAACCACTCCAGCATCATTGCCAAGAAAATCCCCATGGGGTCAAAAAAAATCGGATACAACTGAAACTAATCAATATTATCATCATCATCATCAACAACAACTACCAATGATTAGATATAATAAAGCCAGGCTATGGAAAACCATTGGTAGAATTCAATTAAGTCCCTTGAAGGTATGGACCAGTTCATCATCTCACCTGTTGAGTAAAAATGACCTGAGCACCAGCTAATCTGTTTAGAGAGAGATCCACATCAGAAGATTTGCTCCTTAAAGAGGAATCATTTTGGCCAGTAAGAGGGTATACTAGTAAATATTTAACAAATAACTCTCTTACCCCACTCCCCAAATGTTTGCACAATCAGCATTCATCACTTTCTTAAGTCAAGATAATGAACAAAACAGAGATTGAGCCCTGATTTGTAGTATTTGCTGATTTTTGAGATATAAATGTTCACACTAAAAATTTAACGAAAGCATGCTGCTGACCACAACTAGTATGAGGACTTTCTGCTGGGGTCAGCTCAGATCTCAGCTTATTTAAATACTATATCTTTCCTAAAACCAAAATGGTGTTCTGCTCACAGTAAGTACTTCATAAATGCTAGTTGCAACAAAGTCTAAGACACCAATTGGCACGCAGAAATACTACTTGACTTGATATCCTTTTCTAATTTTCAATGGTGCTTCTCTAATCCTGAGATCAGACTTGGGGTGACCTCCATGGACTGCATCCCTTGGGATGCCATAGGTCCTCTGAGAATGAAGTATAAACAACAACAATGAACCAGAATGTGGTCACAATCCAAGAGCAATGGAATGCTATTTAACTACAGAAGTGTAAACGCCTATGGGAAGGGAATAAACATTTATTAAGTGCCTACTATTTGCCAGGGATTATGCTAAGTAATTTACAAATATTATTTCACTTGAACCTCACAACTCTGGGAGGTATTTGTTGTCTTTATTTTGCATTTGAGAAGACTAAGGCATTTAGAGGTTAAGCAACTGCCTATAGTCTGAGGTAGAATTTGAACTCAGGTCTTCTTGACTCCAGGTCTGGGACTCTATCTGCTACACCACCAACTTCTATTATTGTTTAGTCATGTCCAATTTTGTGACTCCACTTGGGATTTTCATGGCAAAGTTACTGGAGTGCCTTGCTGTTTTCTTTTTCAGCTCATTCAGGAACCGAGGTAAACAGAGTTAAGTGACTTACCTAATAAGTGACATGGCTAGTAAGTATCTGAGGTTGGATTTGAACTCAGGAAGATGAGCCTTTCTAATTCCAAGACCAATGCTCTATCTGCTCTGTCACTAATTAGTGCCTCTAATAGTTCATGGGTTTTGTAAGATAGAAAAAAAGTTGCTTATTATGTTTTTTTGCCCTATACCCCAGCAAGCGTGACAATCTAGTTTTCTGTCCCATTGTGTCAATGGGAAGGTGACTTCTCAAGGACATACTGATAGCAGTGATATGTCACAATGGATCTGAAATGGAGGTGAGAGACAGAAAATTGATTAAAAAAATATCAGTGTTAAAAGGATAGCGATCTAGGGCCATGTAAGCCGATCCAAATACTTGGGCTGTTTTGCAATATCAGATGTTCATAATGATTGCCTTGAGTCATTAAGGAAATGATGGATTATAGTCAATGTGGTCTGTTGAAGAAGGCATGAAAGTGTATGTTACATTTTAGGAAGGCTTCCTTCAAACAAGGTCAGAATTAAAGTATTTTGGTCATTAAGCAGTCAAAATTGAGGCATTTGGATAATTGAAGGGGCACACTAATTATTGTTTATATTATTCTTTTTAATTTTTGATTTATGGAATAAAGTAGGCATTTTCATAACCTAATACAATTAAAAAGATGATTGTACATGAAACTACAAATCTACTATGGACAGCTTGTTATTCCTTTCAAACATATAACAAAATTATCTTGTAAATTTCTTTTTATTCCCCCTCATGGCTACCATTAAACACAAATAAGTCTATATATGCTTTTAGCTATCACTTCTTTCTTTGGATGCAGATGGCATCTTTCCTCACATGTTCTTTATAATTAATTTGGGCATTTATAATAGATAAAATAACTTAATTGCTCAAAGTTGTTTTTAAAACAATATTGCTATTACCATACACAATGCTTCCCCCCCCCCCTTTGGTTCTGCTCATTTCATTTTTCATTATTTTGTGCAAGTCTTTCCATGTATTTCTAAAATCATTGAACTCATTCCCAGTGATGTGGAAAATGCATTCATTAAGTTATTATCTGCAAAACACAAAATAAAAAGAAACAAAGGAAGACATCAAATAGTCCGGATCTTAATGGACTTGATTTCTAATGCCTAGCACAGTGTCACTTCTCCCATTTCCTTTCCCCCAAAAGATTGCATGATTTTGATGGAAAGTAGGTTTCTGCATCTTTGTCAACATTTTTGCTTTTCTCTAATATGGAATTTTTCTCAGAACACTAATTTTCATAGACGAGTTCCTAAAAGAGCTGTCTATTCTTATTTAACTCTCCCCTGTCTTCTCTCCCTTACTATCAGGTTTTTGATTATAATATTTTATTGAAACTGCTTTCTTCCACCTTGGCAATGATATTTTTGACTGTCTAATTTAATGTCCTTTATCTCTCCTGACCTCTTGGCAAGTCTTGACCCTGTTGATCACTCTCTAGTTCTATCCACTCTTCCTTCCTTTGGATCCTGGGATGCTGCTCTTTTCTGGTTCTCTTCCTCTTTGTCTATTTTTAAAAAGGATCTTTCGGGAAACACCATTCCAATGGGCCAGTTCTTTTGCCTTGTCTCCTATTTCCCTTGAGAAGAGGGAAAAAAGTGTTATTTCATCACACACCAGTCTTTTGATTTTTGAAGTAAGGGGAGAAAAAGCCATTTTATCCCACCAGGTCTCTGCTCTCTCACTGGAAGAGGACACCATTCCGTTGAGCGTCAGACTTCTTCCCACTTAGGAAGCTAACCTGGCCAGCCAGCTGCTTCTCCAACTTTCCAGTGGGATATTCTACTTCTGTCTTTCTATAAGTCACCCAATGTGCTTGGAAATTACTCTCTCTTCATTCCTCTTCCTTAGAATCCTTCTCCAATTACGTTAATTTTTTGTGTCATTTCCTTCATGAAGTCTTCTCAGATGCCTCAAGTCACTGGTGCTTTCTTCCTTCTCAATTCACTTTGGTATTTATTTATTGGTGCATGTGTTATTCCTTCCTCCCACCTCCAGTTGGATGAAAGCTCCCTGAGGACAAGAACCATCTCTTTTTGGTCTTTACATTTCAGCATCTAGGGTTCTAAACATACTTTCAAAATATTTTTTGAATTTAATTAAGTTGTCCCTGAGGGACAATGATTGATTTTCTTCTAAGAAACTGACATCTCAACATGGATTTTCCTTCTTTAGGACTTTATGCTAGGTCCAGCAATTCTTCAAGATGTTCATAGAGAATTAAATGAGGGGCAGCTAGGTGGTGCAGTGGATAGAGCACCAGCTTTGAAGTCAGGAGGACCTGAGTTCAAATCTGGTCTCAGACACTTATCATGCCCTAGCTGTGTGACCCTGGGCAAATCACTTAACCCCAATTGCCTCTGCAAAAAAAAAAAAGGAGAATTAAATGAGCAACAAATGGAGGCTCACACTAAGTTGCCTCGGAGAACAACACCCTAAAGAAAGAGACAAATAGGCATCACAGGATCATAGAACTAGAAAAGACTTTAGAGGTTATCTAGTTCAAAATTCTCATGTTAGAGATGAGGCAACTGAGGCCCCAGGGGAGTTAAGTATCTTGCCCAAAGTCAAAGGTAGTAAGTTTCAGAGGCAGGATTTGATTCCTATCGTTTTCACTGCCCAGTTGAAATTCATTGCACTGGATCAAGTTGCCTCTTTCATTTCCTACAACATTTGTTCATTGATAAGTTCCATTGATCTCATAGATTCTTATATCTATAGCTGGAAAGAACCTGAGAAGTCATTCTAACCAGTCCTAACAGATAGGATTTACAGATGGGGAAACTAAGCCTCAGGGAGGTGAGGTTATTTGCCCATATAGAGGAATTAGCTGTGTGATCCTGACCAATTTACTTAAGCTCTCTAAAGGGTTCTTAATAGGAGCTTGTTTTTATTCACATGTAAGTATACACACAGACACACATACATATACCCAGCAGGCACATTTACACACATCATGTCTGCATCATGGATATACATACACATATTTATATGTGTAAAGCTGAGTGCATATATGTATAGGCGTGTATACATATGGATTATAAAGGAAACTATAGTGAACAGTTACACACACACTATATATATACATATATGAACATGCATGCAATGTATCTTATATATACATGTACGGTGTTCATCCATACACAGTTATACATACATACAGAATGTTCCAAAAGCCTCAGTTTTAAGTTTAACTAAACTAAGTCTTTCCGATCACTCAAAATATACAGTTCTCTGTCTCTCTTATCTGTCTGTTATTTCACGGTAGTTTCCTTTGTGTTGCCTAAGTAATGCATTTTCCAAACATGGCTTTGTGAAGCATCCAAAGGCTTCATCAGCCCAAAGGTCCATGTTGGGAAAAAAAAAAAAAAAAGTTTAGACTCGCACTGGAAGCAGCAGGGAAGATGCTGTAAGAGTGACACAGGTTGCAGGGGGCCTCAGGGCACCACGTCCGAGGGACCCTTCCGGCATTCAACCTTAGCCAAGTTCTGTGGAGGGGTGGGGGAGATCCTCCCCCTGGGCCCCCTGGGCCCCCACCTCCCGTACATTCCCGGTTCCTGGGAAAGCTGTTCTTCCTATGCAAACTGGGTGGCCCCCCACATGGCTCCTGGAAGGGGGCTGGAGCCCGGGCCAGCCCTCGCGAGCAGCCCCCGCACCCGGTCCCGCCAGCTGGTTCCCGTCTGCTACCTTTCTTCAATGCGTGGCCTCCCTTAGCCCATCCCCGGAGCCCCCAGGTCCTCCTCCCCGACCAGTCCTCTCCCCCCGGGCCCGCCCCTCGGGGCCGCCCCTGGAAGTGAGCTTTTCTGGCCCAGTTGTTCGGAAATGACCTCTTTGCCCTTGGCTCGTTCACCCCAGCCTGGATCGGGGCCGGCTCCGCAGCCGCCCGGCGCTGCTTTGTGTCTGCTGATCCCGTGTCAAGACGAACAATGCGGGCGGGCGTGGGCAGGGCTGCTGGGCGGTTCGGGCCTCCTTGGGTAGGGAGGCCCGGGAGGATGGAGGGGGAGGCAGGAGACGGGGGAGCAACCCCACTCACTCAGGATCCCCCCGCCCAGGTGGGAACCAGCCGTTCCGGTCTTGCCCCAGGACACGCAGGATGCTAGAGCCAGCTGCGTGGTACTCCGAGTCCTAGCCGCCTTGGGCACTGTCTCCATCGCCGTGGGCACTGCCCCCTACCTGGCCTCTAGCCACTCCCCTCCCTTCCCTGCACTCACCTGGCTTCCTCTGAGGCCCTGGAGGAAGGAGTTTCTCAAGGAGCTTGGCTTCCACTCAGTACTGACAAGAGTTAGAAACCAGACAGCAGCCTTAGGCACTTACATTCCAGGCCATTTCTCAAAAATTTTTGTATATTTCAAAGAACAAACTTCATTTTAGAAAATGTAAATCAATTTTTTAAATTAATTTTTTGCTCTCCTGTTTCTCTCCCCTTTTTGAAAAAAGAAAAAAAAACCCAACAATCTTGTAACAAACATATTGTCGAGCAAAACAAAATCCCAGGTGTCCAAAGAATGAAAATCTCATTCTGGCAGTCAACTAGCATTTGTTAAGGACCTACTATGTGCCAAGAACTGCTTGGGGATACACAGAAAAGTCACAAATCAAGTTCACAAGCTTGAAGTTGATGGGCTTCATCTTGAGTCTATCACCTTCTCTGTTAGGAAATGGGTGACATTATTCATAATTAGTTCTTTGGAATCATGGTTGGCTGTTGCCTTGACCAAACTTGGTTTTATTGTGATTGTATAAAATGGTTTTCCTGGTTCTTCATCAGCTCATACAAGTTTTTTCAGGTTTATCTGAAGCCATCCTTTTTTTTTTTTTTGTTTGTTTTTTAAATCATTTCTTTCCAGTTTTTTTGGTTATTACAAAAAGAGCTACTAAAAAGAGAAGAACAATTCAGCTTTTGTCACTTACAAGCTCTGTGACTCTGGGCAAGTCACACCTCTTGTACCTCAGGAAGTTTCACATTTATAAAATGAAGATTATAATAGTAACTACTAGGGTTGTTGTAAGGGTCATATGAAATCAACTTCAAAGGTCTATGTAAATGTTAGCTATTATTATTAGTAGTAGTAATGGTGGTGGTGGTGGTGGTAGTAATATAGTAATAATGGCAGTAGTAGTAGTGGTAGTAGTAGTAATAGTACTTATGGGTCATTTCTCTTTGGTGTAGTAGTATCACTAGGTCAAAGGATGTTCACAGTTTGGTAATTTAGTGGGCACATTTTCTTTCACATTTCTCATTTCAACATTATGAAATGACTTCCTTGGTTTGTGCTCTTACTGAATTAAAAATGAAGAAATTCCATCCTTGGGATCCTTCCTACTAGTCCTCAGGGTTTCCTTTGATCTGTAGTTCCCAGACACATCCTCTGTTCTCCATACCAAATATAAATTCACTATGGGACTTACTCTGTGCACTGGGTAAAGGATGAGACTGTGTCCTGGCTAAAGTTCAAACCATGTTTCTGTTTCAAATATGGATGAAAAAACTCTGCATTTTAGCCAACATCTGTCAGAGACAATTTACTAATATACTGCCATATCTGCTTGGAGAAAGGTCTAGACCAGTAGTTTCCTTCTTCTTTCCTCAATTAGAATTTTCTCTGACATGAACTTTCAATTTATATTTTATATAATGGTGAAACAAGAGACAAATGTCACAACAGACAAAAAGGTGAAATGCTCAAATGTAGGATTAAAAAAATTATCTAAATGGTTTAGTTTGGGCTATGATTTCATTGGTATGGAGAACTTAAACTCTTCACCAGGGAAGGTCAGCACCTTCTTAGAGAGTTGGTCAGACCACTCAGAGGCTTAGTGACACAGGGTCATTCAGCAAATATATTTTAAAGTCAGAACTTGAATTCAGTTCTTTTTACTATGAGACTGGCTCTGTATCCACTCTGCTGGTAATATCAATGCTGGCACATATTTAGAGAAACTTTATTCCTGAACCAATCCCTCTCTCATTATTTATTAATTTCAATCTAATCAAAAGTAAACAAAGAGATACTTCTGTTAAACTTTTTTTTTCTTTTATTTGTCAGTCATAAATAAGAGAGTCTATTTCACCATCAGGGAATCAGTTTTTTTGTCTAGAAGTAAATCATTTGATCAAGCAAGATTCTTTTAGGTTTTTGATTAAAGGACTATAAAATAGGACAATGTATTATTTATTATTTATTTTATTTATTAATAAATGTATTATTTATTAATACATTATAGGCATTAAGGCTATATATTCTTCCATATAAAGCAACATTACAGCTTCATTGTCTGTCTGATTTTTTAGATATCCAGGCTCATATCAGGAAGGAAGGTGGGAGGATAGGCCGAGCTCAGCAGGGTATCAGTCAGGGAGGAAATTTTTTTGTTTTTGTTTTTGTTATCTAACAGCCCAAGGGGAAAGATAGAACTACCTGAAGCTTATTGCTTACTCTGTTGCTCAAGCCCAATTTTTCATTTGCTTTTGGATAGAGTTGTGTTCCACCCAGAGTTTCTGCTGGCTCTTCCTCTGATTTCAGAAACAGGTTCTCAATTTGCTTTAGGTGAAAGTGAATTGAAGTGACATTTGGCCCTAGAAAATTTACCTTGCTCCCTTCTCTACGGAGGTGATGGACTACTTACTGGTGTGGAATATGACATTTGTGGTCAAAATCTGGTGACCTGTAGGTTAAGCTATTTTTTGTTCTTTCTTTTGAAACTTCTTTCTTAGAAATTATGGCTCCCTGGGTAAGGAAATGGGGAAAAATATATTCAGAAAAGAAAGTGATGGAATCGCTTTAAAAATGGTGAATCACGGGATCTCAGACAATATTTCATGGCATCAAACTTTTAGAATCCAGGCAGTGTGGTATGATGGAAAGTGTCAGAAGCTCTCAGTTCACTTCCTTTATTGAAAATAATTTTAATTAAATTGTAATTAGTAAACGATATGGTCTATTGTCTCTTCAAGGCTATCTTTCTCAGTGCAAATCGATGGCTATCTTACCTCATCAGTTAAATGAGGTATGATAATTCTTTCTTACCTGCCACACAGCATTTTTATGAGGAAAGAACTTTGTAATCTTAAAAAGTGCTCTAGAAATGTGAGTTGGAGAAGACTCTCTGGGCTGTATATGCTATGTATTTCTTAGTGTAATGACTGATACATTTATCAGGCAAATGTTGCATGCTGATCACTCTTGGTCTTGGTGGAGAGACAAAGTTTAGGTAAGGCATGACCTTGCCCACATAGAATTTATGACCAACAAAGAAGATGGTGAAAGATGCAGTTGAACATTATACAACAGCCTATTATGTGAGGTCTGAGAGAGGTTGAGGGTTGAAGTACACAAAGGGATAGTCTTGGCTTACACAGTGTATATAGTCAATTCAATTTGATTTAATTACAAAATCATTAAATTCCTACTCTGAGCTGGGCATTATGTTAGGTGTCAGGGCTACAAAGACAAAAGGAAAAATAATCCTGTCCTCAAGACCTTCCATTCTTCTGGAAAGATACAACATGTACATAAATAAATAAATGCCAGGTAATTTAAGGAGGAAGAAACAGGGAAGATTTCTTTCAAGACCTGATTTGTGAAGAAAGCTAAGGGATTCTTTGAGAAAGCCTAAGTAGCAGGGTGTTAATACAGAGAAGAGGCAGGAGAATGAATATTGGCTTAGAGTCAGAGAAGCTGAGTTAAAATTTTATTTCTGACACTGTGAGACTTCGAACAAATCATTTAATTGGCCTAAGACATAGGTTTTTCATCTGTGAAATGGACTGATAAAAGGTTAAGTGATTATCATTTCCCTTTTACAGATGAGGAAATTTTAAGGGACTAATCTGGCATCATATAGCAAATCTGAGACTGGATTTGAACCTATCTTTCTGATTCCAAGATCCAGTTCTAGGAACTGGATCACCTAACTGCTTCAATTTGTAAAAGATAAGCCATAATTCATTTCTATTATTCCCTGACCACACGTTGGGTTCTTAAGACATTTCAATGATGACTATAAAATAGAACAGCAGGGCTGAATGTGAGACCTCATTGGTCATCTAATCCAATCCATTAATAGATAAGACAAATGATCATTTAATTTTTCATACAACATCTCTGGTGAGTAACTGTTCTTTAAGGTAGCCCCTTTTTGCTTTTGGCCAGCTTTAATGATTGAAAACTTTTTTTCACAATATGCCAAAAACATACTACAAGAACTTAAAGATTCTTCTTGAATTGTTGCAAATTGAAAATCTTAAAATTGACAGTTAAAACTTATTTGGGTTGGGGTAAAAATGAGATGCAAATAAATCCATATAATTCCACGTCTCTCTAGACAAAAATCCTAAAGAGTGGTTTTGAATCTAACAATCCATCATGCAAGGGAAATACCCTAATGAAGAAGTCGGGGAAATGGAAGACCAAAGTGAATGAATGAATAAAAGAAAGAATGAATGAAACATTCATTAACATTTATCACTAATTAAGCTCTGCGCTAAGTACCAAGAACATAAAAGCAAAGACAGTCCCTGTCCTCAAGTTTATATTCTAATATACAAAGGGCCTGTGTGTGAAAAGTGAGGTGGAGGGCTGGAAACAGGGGCAGGGGGAAAGAGGGATCAAGGAGGAACACTTGTCCAGAAAATTACAAAGTAGAGCCATAGATGCATATATCCACGTGCTCTATCTAGGAACAAAGTTAGAGTTGATTGAATGACGGTCCCTAGTTCAATAGTTTCAGAACTAGAGGAAGATAGGGAAGAAAGGTATTTAAAACTGAAGTGGTTGATGAATTGTCAGTGGAAGGAGAGGTAGGAAAGGAGAGAGTTACACGACATACTGCTGGACTTTCTTAAAATAGTGCTCTCAGAGAGGCAGTCACTAATCAGGAGAGTGGAGGGTCCCAGAGCAGAAATCCTAATACATGTTCTCTGGTGAGGTTATCAAGGATGCAGATCTGGGGAGTGGAAAAAGTGAAAATTTTTCTAATGATCATTTTCTCCATGGGAAAAATTGCTAAATATCTCAGTTTTTTGTTTTTATAATGCTGTAGTTTTTGTACAAATTCTCTAGTTTCTGCTCACTTCAAACTGTATCAGTTCATAAAAATATTCATTCCTTTGTTTCTCTGAATTTATTCCTTTCATCATTTCTTTCTGCTTAATGGTATTCCATTAAATCAATATACCATAAATTGTTCAGCCATTTTCTTATAAATAGGCATCCACTTTGTTTCTGATTCTTTTTTAATCAAAAAGTTCTGGTATAATAATTTTTTTTATATATGAGTGCTTTCTTCTTTTTTTATCTTTTTTTTGCTTTACAGAATGCAGATTAATCAACAGAATATTAAAATCTTTTTACCATTCCTCCAACAATCACCATTTTTCTTTTTTGTCTTTTTTGCCACTCTGATGGGTGTGAGGTGGAACCTCGGGGTGATATGGAATGGTGTTATTGTTGCTGTTTTATTTTGTATTTGGAACTGATAAAACCAAACTTTAAATCTTGCCTCTGACAAATACTGCTTGTGTAACCCTAAACAAGTCACCTCACCCCGCTCCCTACTCCCAGAGTTGCTCTGGGCAACTCCAAGACTATAAGTTTCAGAGAATGGACTGACCCACATTGATAGAAAGAATTTATTCACTTGAGGAGATTACAAGTTCAGTTCATATTCCTAGGATTCCTTTAAGCTTGATGAAAATTTCCTGTTTATCTTTTTTCAATTAAGCTATTTTTATTAATTTCTTATCTGTGATCAGGATTGCTTTTTGAATTCATTTAAAGTGCCATAAATTATATCCCAGTCTTTCATTTTTATTCTGTATGAATTTTTGTGATTTAAAGGTGTGTTTTGAAAACAACACACTGCTTGTTTCTGCTTTTCTATTATTATGGGTGAGTCCATACCATTCATGTTTATTCCTATGATTTTCTTCTTTCCCTCTTGCGCCCTTCTTTATAAAGAAGGATAAATTGGACAAAGCAAAAGACAGATCAATACTAATAATCTATAATTGAAATAGTCTGTTCCTATCTATTACATAATTTTTCTTTTCTTCATCAAGTTTACACTCTCATTTCTGTTTCTTAATTTTCTTTCTTTTTTTTTAATCCTTTATTCTTATGGTTATGTCTTTCTTGACTCCACCCTCTCTTTTAGCGATTCTTTTCCTTATTCTCCTTATTAAATTGAACATATTTCTACAGTGAATTATTTATGTATGAAAGTGTGTGTGTGTGTGTGTGTGTGCGTGTGTGTGTTAGATTTTATCTTTTGGTCCCATTAGCAGTGAGACATTGAAATATCTGCTTTCCTCACCCTTCCTCCATGTTTGAATTCTTCTCATTCAATTTAAGCAAAATGGTAACATTTCCTCTCCCTTCTTCCTCATTTCTTCACTGGCATATTTCTTTTCCCTTTCCTTTCTTTTTAAAAATTAACAAAACAGAACAAAACTACATTCAGATTTTATATTAGTTGTACTTAATTCCCTCTGTGGTCTTTGAAAATATTAGTACTCTAAAAGAACACTTGTTTTTACCATACCCCCCCACCATTGTAAGCATATCATCATTTAATATCTTCTAATTACTTGCATATTTCCCTTTCTAGTTCTATTTGATCCCTATATTTGCATTTCAAAGTTTCTACTCAGCTCTGATTTTTCTTTTTAATCAGGAATACTTGAAAGTTCTATGTTGTATTAAAGTTCTATTCACCCTGTTGCCAGAATTATACTCATTTTTTTTCTAGGTAATTTATTCTTGCGTGTAAACCTTTATCTTTTACAAGACTTTCTCTTCCTTTAGGCAGATTCAACTTAGTCTTAGATAATTTCTTGTTATGAAACTCTATTTTTCTGACTTTTGCAATGTTTTTTCTTTTACATGGAAGCCTTGAATTATGTCTCTAATATGCTTGTATTTTTGATTTGAGAGTTCTTTCAGGAAGGTCTTCTCTTTTTCAGGAGGTGATGAGTATATTATTTTATCATGTTGGCTTCTGATTCTAAGAGATTTGGATAGTTTTCTTTTATGATTTTTTTGAAGTAGGAGATCAAGGACTTTTTTGGGATCATATTTTTTCAGAGAATCCAGTAATTCTTAAATAATCTCTTCTTGATCTTTTTCTAGCCTTAAAAAAATGTAACGCTTTGTATCTTCTTCTCTCTCTCCCTTTTCAATCTTGTGCTCTAATATTTCTTGTTGTTTCATAGTCATCAAGTTCTGCTTGCTTTATTCTATTTTGGGGGATCCCAATACTTGGGTAAGATTTTATACTTTTTGTTCTAAACTATTATGCTTTCAATTTTTTTCATATCAAAATATAACTTATTTGTAATTTACTTTAAAAAATCTCTTTTTTTATTCTTTCTAACCACTCTTTTAATCCTTATAACATTATTTTTTTCTCTGAGACTTTTCTTGTAGTTGTAGTTACTTTTTCTTCTGGGTTTACCTCTTGAGCCTGCCTTTCTTCATTGTATTCAGTGTTTTCTTCTGTTTTACTTAAGTTTTAGATCTAAATTATTGGATTCAGATTTTACAATTGAGCCAGTTCACTCATATGCTTATTGATATATAAGATAGATCTGATTTATTCTTGTCCCCTTTGTATTTTGAATGCCCATGCCAATTGGGATAAGGTGTCTAATATTAGGCCTCAATGTTTGCTTCAATTCTTGTTATCTACCTCAGTATCCATATCCTTCCCATTCTAGATTTAATATTTTCTGTCTTTTTTCATAATTCTGAGTAAGAGTTGATTCCATCTTATGATGTGGTCCTGAAGGGTTCCAGCAGATTGTTGAAGATCTTGCTGCTCTCAGGCCTCCTGCATGTTAAATGGAAAAGGAATGAGATTTGTTTTATTTGACTTGAGAAGGCAGAGCCAGAAACATGGGCTGAAGTGCCAAGGCAAATTTTGATTCAATATCAATATCCTAATAATAGGGCTATACAAAAATGAGATATGTTTTCCCAGAAGGCAGTGGGTTCTTCCTCACCAGAAATCTTTAGGCAAAGGTTGGATGGTCTCTTGATTGGACTATTGTAGTAGGTATTATTATTTTTATTGGAGGAGTTGAACCATATAACTTTCAAATCTAAAATTACATGATTCTGTTCCCCCTGGCCATCATCTGTGCCAATGGCATAGTTTGGGCATGACTAAAACACTCACTAATACATATCTGTGTTTTAACTTGAGAGGATGGAATGGAATGGGGATTAACATATCAAGTTGCCCCTCCATTGAAAAAGTTATATAATATTTTAAAGCAAGAAACACAGTAGGAAAATCTCAAGGAGGTTAGGGAGTCATGGTAACAGAGGCAATCACAGTTACTGAGCTGATTAGCTCATTGCTTTATGCCTGAGCTCTTGGAGGAAAAGGTAAAATAGGGAAAGGAAAAACTGATTCAGTTCAAGGTAAAAACTGGAGTATGACACAAGGATATATTATTGAAAAAAAATTAGGTCTATAGGAAGTCTTAACTGTTACTAAATAATAGTTTTTTTTTTTAACTTCTTATCCCTTCCATAAGTCGATCAACCAGAACTGTACTTGAACTAGAGAAACAAAGATAACATTCTTTTGCAATATTTCTTGCCTTAAGGGACTTATATTACTCTGAGGGTGGTAAGAATAATTAACACAATAGATGATAAGTGTTATATACATATACATATACATACTCACATATATACACCCATACATATACATGTGAGTATCAACACATGTATGTATATGTACAAATGTATATATAAAATAAACACACATATACAACACATATATTACTGTCAGTGCATATGGATATATATACATGAGTATATGTGTAATATACATTATATATACATATATAAATATGGTATTGAATCTGATGAAGATGAAATGCAATGGAGATAAAAAGTAATGCTTTACTCTTGAGTTTAAAAATTCAGTTTCTTGGACACTACTAAATTGTTGGTTGAGTTGTGAATTGATCCAACCATTCTGGATAGCAAATATGGAACTATGCTCAAAGGACTATTAAACTGTGCATATTTTTTGATCCAGCAAAGTCTGTACTGGATTTGTTTCTGAAAGAAATCATAAAAAAAGGAAAAGGGCCTACATGTACAAAAATGTTTGTAGCAGCCCTTTTTGAAGTGAAAAGAAACTGGAAACAGAAAGGACGCCCATCAGTTGGGGAATGGCTGAATAAGTTATGATATATGATTGTTATAGAATATTATTATTCCATAAGAAACGATCAGCAGGATGATTTCAGAAAGGCCTGGAGAGACTTACATGAAGTGATGGTAAGTGAAGTGAGTAGTAACAGGAGATCATTGTACACAGTAATAACAAGATTATGTGATGATCATGTCTGTTGGATGTGGCTCTATTCAACATTGAGGTGAGTCAGGCCAATTTCAATAGTCTTGTGATGGAGAGAGCTATCTGCAACCAGAAGCGAACTGTGGGAACTGAATATAGTATTTTCACCTTTTGTTGTTGCTGTTTGCTTACTTTTTGTTTTCTTTCTCTTTTTTTATCTGATTTTTCTTATGTAGCATGATAAGTGTGGAAATTTGTATAGAAGAATTGCACATGTTTAACCTATATTGGATTATTTGATATCTAGGGGAGAGGTTGGGGGGGAGGGAAAGAGAAAAATTTGGAACACAAGGTTTTCCAAGGGTGAATGTTGAAAACAATCTATACATATATTTTGAAAATAAACAGCTAAAAAATTCATTTTCATGAATAAAAGATAAAGGAGACATGCTTAAACTGTGTTTAAAAAAAGATAAGAGGATTTTAGTAAGCTGATTTCATCATGAGTCAGCAGTGTGACATGGTGACCATTGCCTCTATTTTCTCACATTTGATACACTGAAATCTAGCTCCCATTTTGGCCCTATGCAAAGATCTCTATTCTTATCTCTATGTACTTCTACTTTTTACTTCAGGGACATCACCATTTTAATTTCCCTCCCTTTTCTACTGCTTTAATTGAAAAAAAAAATTCTCTAGTTTTTTTTTAAGGTTCTATTGATTACTTTGTTTTCATGCTAATAATTTCTGGATATATGCCTTCTGGTCTTCGCTTTTAAGAGGAAAACCAGAGCCCAGGACAAGCCAGGCAAAAGGGGAAAAAGGGATGGACTCTCTCTCTCTGGGGAACGAGAACCACCAGAAAGACAATTTGCCTGCAGAGTAATGAGGAAACCAGTTTTAGCAATTCATCCTACAATTAATTTAGCAAGCATCTAAGTAAGCATCTCTGGTGAGAGTTTGCTGAACCCCCTTTGGGGCTGCTCATCCACTTTTGGTGTCCACCTAGCACTCAACTCTCATGTGTGGCTCTAAAAGCTGCAGCATATGTAGCAGCCACATCCCCCAGTAAAATCATCTTGGCAGATAGGCTAAACCAGATCAATTCCTGACTCTCAAACCTGTTGGGGAGTTAGGAGAGTGTCTACCCCAAGCACATGAAGATTTTCTTGGTGGAATGGGTATATGAGAACAATTTGTTCAATCAAAGGCAGCTGAAGCAAGCATGGTGGAGTGCTTAGAATTTGGTCAGACACTGAAGACATTCCAGGCTATGGAGGAACTTCTTGACTTTTGTCCTGATACTAGACTTTGATGACTCTGAATGAGAAAGTGAAGCAGCTCTACCTCACTTAAATCCATTTTACAAATGAATCAAGGCATCTCTTGTGATATCACTGATTCTCTTCAAAAATGAGAGGCAAATAACAATATTAAGTCCTGACTACACCAGGCACTGTGCTAAGTGTTAGGGATGCAAAGACAAAAAAGAAACAGACCCTGCTTGTTACATATTTCCCTTTCCAAGAGGTTGGAGGACATGGCTCTGCAGAAAGGACCAGTACCCATGCCCAGTTCCTTGGGAAGTACATTGATCTGCCTCTGCTCCTGAAGAAGGAAAATGCAAGGAAGAGTGGGGATGTGATTCATCCAAGATCACACAGTCTGTAAGTGTCAGAGTCCAGGAGACTTAGGATAAAAATCCCATCGCTCATTGGCTTGTATACTTTTAGACCCCTGAAAATTGTAGCAGCTCCCACTTTGGACACCTCACTTACCAGTGGCAGTGTGAGGGGTGGGTGCATTATGTGCATTACCTACATGACCTTAAGCAACTTATTTTCCTCCTTCGAATCTTGATTTCTACCAATGCAAAATAGGAGGATGGAAAGAGGAAGATCTGTGAGCTCCTGTCCAGTTTTAATTGCTATGAGTTCTTTGTGGTTGCTTTATTGTCTTAAAGAACTCTCTTTGAGCGTGATAAGTGACAGACAAAAACTAGAATCCTCTCCCTTGCTGTTCTCAATGGGCAGCGAGTTTCCCACCAGTTCAACATGTCTAAAATTGCCTGTGGGTGAGAGCCAGGCCCAGATCGATTTGTATTAGTTTGCCATGGAAATGTCAAGTATGACCTCATTCTTGTCCGGGTGTCTAATCCTATTTTGAAGCCCTGTCATGCCCCTGCTGAGGGTCAGTGCACTGGTGAATAGAAACCCCTGCACCTGCTTCCTCCTCTGGCTCCTCCTCTTCTGCTTGCCCTTTGGGGCACAACTGAAGAAGAGTCCGATTGGCAAATAGGCTCCCCCCACTGCAGGGACACTGAACAATGCCCATCTGGGGGATTTGGTGGAGAGTGATGTGAAGCCATGGGTTAAATAAGCATGAAAAGCAAGCAAGTGCCTAAAAAGGGGAAAGACCCCAGCAGGGAGAGGAACAAAACAGAGTTCTGTCACACCTCTCAGAGCCAAAGTCTGGCCTTGAACTTGGCCAGACCATGAAAGACACTGAATAAAACTAACCTCCCCAAAACAAGGATTTGACTGTTGGCTCATGGCACTGATATTTCATTGATAGGACAGATACTGGCAGGAAAGTCTGAACCCACAGTGATGAGTAAGCAAAGTCGAAATTCCCAAACCAATATTTACAGTCATGACATTGACAAAAAGACTAAAACTTCATGAGTAAGCTAGAGGTAGGGATGAGTAATTTAGATTTGTAGTTGCAAACCTATGAACTAATTATAAAAATTATAAACACAGAATTTCAGAGTTGGAACAGACTTCAGAGACTATAGCGTCTAACTCAGAATGGATCAGAATCTTCTCTTCCACATGCTTGTAAGGGGTAATGAGACATGATATAATGAGGGACAGGTGATGGGAAAATGACCAGCAAAGATCCAGTACTTGAAGCATGAACAGTTATTCTCTTGGCTGATGCTAATTTTACATGGGAATTCAGAATCAAATTTAGACAATGATGACTCAAGGTTAGTGCTTGTGATGATGGAAAGCCTTCTAATTGGCTTTAGAAATGGATGATCAATGAATCTAAGTCATGTTCTCTAGGACATACAAAGAATTCAAGTGGTCAATCTCTTATTCTCTTCTCTGATGATTTTTATTTTATTTTTAAATAACATTTTTTATTTTCAGAATACATGCAAAGATAATTTTCAACATTTCCCTTTGCAAAGCCTTGTGTTCCTGTTTTTTCTCCCTCCTTTCTCCCATTTCCTCTCCTAGACAGCAAGTAATGCTATAACATATGTTAAATAATATGTTAAACATGTACCATTCTTCTATATATATTTCAACATTTATCATGCTGCCCAAGAAAAATCAGATCAAGAAAGAAAAAATGAGGAAAAAACAAAAAGCAAAGAAACAACAACAAAAAGGTGAAAAATTATGTTGTGATGCACATTCAGTCCCTTTAAGTCTTCTTTCTGGATGCAGATAACCCTCTATCACAAGTCTATTTGGAACTGGCTTGAATCACCTCATTGATGAAAAGAGCCACATCCATCAGAATTAATCATCGATGACTTAAAAGAATTTTTTATTAACTTTTATTTTTCTGGTTATACATGTATATTAATTTTTAAATGTACATTTATTTATGAATCATGTTGGGAAAGAAAAATCAGAATAAAAGGGAAAAACCACAAGAGAGGAAAAAAAAACAGAAAAAAGAAGTGAGCATAGTATGTGTTGATTTTCAATTCAATTTCCATAGTTCTCTTTTTGAATGCAGACTGTATCTTCTATCCAAAGTTTATTGGGATTGCCTTGGATCACTGAGCCCCTGAGAAGAATCACATCTTTCATTGTTGGTCATCACACAATCTTGCTGTTACTGTGTATAAGATATTCCTGGTTTATCTCCAATTGTTCACTGAAGAAAGCCATATACACCCAGAGAGAGGGATGTGAAATGTGGACCACAACATAACATTCTCATACTCCTTGATTGATGTTTGCTTACATTGTGTTTCCTTTATCTGCTATATCGTTTGTGTAGATAAGATTTTTCTTGCACAACAATGATAAGTTTGGAAATATGTATACATATATTCGATTTGCCAATATTTCAACATAATTAACATGTAGTGGATATCCTGCCATCTAGGGGAGGGGTGGGGAGTTGGGGGGAAAATTTGTAACGGAAAGCTATGTAAGGGTTATTGTTGAAGAATTACCCACACATATGTTATGCAAATAACATAAAATTAAAAAAATAAAAAATAAATAAAAATAAATAAAAAAATTAAAAAAATTAAAAAAAAAGATATTCCTGGTTTTATTTGTTTTGCTCAGTAGTTCATGAGGACTTTTAATTAAGGAGGATCTTTGGGAGGAACTAGGTAGGAGAGGAGAACTTTATCCCCCATATGGTAGCACATGTCCATAAGCACATTCATTTTTTGCTGGTCTTTGATAAATGAATGTTCTGAGAAGAGAATCATCAAGTAATAGCTGAGTTTGGGAAATCCATGAGAGCCACTGGAGATATCCCACTGGACACTAGAGTTAACATTAAATATAAAAACAAACTAATGCAATAAGAAAACAACTTCACCAATATCATTTGCAAGAAGTTAACTTGTTAGGATTTAAAAAGCTCCTAGACCAGGAATTGAAAGTTATGTCCTTGTTCCCACATATTCCCTACATGTATGCATCACTACTTTTGTAATTCAAGTATGAGCTAACTCTTCCCAGGAACTTTTTTTTGGGGGAGGGGGAGGGCAGGAAGGAAAAACAAAGAGGCAAGGAATATTTGTGTTGCCTTATGTTAAGTTTTAGCAACTATCCCCAGGTACAAGTTTAAGGGATTTTTTTGCATCCTTCTTTCCTTGCTATCTTTTTTTTTTAAGGTGATTTAGTTTCTATATAAGCTAACTTAGACATGGGAGCATACTGAATGAAGACTCATGAATGATAGTATTAAAAGGTACCACCATTCAATGTTTCCTTTAGAACCCTGATGAGGGCAATTTTCTTCCCTCTGGAAAATTAATCTTGTAAGTCCAATGCCAATTCAAAGGAAATGCAACAAGAGGATCATTGATTCAGTTCTTTAGAGACCATTGTAACGAACCCTAGCATTTTATTGGAGAGAAACTGAGGTCCAGAATAATAAAAAAGGATTAGCTGAGGATCACACATCTAGGAATTTAGATAGGATTTGAACTCTTTCTGACTTCAAGGCCATTATTCTCAGACTAACTTGGGCTCCAAGAACCCCAGTGACCCTTGAATGGAATACTTGCCATAGACTTAAGTGCTGGCAAACACATGATTAGTCTTTGGGACTTAATAACTAAACGTGAAAGTCCTACATGTTTTAAAAAAAAAAACTTGCCCCTGGTAACAATCAACTTAAGTTCTTTATTCAGTGTCACTAAGAAAAGTAGTTGAAAATATTGGTTTGGGAAATTAGACCTTGCTATCTCACTACCAGATAGGAATAAATAGATAGGAATTTACTTAAAGTCCATGAGATAATGATGACTGATAGAAAACAGAGGGAAAATAGAGCTTTTTGATCTTTATTTTGCTTTGTTTAGCACCAATTTTCAAAAAAAGGGAAGAGGTCAGATTCTGACGTTCATCATCGAGTGAGTTTGATTTTGGTAACTGGGAAAATTCTAGAATGAATCATTAAAGGCATGGTTGACAAACATCTAGAAAAAACATAAGGAGCCAGTCTAAGATCACTCCAGAATAATTTCCTTTCCCTTTTTTTTAGACAAGATTATCCACTAATCTAATAAAGGGACTTAAAGTTGAATTAGATTTTAGCAGAATTTTTATTTTATTTGTGGAGGCAATTGGGGTTAAGTGACTTGCCCAGGGTCACACAGCCAGGAAGTGTTAAGTGTCTGAGGCCAGATTTGAACTCAGATCCTCTTGACTTCAGGACTGGTGCTCTATCCACTGTACCACCTGGCTGTCCCGCAGAACTTTTGATTAAGTACATTACACTATCCCTGTGGTAAAGAGATATGGACTACATGTTAGCTGAGTTCAGTTTGAGTTCTAGATTTAAAGAATTGTTATTAATGGTTCCATATCAAAGTGGCAGTAAGTCTATAGTGGTATATCCCAGAGATCTATACTTGTGCTATTTGATTTTTTTTATTGATAACTTGGATAAAGGCATAAAGAGTATGCTCCTCATATTTGCTGCGAGGAGAAATAGCTAACAAAATGAATGAACCAAAATGATTTTGACAGGCTAGACACTGAGTTGAATCTAAAAAGTGGAATTGAATAGAGACAAATATGAAATCTTACATTTGTGTACAACAAATAAAGAAAAAAGTTCACAAATACAAGATAAGGATGGCATGGTTAGCTGGCACTTGTCTTGAAAAGCCTGTGATCTTGGGCTGCATTCACAGGGGCATATTTTTTAGGAATAAAGAGGTGATAGTCTCACTGCTCTCCATCTTCATCAGACATTGCCTGAAATTTTGTGTTGGATTCTGGACATCAGGGTTTAAGAAGAACATCAATAAGCTGAGAAAGGTACCTAGGAGGGCAGCCCCTGTGGTGAAGCTTCTTGAGTTGAAGTTCAGTTGCCTAGAGAAATCTCAGGAAGAACATGAGAGCTGTTTTCAAATATCTGAGAGGGAAGGATTAATCTTGTTCTATTTGGCCCCAGAGAGCAGAACCAGGAGCCAGGGGTATAGGTTGTAAAGAGGCCAATTGAAGCTCAGGAAAAACTTAACAATTAGAGTTGGCTAAAAGCAAAATGAGCTGCCTCACATCATCTGCTGTCCTTAAATATTTTCAAGAAATACTACTTTTCTACTGTGGGAACTCCTTTCATGTGTGGGGTGTATTGAGACCACTGCTAACTTTCCAATTTTGTGAATTCAACGAAAGGGATGACCATGTCATTTTAAAAATTTGTTTCTTCCCTAGCTTCTATCACAGTGGTTGCTCACTATTGTTTCTTCATAATTGTTTGTTTAGCTAGCATTTACATAATGCTTTGAGGTTTGCAAAATGCTTATCAAATATTATTTTATTTTATAAATCAATGAATGATTATTTATTGATTATTATTATTATTATCATTTATCAATCATTTATAGACTGATATCTGTACTTGGATTCAATGCAGCATTTGAGAGCATGAATCTCTCATCCACTGTAATGTATGCATACCTTTTCCACTTCTACCCCCAATTTGTTAATGAAGATGTGTTCCCCTTGCCCATGCAGATTTGTGTGATATACATGGAAAAATTCAACTTGCGTTTTAAAAGTTGGGTTCTAAAATTTCCAAGAACACAAAATATCTGCCAACTAGGGCTAAGTCCTCGAGAGATAAAATAAACATGGAGTTGCTTGACAAGGAGAATTTTTTCCAAGTTTCTGTATTTTATACAAGAATGATTTCAAACACATGTGGTTATAAGCTTATCAGATTTCCAAAAATGAACCTTCTATAAAAATCACACTGGGCCCCTCAGCTGTGTTTTCTTCCATTATTTATAGACAAATTGAAAACAAATGTCCTTAAAAAAAAAGGACAATGAACTGGAACCATCTGTTAGAAATGCACTTTTCCTCCAGAATTCATCAGCAGTCCAAACCTGTAGTAAACCAAGAGCTTAACTTTCATAAGAAGCCCTGCTCCAGTTATTGATGGCTTCAGTGACAGCTCACAGAAAAAAGTGTGAATGCCCATCATAGCAATATCCAATGTTTTGCCAAGTCAAGGTGGGATAGAGCTAAGGAGCCAGGGGCCACAGGATTATCAGCAAGCGTTTTCACGTGGAGTGCCAACTAAAGTACTTTTTTTCCCTAAAGAAAATGCTTTTTTAGCCATCATGGGCTATCTTAGGATACTTGTAAATATTTTAGAGACATGTACAAGCATTTCCACTCCAGCCACTGCAAAAAAAAAAATCCTCCTGAGAATTCTTGACCATAAGGAATGTTTATCAGAAAGGTAAGAGGGGCAGCAAATCTGGAAAATTGCTTGCACGCTTTTGGCTGTCTTACCTGGTCTCAAAGCACAGTGGTTTGGCTCAACCATGAAAACATAGATTTTTATTTGGAAATTTCATGAGTGATATCAACATGTACATTTTGAAAACCTTCTCTTGGTTGATTGAGATGCTACCAAATAAAAACTGGCTTCAAATCTCCTTTTAATGAAAAGGTAGCTTGAGATTCTGCTTCACCAAATTATATCATGCATTACTGTAAAATGATTGGCAAACCCTAACATACCATCGAAATACCAGTAGTTATTATTATTATTATTATTACCACTACCACTGCTGTTACTACTACTGCTACTATTAATATTAGAAAACTAATTCACATCTTATTTGATGGAGTTCAGGTAAAAACATCCCTGGTATAAGTTACTATTATATTTAATGTTATATGAATTTTTGTAAGGTAGATAAAAAGAACTGATCTTTTTTTTTAGCTGAGTAAATGTTTTAGGATAGAAACTCATCCTTTTTAGAATCACTGAAAACATTCTTAGTACAACTTCAATATCAGATAGCCCTAAACACTGATGTGCACTTCCTGTATGTGATTTTGATTTCTTCACCTATAATAATAAATAATTATAGCTAACATTTTACAAATATTATATCATTTGATCTCCAAAACAATTCTTGGAGATAAATACTATTGTTATCTCCATTTTGTAGATGAGGAAACTGAGGCAGACAGAGATTAAATGATTTATTCAATGTTACACAGTAAGTGTCTGACATGGGTTTTCATAACTTCATGTTCAGTACTCTATCCAAAGCTTTCTCTGATCCAAGAATTCCAAATCAACTTTTCTCTGTTTCCATTTCTCTCTCTCTCTCTCTCTCTCTCTCTCTCTCTCTCTCTCTCTCTCT
>JAJPUD010004337.1:79490-109794 GCA_023553655.1 Myrmecobius fasciatus
CTCTCTCTCTCTCTCTCTCTCTCTCTCTCTCTCTCTCTCTCTCTCTCCAAATATATGTATACATTTATAAATATAACATATGTACATAATTATATTTGAAAAATTATGCAGTGCTTTACATATTTTTTAGGTTTACAAAGCACTCTTTCCACTTCAAGTTATATCATTTAAAATTTCAAATTTAACAAACTCACCAAGAAAGGGGGAACATTTTCATGAACTAATTACAATAGAAATAGATTTTATGTGAAATTGCCAATCTTTATTGCTTTTAGCATAGATATGCATAATAAATTCAATATATTACTTTCAAAGTTATCCTGTTTCTTTTGTGTTTTCCTCTGAACTTTCTGTTTCCTTTTAAAGTATCTCAATGACCTTTTCTTTGATTTGTTTCTTTTCTTCTTTTTTTGGTAACACTATTTATAGATCTTCTACCCCTTTGCTAAATTTCTTTCCTTTAAAACACACATACACATTATCTTTGTAATAAATATAGTCAAGTACAACCAATTCACACATTTGTTATATTTAAATATGTTCGTCTCAATCTGCTTCTCTGTTGGGAGACAGATAGCTTGTTTCTAGGTCTATATATTTGAAAAATTTTCATTCCATTTAGCTTGAAGACTTAACAATCTGGTGACATCTGTTAAAGCATTTTTTTCACAAGTTTTCACAAATCAGCGTCATGTTCAGGTGATTATGGGTAGCAATTTGGTCTCTGTTTATGACTTTTTTTTTTTGCAATTTGATTGATAGAGTTTTACAGATTATTTTAAGGTCTATGTAATATGGGAATTTGGTGTCTGACAATTGATTAAGCAAATGGGTCATGCCTTTACTGAGGAATTAGGTAATATGGCTGAGAGAGATGCTTGAAATGGGCAATGTATTTTGATTCAAGGATCAAAAAAAGAGTTAGTTTTCCCTTCTCCTTATCAGAAAAGAGAATAAATAGCTGAAATCTCACAGAAGGTGAGGAAGATATGCTTTGAAGAAAGATAGGTCTCTCAAGGGTGACTGGGATGGAAAGGGACAGAGTAGTTGTGATGAGAGTCTATTGTATTGCTCTTATTACAGTGGAGTAGAAGTAACTTTTGCTGCCTTAATCTGGAGTGCGGCATTGGAAAGGAATGCCCCAAACTCTTTCAGGCAGTTTGTGAGCTCAAAGCTATTTTCATAAAAATAGCAAATAATTTTTAGTAAATATTGATAGATACAACTCATATTTTAAAAAGCTCTTTAGGTTACTAAATAATTTTCATGAGTGTAAAGAAGTCCTGAGACCAAAAGTTTGAGAACTGCTGATTAGAAAAATCCAAAAGCTTTTTGCTATTTCTTAGTAAAGTAATATCTGCTTATTACAAAAGTATTTCTGTAGAGGATTCTCTACCCCCTCACTATTTATCATATATTCTAAGAATATCTATCAGTCATTTTCATCCTTTATGGTGGGAATATATTCATCTGCTGTTAGCCACCTTAGGGTACTAAGCCCCATGTTATGCTTTTTCTTAAGATGCTTTCTAATTGTTGTCCATTTGGTAGTTATAGAAGTGTACATTAAGATTGGTATTGCATAGATACGAACTACATTAAATAAGTTCTTTTCATTGCTTTGATTTCAGAAGCTAGTAAGTTTCTTGATGTCTATAGTATCTTGAATGGAAGTATTTCTAAGTATTGCCTTTCTCCATTGGTTAAATTTAATATCTGATAAAGGCTCAAAGTTTTAAATTTTTATCTTTTTTTGATGCATATCCAGATTTTTTTCAACCAAGTGAAAATGATATTTTTTCTTTAATTTTGGAGGCAGATTCTGTGAAATGCAATTGTTTATTGTGTTTTTGGTGAAGTTATATAGTTGTATCATCCATGTTCATCAAGTCATAGATAAATGTTTGGATTCAGCTCTTTTTTTAGTTTGGAAGCTATGCTTAGTGCTATTTAGGAGAAATGGTAATGGATTTAAGGTTAGGCAGAATCATAATGGGTTTTCTTATACATATACATACATGTTTATATACACACATACATAGAAATTATATATATATATATAACTTTCTTATAAAATGCCATATTTTATAACAATTGTTCTAGATAATGTTGTGTTAGCAATATCTTTTAAGTAGAGAATAGTTTTCTTTGAGAATATCAAATTGTTGCTGTGAAGTTGTGTCTGACTCTGTGACCCCATTTGAGGTTTTCTTGGAAAAGATACTGGAGTGATTTGCCATTTCCTTCTCCAGCTCATTTTACAGATAAGGAAACTGAGGCAAATAGGGTTAAGTGACTTGCCCAGAATTACATAATTAATAAGTATCTGAGACAGAATTTGAACTCAGATGTTTCTGACCCCAGATTAAGTGCTCTATCCACAGTGTCATTATGCTGCCCATTAAATATGCTACCATTTTTACTGTACTTAGATCTATTTTATACACTTTCAGTCTATGAATAAACTATGAGTTTTGAATTGAGTCAATGGTTTTGTGTATCTTAGTGGTGCAATGAATAGAGCACTGAGCTTAGAATCAGAAAGATCTGAGTTCAGATCCTACCTCAAACACTTTCTAGCTATGATTCTGAGTAAGTCCCTTAATTTTTTGTTTCACTTTAGCAACAAATGATATTTGCAAAATGTTTGGCAAACCTAAAAGAGCTATGTAAATGATAGACATTATTACCAACCAATGTCAATATTAGAGTACTTTCAGTCAGTTTGTTCAATAGTTACTAATTTATGCCAGTGAGATTTCTCTCTCACATTGTTTATCCTCAGTAAATATTGTTTTCTTGTAAAGGTTTATAGATTTATTTTATACTTTGTATCAAAAGTTTTACTATAGTTATGTGAGAAAAAATACAGAAATCAGAGGCCATAGAGAACTCCCAAAGTTGTTTGTCACCATCATGAAAAAGAGGAAATGCAGAAGGAGGATTCTCAATAGTTACTCGAGTATTCTAGCTGTTTCTGGCTGGGGATGACATTTAACTGATTGCATTAAGCATGAAATATTAAAATGCCTTTTAAGTGAGATCCATAATTAATTAAAAGATTCCTGTCTGATTAACTACATCAGAAAATTAAATTAATGAGTAATAGCCAATGTCTACATTGTTGTTCAATGATATAGCTAACCTTAGAAGAGATAGTGCTTAAGAATATATATCTTGGACCAGTGCTGTCTATATTCAATGATCTGGGCCTACAAACTAAAGAGAAAGAAGGCTGTTCTGACTTTGAGATATTGAATAGTGTTTTTTAATGACCCTAAACTTCTTCCTGAAACAAAGGCCAATCTTTTCTTTCTTTTAATTATTTTTCTTTTCTTTTCTTTTTCTTTCTTTCTTCTTTCTTTCTTTTTCTCTTTCTCTCTTTATTTTCTTCCTTCTTTCTTTTCTCTCTCTTTCTTTTTCTTTCTCTCCCTCTTCTTCCCTCCCTCCCTCCCTTCCTTCCTCCCTCCCTCCCTCCCTCCCTTCCTTCCTTCCTTTCTTTCTTTCAGACAAGAGAGATATAAACCAGATAATAAAACAATTAAATTGATTCAGATCTAGCTCAATGGCTGAATTCAAAGAATTAATGACTCCATGTTAAAATGATAGGAAGTCTACAATGGAGCACCACGGCAATCTGTGCTTGGTTGGTTTTGTGCTGTTTAATAGTTTGTCAGTGAGTTGGTATGTTGAGCAAATCACAGTTGATAGATGGTTAAGAAAGAAGAATAGGACTTTTGCTTGGAGTAATTAGAAAGAAGACTAACACAGTGGATGATAGTCAGGATCTAAAAGGATCTGAATAAATTTTTGACAAGGTAGAGTACTGGGGCCATATCTCTTAAGATGAGTCAACAGGGATAAATGTAAAGTCATTTGGGGCACAAAAATCAATCTCACAAGTATTTGATAGGGGGAGTATTAGTTAGATAGCAGATATTTTGGAGATGACATTCAGGGGATAGAATTATTAAGAAAAAGACATTAGATGGGAACTTTTTTTATAACAGCTTTTCATTTTTCAAAATACATGCAAAGAGAGTTTTCAACACTCACCCTTGCAAAATCTTGTGTTTCAAATTTTTCTCCCTCCCTCTCTACCTCTCATCCCCTAGATAGCAGGAAATCTGATATAGGTTAAACTTGTGCAATTTTTTTACACATATTTCCATAATTATACTGTACAAGAAAAATCAGATGAAAATGGAAAAAATAAGAAAAAAACAAGCAAATGAACACCAACAAAAAGGTGAGAAAACACATTTAGTCCCCACAGTCCTCCCTATGGATGCAGATGGTTCTCTCCATCATAAGACCATTGGAATTGGCCTGAATCACCTTGCTATTGAAAAGAACCATCTATCAGAATTGATTATCATATAATCTTTCTGTTGCTGTGTACTATGTTCTCTTGGTTCTACTCACTTCACTTTAGCATCTGTTCATGTGTAGATCATTTCTTCAAGAACAATATTATTCCACAATATTCATATATCATACCTTATTTAGCCATTCCCCAACTAATGGGCATCCTCTTAGTTTCCAGTTCCTTACAATTACAAAAAGGATTTCTACAAACAGTTTTGCACATGTGGGTCCTTTTCCCTTTTTTATGATCTCTTTGGGATACAGAACCAGTAGAGACACTGCTGGATCAGAGGGTATGCATAGTTGGTAGCCCTTTGGGCATAATTCCAAATTGCTCTCCAATGGGTGAATCAGTTCACAACTC
The DNA here is from genome assembly GCA_023553655.1 of Myrmecobius fasciatus. Taxonomy (NCBI): domain Eukaryota; kingdom Metazoa; phylum Chordata; class Mammalia; order Dasyuromorphia; family Myrmecobiidae; genus Myrmecobius; species Myrmecobius fasciatus. Next base: position 84,223 of record JAJPUD010004337.1, read on the forward strand.
TACCAACAATGTATTAGTGGATAGGAAAATTTTCTAAAATCACTTACCCACATTGACCCTGCAGATATTTAGGAAAAATTTGTGGGGTACTGGAAAGAAGCAGCTAGATAGTGCAATGAATAGAGTACTGGGTCCAGAGTCAGGAAGATTTATTTTCCTGAATTCAAGTTTGGACTCAGACATTTGCTAGCTATGTGTCCCTGGGCAAACCACTTAACCCTGTTTGTTTCAGTTTCCTTAGCTATAAAATGAACTGAAGAAGGAGATAGCAAACCCCCTCCAGTATCTTTGCCAAAAAAACCCACCAAAAAACCAAAAACAAAACCCAAAACACAACTGAGCTGGACATGCCTGAACAACAAATAGCAGCAACAATATCTAGAAAGAGCATTGTACTTGGAACCTGAGAATCTATGATTAAATCCTTGCCATCATTACTAACTCTGTGACCTTGGGCCATTTAATTCATCAAGTTTTCATTTCCTTATCTATAAAATGAAATTAACATTCCTTTTAGTTTCTACCTTGTGAAGTTGTAGTAAAAGAAGAAAAAAAACTACTTCATTATTATTATTGTTCAAATAGGGAATTAAACAGAGAGTGATAAAGCAGTGTATTCTGGGTAAACCAAAAACATTACAGCTTCCCTAGAATGTAATTGTACTATAATAGAATGTAAGCTTGAAGGCAGAGACTATTTCATTTTTGTCTTTTTGTCCCCACTGCCTATCACAATACCTTAATATATATCTGCGGGACTGAACTGGATTTAATTGGCTTTCTAAGAGCCAGTTGTACAGAATTGAAATAAAAACTGGCTTTAGAGAAGGATAATTTCCCTTTGAATCCCGGCTCTTTTGCTTACTACATGTGTCACTGAGGCTGCCATTTCTCTCTGGGCCTTGGTTTCTTATTTGTAACATGAAGAGATTGGGCAAGATGACAAGGAAAAACTCTCTTAACAGGGGTTGTGTTGGAAGTGGCTTAGTCTGGCTTAAGAGAGCTGATTGTGAAATTTTCAGTGAGAGCACATACACCCTGAAAATCAGCAAAATCAAGCTACAAATCAAGGCTTGAGTTAGTGTTGTGTTGAATATCTAGGCAGAAGAAAGAGATGGAGAAAATCCTAATCATTCAGATCCAACTTGAAAATATATGAAATGTACATTTTGTTTTTGAAAAGGCAGTTGTTAAACATTTACCAGTGTACTCCTGCTTTCATTTCTCCATCAATGATCACAGATGATACAAGACAACAGCTCCTACCCAGCATCCTCTCCTTAGCCACATGTCTTTTGTTGTTGAAGATGTATGTTTCATTAAACATTTGCAGCACACTTGTGCATTTTATGGGACTTGATAATTTATTTTTATTGGGCTATTATTCTCATGTAATCCATGTTCACTCTTAGCTTCTTTTCACCATTGCCTTCATTTCTGCTGTTTGAAATCTGACATTCTAAAGGAGACTGATCAATTGTTTATGGGAAAAACAGACATGAGGATTTTAGTACTTTTTTTAGCCTCTGATTCTGAGGGACTGACAGAAAAATAACGATGGCATACCAAAGACATGTGTTCTTTCTGAGGATGCTCTCAATGTCTTTGAGAATGGAAAGGTCAGGTGTCACCAATAAAGGTTAAATTACAGCACATTCTTCTAGAAAGAGGGAAGCAATTGATGGTATCTAAGCTGCAGATGTCCTGGTCTTTGGCTCAGATTCTGGGCCTTAAGCCATTTAAGCAAATCAGGTTTCCATGGTTTTGCATGAATATTTGCAGCCACTGTCAGGATTTACTTAGAAGATGCCCTCTTCTTGACTTCAGGCTGAATGCTCTATCCACTGCATCACCTAGGAAGACTAGAATTCAAATCTAGTGTTAGACACTTACCAGCTGTGCGATCCTAGACAAAATACTTAACTCCTGTTTGCCTCAGTTTCCTCATCTGCAAAATGGGTCACACAGCCAGTAAATGAATGAGTTCAGATTTGAACTCATGAAGATGAATTTTCCTAATACCACTTAGGAACCAAAGCTATAAAGGCAAAAAAAAAAAAATGAGTCTCTGTCCCCTAAGAGTTATATTGTAGAGGAGGAAGTAATATTAAGGGAACTTGGTCTTCCACATTCCTAATCACATGAAAGCCGTAGGATAAAAGGGAGTTAAGCTAATTGTAAAAATTCAGTCATACCAGGTGATCTCTTTATGAGGTATGAATTAATCCCTTAAGTGAATCAGAAAGGAAGCTGTCCTAGAGGATGAAGATTGATAGGATACACCTTAAGGAGAACTTGAATATGAGAGAGACTCAAGAGAAGATTCTGGTTTCTGAGTAGAAGACAAATGGAGCTGGGAGAATGGGCAATGGCAGCCACTAGAAAGGGCTAAGAATGTCTCTGGGAGTGGGGATGGATGCTTGTGCAGATCAGGCATGAGCAGTGTGGGGACAGAAACTGTTTTACTGAAAACAACTCTCCCAACTACAGACTCCAAGGTAGTGATCCTATATCTCCTTTTCCCCCTTGGGATCTTTTGTGGAAGCCTGAAACTTTTCCTTCTGGGAAAGTCTGATTATTTAAAAAAAATCATTTTCCATTGCCTTTGCAATTGGTGTTAAGTTCAGACCATTGCTAGTCTGTGTGTACTAATTCAAAATTTATTTGGGAGGAAGTAGTTGGATGTGCATGTGTAGGTAACATCCCCAGAGAGGAGAGCTATCTAACACTGATGTATTTTGCCAGATCCTTGTTTCTGACTGGGGACTGGGAGCTTATCTGTATATCTATCTATCTATCTATCTATCTATCTATCTATCTATCTATCTATGCAAATATATGTATACACACATATATACACACACATGTACATATATACACATGCATGTGTATATAATTACAGATCCTTTGATAAAACTCAGCAGAGAAAGACTATTTTTTACTGGGAATCTCATATTGGCAGGGAATCAATAGTAAGATGAGGAAGGGGCAAATTGGAATTATTGAACAACCCTTCAGTGAGACAAATGACCCCATCACTGTTACCAAAGTAAAAATGAAATATATATAAATTGAAAGCAAACATAAGGTAATTTCAATGGGATAGGCACTAGGAGCTAAGAGGAGATCAAGGAAGTTGTAATGTAGAAGATAGCATGTTGGCTGAGCTTTGAAGGAAGCTAGAGATGGAAGGAAGGAATTTCAAGTATGGGAGAATATGTATAAAAGCATAGAAAAGAGAGATTGTTGTACATAAAGATTGTTGTGTTGAAGGAATAGTAATGAGACCAAATGGCTGGAATGTTGAATGCATGAAGGGGAGCAATTGGTCATAAGCCTGGAAGGGTCAATTAGCTGGTTTGTGAAGGGCTTTAAATGCCAAACAGATGAGCTTTGACTTTTATTCTCCAGCAGTATAAAGCAATTGGAGATTTGTGAGCAGGGCAGTGACTGGTGTTATAGGAATATCAGTCTGATAGCTGTGTGGATTAGAGAAAGGAGAGAATTTGAGGCACGGTGAACGATAAGGAGACTATTCCAATAGTTCCACTGGGAGGAGATAGGAGGTCTAAGGATGTTAGTAGCGAGAATGGGATGGACATGAGAGATACCCAGGAAGGAAAATGGACCATTGATTCGATATGGAAATGAGAGTGAATGATACCTAATTGTGAACTTGATTGGAAAGAACTGGTGGTACTCTTGAAAGAAACAAGAAATTGAGAAGGCAGAGTGGGTTTTAGGGTAAAAGATAATGAGTCACCTTTGATATTCCTACAGTTTACCCAGGCTGCGCTAATGCACCAAGCTGTTGGAGATTTGGAACTAGAGATGGGAAGAGAGATAAAGACTGAATATGTGCATTTAGGAGCCATCTTTCTAGAGATCATAGATGAATTCACAAAAGCTTATGAGATTTCTGTACGAAAATGTGGAGAGAGAAAAGATGAGAGGCTGGGATAATATCCAAGGAAAATTCCCCACATCATGGTTAGATGTGTTCCTCCTATAAAGGAGACAATTAGAGAGCAATGTCAGGAAAAAGCAGGAAAGAGCAAATAACCAGAAGGAGGATGTAATCAATAGTGTTAAATGTTTCAGAAAGGTCAGGATGGTTGAAGACTGGGGAAAGCTTACTGTATTTAGCAATAATGTGAAAATTGGTGATCTTGAAGAAGAAAAAGGGAAGAAGCAATTATTGACTGCCTACTATGTGCCAGACACCGTGCAAGCCCTTTGCAAATATTATCTCTTTTGAATAGACAATTCAATTCAGTGGTGGGAAAGGAAGCTAAATTCAAGAACTAAATGTTTGTGGTAATGGAGAAGGTAGAAGCAAAAAGTGTAGACAACTATTTCTAAGCAAGGCAGAAAAAAGGAGAGATGCAATTTGATAGCTTGAAGGGATAGCAGAATCAAGTGAAGGTTTTAAAGATGGGGCAGATCTGGGGATGTTTGTAGGCAGCCTAAGGATAAGAGAAGTTGTAAATGAAGGAAAAAGAAGGGATAAGGTCTAAAGAAGAGGGGATGGAGTGTCAGGTGCAAATTGGCATTGACAAGAAGGGTCACTGCATCCTCTGAGACTGAGGAGAGAATGGCGAGTAATGCTGCAGTATGAAACTGAAGAGAAAAGGAGCTCAAAATGGATAACCTCAATAGGCATTTGCTATATGCCCTGTGATGTACTTGGCATTGGAAATACAAATATGAATACAGAAAAGTTCCCACCCTTAAAGGAACTTACATTATTCCTGCTCTTCTAAACCCTATGTTTCAGAATTGCTGTCAACTAAGTCTGAAAGCACCTTTCCCAATTCTTTCCTTCACATTTTCCTCTACTCTTCCCTTCACTGGGCATTTTAGAATATCGCTCCAGCTTCTCCTACCTCCATAGAAACAAGCCTCCTTTCATTCTAGAGCTCTGAATCTTCTAGGACTACTCATCATTTGCTCTAGCGCTGACCTATACTCTTAAGCCCCTTGACTCACAGAACCAGAAGAAGTAGTCAGTCCATTCTGTGTTTCCCAATACTACTTCCAGGCCCTCCTTGGAAATGCATTCCTTCCAGCTTTATCACTGTTGAGATCCCGGCAGTGGTTATCTACCAACTTCCAGTCACTCTTCTTTTTCCAGGAAATTGGCTTATCATCTTTTTCTTCCAAACCTTGGCTGGATTATTGGTGCTTATTCATTGTGATGTTCCTTCTTACACTATAGTTTGTTAATTCATCATGACCTCCATCTCCATCCCATTACAATTATTCATAGTGGGGACCACACCTTAGACTTCATCATTCTTCAGGACCTCATTTCACTTCATTTGGCATTTTATTGGTGGAGATATTAGAGTAGTTTGTGGTTTCTTTCTCCAGCTCATTTTACAGAAGAGCAAACTAAGGCAAACAGGGTTAAGTGACTTGCCCAGGGTCACACAGCCAGTGAATGTTTGAGATCAGATTTGAATTCAGACAGATAAGTCTTCCTGATTCCAAACTTCATGCTTTATGCACTATGGCACCACTTAGCTTCTCTGAATTGTGATCTTAAATTTGTAAGGCAGCATAAAATTCTGAAAAACTGCCAGATTTGGAGTTGGAAGGATGGCTTAAAATCCCAGCTCTGTTATGTATTATACCTCTGACTTTGGGTAAATAACTTTTCTCTCTGAGTCTCAGTCTCTTCATCTGTAAAATATGGTTCTTGAGCTAGATGGCCTCTGAGTTCCCTTTTGGTCGCTAATATCCATAATTATAAACTTTAAAATTCCTCTTTCTAATTATAATCTTTTGTCACTCAATCTCTGTGACATTTATTCTTTAGCATTTCCTCAGTCTTCAATTTTTCTATTCATTGTTCTCCTAGTCCATAATCTCTGCTCTGACCTGACTTTTCTCCTCTTATGGAAATGGACATACTTCATCCACTTGGTCTTTCCCATGTAGATGGTTAGGATAGACTCTTTTTCATGGCTGCCTATCTTTTCCAGGAAGCTTACTTTTCAAAGTTGGATGAAACTAGAATCATGACATCTGTAAGCAGGAACATCCAGAGAAATACTGACCCATCATCCTAATGATAACTCCCAATAATCCTGAGATGTAGGAAGTGCAAAGATTATCTGCACTTTGTAGATGAAGCCGTTAGGGCTAGACACTTGAGAAGCCTGGCTTGGGGCCAGCTGTCTCATAAAAATTGGAGCTGGGCCATGAAAATCAGTCTCTTGATGCCAGGTCTAGCTCTCTATCCATTAAGGCATGCTCTCTTACTCCTCACCTGAATATGGCAGTGTTTGTGCTCTTAATCCAGGTACATTTGCTTCATGGAAATTATATTTGTGTATAAAAATGATACCCATTTTGCAAATGCAAGAAAAAATTCTCTCTATTGCATTAAGTGTGATAAATCTTAATGGAAAGAGTACTCGATTAGGTTCAAAAGATCTGAGTTCACTAGTATCACTATCACTCACTACCTGTTTTCTTGGGCAAGGTAGTCTCAGTGCCTCAGTTTCCTCATCTGTAAAAAGCAAAGATTGAATTAGATGGTCTCTGAAGGCCTGTTAGCTCCAAATGATCCTGTCATATCTTTGGCAAATCCACTTCCTGTCCTCATCTCTAAAAAGGGAGGTTGGAAGAGGCAATCTCTAAAATCCTTTGCAATTCTGAATCTATTCTCTCATGAAACAGGAGAGAATGGTAAGCTTTAGGTCTAGAAGGGACATTATCTTATCCAATTCCCACATTTTATAAATGAGGAAACTGGGGCCCTGGGAGGTAGAAGAATGGCCTAGCATCCCAATTGTGGTCTGTAGAGTCAGGATCCATTCAACAAACTGAATTCAATTTGAGAAACATTCATTAAGTGCTTGACCTGAATGGATGCATTGGTTTTTCTCATATCACAACAGACAGAGAAGCCTTGGCTATATTCTCCCTTGAGAGACAGGGGGATAAATTGGAAACCAAGCCAAATTTAAAGTCAGCATTCCTCTCTAACTCTCTGTGTGATACTGGAGAAATCTCTTGCCTTCTCTGGGACTCAGTTGACCCATTTATAAATGGAAAGGGTTGGCCTTGACTCTCTAATGTAATTTCCAGATCTCAATCATTTGTTCTTCTATGTGCAAGCTGAAATAAAAGGAGACCCACTCTTTGACTTTTTATATCACTAAAAAGGAATAACATTACAAAGCCGTGTTTTAGAGTGTGTAAGAACAGCTCAAATTTTTAATAATCCATCAAAGTTTACAAAGCTCGATCCATATACAATCTCATTTGAACCTCACAACAACCCTCTGGGGGTAGGGGCTATTATTATCCCCATAAAGTGAGTCCCAGGGAGATTAAAATGACTTATGTAGGGTCAGCCACTCTCTGAAAGTGAAGAGTTTTATTTCATTAGAATATCTGAAAATGTCCTTCCCCTTCCCTTGCCTTCCTTCCCCTCCCCAACCTAATTTAGTTCCTTGAAAAATTCAATGGAATGAAAGAAATTAGAGACAGGCCAGACTTCTCAGGCCATTTAATCCATCTCTCCCCCAGTGCAAAGCTGTTCTGAGGGACAATTCATAATGCTTTCCCCAGTCCTGTTGGAAACAATGCAGCTTTCAGCAGACTCACAGTGTCGGAGCTGGAGTCCTATTTATACTAGGAGCAGGTGTGACCCAGGGAGCTATGAGGAAGGGTTCCCACACTGTGCACTCTTGGGTCGCCAGCCTTGACCTGGAGGCAGGCTCCCTGAAGAACAGAGTCAGCTAAGCCTTCCCAGCCTTGGTCTTTGGTCTGAACACCCCCAGCTCCCAATGGCGAACCCCACTGGCTGTTGTGTAACAGGGGCCTGCCCTTGGAGAAGTGGATGGAGAGTCTGATCCCTGGCTGGCTCCCCCAGGCTTCTGACAGTCTGTGAAACTGTATCAGACATTCCTGAAAGAGAGAGGCACTTGTTCCACTTACATAACTCATTTTCGTATGGCAAGCCCCAAGCGATTCTTCCGGCCTCGGGTCCTGTTGGATGCCAACCAACTGAAACTCCTTTCATTTCCCCATCCAGAAACCTGACTGCCAGTTGAAATTCCAGCTGGTAAGATCCCCTCCCCTCTCTTGGCTCCCTCCTTTCCTCCCTCTCTCTTCCTCCTGGCCTCCCATGTGCTCAGAGGTCATAAAGAGAATTTGTCTTCTTCCCACAACTTTGCTTTTTTAAAAGAAGACCCCAAATTCTGCTTCATCAGTTTCCAGAACACATGCCTTGAAGCAACTCTGGGCAGTGGGAGCTGCCTCAAGACACTTACCAGTTATTTAACTTTGGTCAAGTCACTCACTTTCCCCTCCACCTCATTATTCTTATTTATGAAATGGGTATCATCATTATCCAGCTAAGATTCACATAATACTTTAAGCTTCATAAAGTGCTTTACAAACATCATCTCCTTTCATCCTCACAATTTGAACTTTGGGAGGTAAGTACAGATGGAGAAACTGAGGCTGAGAGTTGCATGGCAACTGCCCGAGCCAGGATTCAAATCCAGGTCTTCTTGCCTATGACACTAGGACCTTTAATGTAATGCATTGATATCTATGTGTTTCTAAGCAAGGGACTTCACCTTTCCATTAAGAGGTTCCTTTCCCCATCTCTCTAATGGGGATAATAAAAGTCCCCATCTTGCCATTTTGAGGCAAGGCTCAAATGAATTAATGCAGACTGTTTCCTGAACCTTAGAGTGCTGCAGACATGTCAGCTGTTACTCTGCTGAATATTCAGCTGAATGCTAGTTACAGCCTAAATCCTGAAAAAAAGTCCCTGTTGGTGATGACTCTGATAGTTGACACCTGGCTTTCTCGACTAGCTCTCTTTGGCAGTCTTCCTGAGACATTATACAGAGTGTCTACTTACTCTCCTCCCCTCTTACTAGTAATAAAGGAGCTTAATAGGGTTGTACACTCATCCAGAGCTTATTATATGGGGAATAATGAAAGGCAGGGTGGTGTGATGGGCTAGAGGTCAGATCCTTGTGCTTTTTGATCTTTGCTTGCTGTGTGACCCTAGACATGAGTCACGATGGCTCTCTGAGACTCAGATAACTCTCTCCTCAATTATTGAGAGGTCATGCTCTATCTCCAGGAAAGGAAGTTCTTGTATAGATTAAATCAAAGTTCCTTGAAAAGTAGCCAAGAAGCCTAGTAATAATTCTGGGGGGAAATGATAACATGTGTATTCTTTGATTTGATTGGTTTAAACTGGGTTAAAATTAGGTAGGCATCTAAGCAGGTACCATAGTGGATAGAGCAATGGACTTGTAGTCAGAAAGATTCATTTTCTTGAGTTCAAATCTAGCCCCATACACTTACTAATTGCATGATACTCAATTGTATTTATCCCAGTTTCCTCATCTGTAAAATGAGCTGGGGAAGGAAATGGCACTTTCCTCATCTGGAAAATGAGCTGGGAAAGGAAATGGCACAAACCCCTCCAGTATCTCTACCAAAAAAATCCACAAAAGGGGTCATTGATTCTGATCCACTGAATAACAACAATATATAGACTGTATAGACATTAGCGAGAAAGTCAGCATCACTTGTCATTGTCAGCATCAATAAGGACTTTCATGATTTAGGGGTGATCACTGAGACCAAGACTAGATCATTTGCTATGTCTGCCTCTCTGACACTCTAATTCAGTGTTACTGATATTTTTTCATTCTCTGGTACATTTGTAATATATTTTTATTGAGTGTGTGTCCAGCATGTGTCTGTGTGTAAGGTTGTGGTCCAAACAAAGATGGCACGTGCCAACCCAGAGTCTATGAGTGGGAGAAAAGAGAAGAGGTCTATTTCTAATAAATGTCAAAATTTACAGAGATTTTGAGAACACAGTGCTTGTCCCCTTTTAAGAGAAGAAAATGAGACCTGGAGAAAGTTCTAACATTGAAGGATTGGCAGGGAATGAAGGGTATCCCTACAATGATATGCCGTAGCAAGTGGTCATCCAGACTCTGTTTGAAGGAAGTCCATTGAATGACTTGCCAAGGTCACTCAACTCATGCCAGAACTGGAGCTGAAATCCAAGTCTTCTGACCCCAGTTATTCTCCCCCCTGCCACTGTCCCACACTTCTGCAGGACCTTGGGCACATTTGTGTTAGTAGCTATCCTAATAGAGTTAAGGTCAGCAAAGACTACAATTGATATGACCTTAAAATAGGGAAGGATGGGTGAATGGCTAAGAGAGAGAATGAAGTAGACAGGTTAACTGTGAAGAAAGCTGAGGAATCAGCTTTGGCTTTGTGGGATCCAACCTCCAGTTTACAGTGTGGATAAGTAGACATACATACTGAAAAAAAAATTATATAATTAGTAATAATGATAATGATCACTAATATTTATATATAATTCTTTCACATTTGCAAAGCATTTTCTTTATCTCACTTGATATTCACAATGACTCTGGGAAGTATGTGCTATTTTTATTCCCATTTTACAGATGAAGAAAGACTGATAGACAGAGGCAGCTAGATGGCACAGTGGAGAGAAAGCTGGACCTGAAGCTAAAAAGTTTAGTCATTTTTCAGTTGTGCCCAACTCTTTAAAAAATTATATTTATTCTATTATTTTTCCATTTAATAAAAATATGTTAAAATTAATGTTCTACTTTATTTAAATGTTTTTATTCTATTTTACATTTATGGGATACAATTTCCATAACAGGAAAATTTTAAAAAAATGCAAATCTATGATGTAAAACTTGCTATTTCATTTAAATAATTAATAAAATTATCATGTACATTTATTTTTTTCCTTTTTTCTTTCTACATTCACTAGAGATGCCTACTATTAGATACAAATATGTATATGTATTCATACATAGTAAGACCATTCTATACATACTTCTTTCTCTGGATACAGCTAGTATCTTTTTTCATGTTTTTTAACTCTTCATGACCCCATTTGGGATTTTCTTCCCCAAGATTCTGAAATGGTTTGCCAATTTCTTTTCCAACAGATTTTACAGATAAGGAAACAGGGCTAAATGACTTGCTCAGGGTCTGAGCAAGTGTCTGAGGTCAGATTCAAAATTAGGAAAAGGAGTCTTCCTGACTTTAGGACCAGTACTCTCTCCACTGTGACACCTGTTGTCAGGAAGACCTGAGGTCAAATCTAACAGACACTTACTAGCTATACTTACTAGTTACCTAATTTTACCTAACTAGTTACTAGATTACTTAATCTAAATCTAACAGGCACTTACTAATTAACTAGCTAGGTCACAATCTGAGCAAATCATTTCACCTCTGCCTCAGTTTCCTTATCTGAAAAATGAAGAAAATAATAGCACCTACTTTCCAAGGTAGTAATGAGGCTAAAATGAGATAATACTTAAGTACTTTATAAACCTTAAATATGCTTACAAAAATTCTAGCTATTACTATTATTATTATTCTAAAAAAACCAAAACAAACAAACAAACAAACAAAAAAACCAAAAAACAACTTTCCCAGGATAGCAGAGCTGGTTTATTTCTGAGATAGCATTTAAACAGGTCTTCCTGATTTCAAGTCCTATTATTTTATCTACTATGCCACTTATGGAAATCCTACTCTTTAAATCAGCAGAGGCAAAAACTATTTTGGCTAATTCAAACTCTACCTTACTATCCTTGATACAACGATCATTATAGCAGTTCTTTGATCTTCTTTTGATTTCCACCAGATTCCACAAAGCTTAGTCCAAATCTGCCTTAAAAACATCCAGAAATGGAAATTCTGAGTAATTATCGAATTTGGCAGAAAAGGATAAAACACCCTGAGTTCAACTGAAGATCTTGGCTGTTGTGGATTTCCAATTTAGCCATACCTGTCCAAGTAGGACCACAGTAACATTTGTGATGCTGACTTTTTAAAAGATTTTTGAGAAATCTTGAGAAAATTTTACATTATCTTGGTCAGATTCTAATCCAGATGATTTAGGTTCTTTATGGGATTGCAGAGGAAGAAGTGTGATCAACAGACAGATTAGGAAAATAATATTATCTTCCTTTCTCTGGTAATAAGGATGGTCAGTGTTTATAGAGTGCTTTCAGATTTGCAAAATGCTTCATATATATTACCTCCTTTGTTTCTCACAATAAGACTAGGAGGTAGATGATCTTGATTTTACAGGTGAGGAAACCAAGGCAGGCAGAGGAAAAGTGATTTGTTCAGGATCACATAAGTGATTGAGAATGGATTTGAACTCAGATCTTCAGGAGTCTGTGCTCAGTGCTCCATCCACTGAACCACTTGGCTGCTTCCACATTTTAGGTTGTTCAGTGGATGGTAAGCCAAACTGGAATCAAGAAGACATCTTCCTGAGTTCAAATTTACTCTTAGATACTTACTGGCTGTGTGATCCTGGGCAAGATACTTAACTGTATTTATCTCAGTTTCCTCAACTGTAAAAGAAGCTGGATAAGGAAATGACAAACTACTTTGGGATCTTTGCCAAGAAAACTCCAAATGGGGTCACAAAGAGTCAGTCAGACATAGCTGAAACACCTCAATATGAAGAATTTATTATGTACTGGAACTATGAGTCCATGGAATCACATATTCTCAGGAAGAGGAACAGAGAAGACAGCTAGTGTGGTTAACTCAGAGTTGGGATGAATAGAGCAGGAACATTAGTTAGCAGAATATAATATTAATGGTAAGAAGACAGAAACTTTTAGAAGAAAGAGGCCTTCATCATAGAATCACAAAATAGGAGGGAATCTTAGCATTCATCTTATCTCCTCCTTTCCTCAAAAGGAAGGTCCACTATAACACAGATGATAATTGTTCATCTATTCTCAGATGAAAAAAATCTAATGAGGGATCACTCACTACATCCAAAGGTAGCCTAATCCACTTTTGGTCCCTTCTAACTGTTAGGAAATTTTCTCCTGAACTCAAATTTAAATTTACCCTTTGTGACCTCACCTGCATTTCTGGTTCTGCTTTCTGAGGCAAAGTCAGTCAGTCAGTCATGTAATGAGTCAACAAACATTAATTAGGTGCTGTGCTAAGTACTAGTTATAATTCCTATCCTCACAGAATTCATGTTCTAATGGGGCAGACAACATATGTATAAAAAAAGATATAGAGAGAATAGATTTAATGTAAAGGGGAGAAAATGGGATGGGCCTTCTATAGAAGGTAGCATTTTAGTTGAGTCTTGAAGGAAGCCAATATACTAATTGTGTATTTTCTCAAAATTGAAATCATCCAGTTGGGTCATCTTCTGGGAATGTGTTTCTAATCTTTTTGAATTTCTTTGAATGTGTTTCTAATCTTTTTGAATTTCTCTGAATAGAAAAAAACATTCCAAGTCACCTCTTTCTTTTTTGTCTTCATGTCCTTTTAGTAGAAAATCATGTCTGGGATCTGGAAGGACTGACTGGGAAGGGGAAAAAAGTCCACTGCCAAATTTTTATGTCATGGATGAAGAGTTTGAAGAGTTGTTTGTTAAAAGCTGGTAGATCTGGGGACATTATTTTCCATTGTTCTATACTCCATTCCTCCCCAAACCTATTGACAAGGCATTTTGTCTCCAATTGTCTGCTGTCCAATGACAAACAGATGGATCTTAGCCACAGCTTGGAGAAGAGGAATCTATTTGGGCAAAGTATGGCTCATGTTCTCCACTCAGCTGCCCCCTGCATTTGCCTTCTAACAACCCACTTGAAAATTCAGGATTTCTCATTGTCATCTTGAAGGCACATTTCTTTCTCTTGCTGTAAATCATTTCTCCAGTACAGATTTATGTGAGAAAGCCTGTGAGGACAACCATGAGGAAAAAAGAAGGCAGTGGAAGATTCAATGTAATTCCCAGCAGGCCTTTAGAGGCTTTTGGGACAATATAGTGTAGAATCAAACCAGAGCTCTCTTTGCTTCTTTGACTATGGAAAGAAAGCACAGTATGATCATTCTCTCTTTCCTCATCCATAGGACATTTAATTTCCATCAACATCATCGATTGACTTAATGTTTAAAATACATCGATGACTTGGACATGAGTTATTCACAATTTCTCTTACATATTATGGGTACTACAGTAACTCTCCAAGAACTCCATTTTGTGATTGATTTACCTAATTTGGCTCACTTAAAAATGTCTCTCTTAAGCAAACTATAACTGATACTGAACTCTGGTAAGCAAGGGGCATATTACCAGTGTTTCTTATATGCTGCTGGTGGTGTGAAAAACAATACATACCTGGAGTGTGGTGGGATAGTCACATGTGGAGAAGAGGAATAATAAATGGATAGGATAAGAGCTGCACTGGTGTCTGCAAAATATTAAAAGATGCAGAGGAAGAACACCTCATCACTGGGAGATTTAAGGAAAGACATGGGCAATAATCTTTAAAGAGGAAAAATATGGAGAGGATAAGTAGAAGGAATACCCGAAGTGGATCATGGATTTAATTTGATTAACTTCAGTTCAATCCAATTCAATTCAGTAAGTAGTATAAAATTCCTACTACTTGCCAGAGATTTCCTGAGGTTGGAATATTAAAGCAAGGCACACCCAGATGAATAAACTCATGAAGAAACATTTCTGCACATTCTCAAAATATGAAAAATATAAGTTGGTATGTTGACTTTAACTTTTTTTGTTATAACTTTAATCAGTCAAGAAAAAATCAAATATTGCTTTTTATTTTATTTTCTTATGATATGCTTTTAAATACCAGGACTCTTCTGGTGTTTCTGTGTAGGTTATAGAATACTACAATCTCTTAAGTTTAGAATGAATTTTAGTGAATAGATTGTGGCTTGCAAAAATTTTGAAATGAAATTTTGCAAAATGGCATAAATGATATCACCAGAGAGACATATGATGAGCAAAGGAGGTGAATAAGTCTTGTTTCAGGAGTGAGGGATAACTAATTAATGGGTGCTCCACAAATCAATAGATTTCAAGGGGAATCCCGTAATGTGGAAGATTGTACTTGTGGCTTTCAGTAGTTGCAGGATAAGGAGCACAGGAAGAATATGAGAAGAAATAAGGACCTAGACTAAATAATAAGAAAAAAAATGTGATGGTGACTTTGAAGGGTTTGGACCTATGCAGAAGGTTAGAGATAGAATTTAGGGAAAAGAGAAATTTGGGAGAATTTGAAGATAAATTGAAAGAAAGAAACTTGAACTGAAGGAGGAAAAGGTTTCAATCTGAAGGAAGAAAGGAATCCTAAAAAGAAGGATTTAAGGAAAAGGTAAGGAAAGATAAGTTAGGAAACAGATTGGAAAAGAGACAAATTGGAGAAACCATTAAAAGTTAGTGAGAGAAGCAAAATGAAGTGTAGTTTGACTGTCACCTGGTTGTGAGAAAAGAAAAGTGAATGTGGTTCTTAAGTTAAGAGGTGATAAAAGGTTTTCAATATCTTAACATATGATAGGGAGGTAGATATAAATCCACAAGTAGATCCAAAAACAAGACTGGGAATCTCAATCAGTTGCTGTTATTGCTGTTCAGTCATTTTCACTTATGTTCAACTCTTCATGACCCATTTGGGATTTTCTTGGCAGAAACACTGCAACAGTTTATTTCCTTCTCCAGTTCATTTAACAGATGAAGAACTGAGGCAAACTGGGTTAAATGACTTCCCCAGAGTCACACAGCAAATAATTGTCTGAGAGTAGAGTTGAACGCAAGAAGATGAGTCTTCTTGACTCCATACCTGGTACTCCATCCATTGTACCACCTACCCGTCTCAATCAGTATGGGGAGAAAGCTAATTACAGTGCATTGAGTGTGTGATCTTTGTATTTCTTCCATACCAAAATAACTATTATCTATGTTCCATGTGTGGGCTGGTCTCCCTCTTGTAAGAGAGGGTGACGGGGCTGGAGAAACACCCTTATATATTCCAGGTGTTCAGATATAATGAAGTGTTTCTTTAAAAAAAACCCTAAAACCAGAAATAGGGTTTAGAGGCATGATGAGGGGAGAAACAGAGTGGGGACAATTGGAATTGTCAGAAAGAAAACTTGACCTTTGTCAAGAGGTTGAAATCTGGAAGAATCATACAGTGGAGGAAGGGAAAGAAAAGGGACATTGTGCATTTGGAACTCAAAGAAATTTGAAGCCCTTCCTGGAGTGAAAAGGGCTGGATGATCTGAGGAGGAAGCAACTGCTTATCCTCCCAGGAATGATAGAGGAGAGCCAAAGATTTTAACAGGTGAGAACTCATCCATTAAGGGTCAAAGGAGGAATGAAATAGTTCTTACTGGTGATTCCCTGCTCAGGGGGTCCTGAGGTAGCCGTGTTCTGACCTAACAACAATAGAGAGGTTTGTTGTCTTCCCATGGCAACCTTCCAAGACATAGCATATGACTTCCCAAGACTTGTCCAAATAGATCAATACAACCCACTTCCAGTCGTTCACAGGGTCACCAAAGATGCTGCCAGAATGAATCAAGAACTGTTGCCAAAGATTATGAAGTCTTGAGCAAGAGACCAAAGGAAACAGGGGCTCAGCTTGTATTTTCCTCAAGACTCCCCATTAAAGACAAAGGTTTCAGAAAAGACAAAAAAAGTTTTGGTAAGTGAATAGTTTGGATAAGAAACTGATGTGAGAATGGAATTCAGATTTATGCAATACTACTTATGATATAGTAATGACAGACTGTAGGCCAGGGATGGAGTGTACTGGGGGAAAAGGATTGCAGAAATGTATTTTTCTGTGTTTTTTTTCTTTTGCAAATCAAATAAAAAATTTTTTTAGAATAAAAAGATGGAAGGAGGTAAGCTTCCTAGGCATATTGACCAATTTAGACACCATAAAGTGTAGCTACAAAAAAAAGAAAAGAAAAAGGAAGAATAGCAGTTGAGACAACTAAGAAAAATCCAAGAAAGGAACCATATAGTAAAAACCTATGGCCTCAAATTTGTTTGTTTATATACATATGCCCAAAGTTCGGGTATCAGGCAAAACAAACCAAGTTCCTAATACAAGGAGACAGGTAGTACTGAGGCTTGATGGGGTGATCCAAAATTGGATTATGATTCTGGTTGGTTATATCTTATTTAAAAGAAAGATAGGTAAAAAGGTAGGTAACTTAGCACTGAATATTAAGAATGTTTATTTTCATGAGTTCATTTAACTGTTGTTTGTCTTTCATTTTTGAAGAGGACCAATGACAATGGGTGATGTCTTAACTTGTGCATGAATTAAGTGAGACACCTAGCAACCAGAGAAATGAAGCATGGTGGAGAGAATTTGGGTAAAGACCAATTGAGACAGGAATGGGGACAATTAATCATTGGAGCATGTTGTTATTCATTTTTGAATTTTTTTTTATTTTTCAAGGGGAACAATGACATTTTAGGATTATGTCTTGACTTGCTAGTGCATTGGATTTAAATGAGACAGAGATGCACAAAGTCCACTGGCAAGACAAAAAGTCAGGATGACTGACAGTGTCCCATGATAGAGTATATTTGGTGCCTTTGATGTCTGACCAAGTTCTAAGTGTTCCACAGTACTCCACAGTACTTGTTTCAGTCACTTTCATGGCCTTTGGAAAAAATTGTTCTCATTCATCAGGCGAAGTCTTTATATGCTTGGGGTAGACATTTTCCTACCTCACTAATGAGTTTGGGACCTCTCAGTTGCCTTCATTTGATTTAGTCCATATGCTGAGACAGTTTTACCAATGTATGGCCACTGAACATGCTACAACTTGTTGGAATCACAGGTGAGAGTTGAGTGACAGATGGACTCCAAAGGTGGATGAGCAGCCCTGAAAAGGACTTGAGAAGCCTTCAAACCAGAGGTCCTCCCTGAATATCCCATATGTCTCACCACACTTTAGACCATCTGAACAAAAAGAGGAAATAGGTGATCAGTTCAGGAAACAGATCACAAGCTGTTTGTACAATAGTGATGGAGCACTTGAATTTTTCTGACATTTATTAGAGTCCTGTCTCTGACAAATGCAGAGGAGCCAATAACTTCTTCACTTATCTCAATGATAATTCAAAAAGTGGAGGCACTAACTCCAAGGAAATTCTGTTCTGGGGATCTCATTCTCACTCAAAAGAAAGAACAGGTTATTGAAGTAGAGATTAGAATTTTCAGGAGATGGAATTACTTCTTTGCAGAGTTTATGATCAAGAAGAAGAAAGTCAAGGATATTCTATTATACATTCTAGATTTTAGAGAGCATAAGGAGAAAAACAGAAGACCATGAACTAAATTTCTATAAGGGAAGCTAGAACAGGAGTAAAGGGAATAAAATTTCTAAAACACAAAGGGAAACAATTACAATCAAGAGGAAAAATAGGAGTTGCCTGAAAAGACCATTGTGGATGCACAGGGAACTCTCCAGACAACCTGGATTTAATGAAGATATACATAAAATATGAGATCAGAAGAGTAACAGATGATCAATAAAATAGCTTCAGGAGTGTTGAATAACTTCAAGAGGATTTGAAGTTGGTGAGGAATATCAAGGACAACAAAATGGAAGGTTTTAAAAGTTACATCAGGAGAAAGATGAGGATTGAAGGAAAGATTATTTTTTCCCCCAGTCTCTAGACTATTGAAACCTTTCATCTACCTTGGCTTCTGAACCTTCTCTCTGTCCCTATTTGACTCTAAGTTTGCTGAGGGTGCTTTACTTTGGTTTTTGTTTCCTTGGTACTTAGCATAGTTCTTGGCACACAGCAAGCATTTGCTAGATGCTTTTACATTCATTCATTGAAAGAGAAGCTTTAGAGTGTAGGCTCCTCCTCATCTGGCTGGGTGTATGAGAACCAAACTTGTGATTTCAATGATATAGGGACCTTTCAGTGTTTCTTAGAATCAATTACCTGGTAAAGCAGGGATCGGCCTTACTCCATGAGACAGATTTTAGATGCATATAAGAATTTTTAACAATGAGAATTGTCTAGCACAGGAATAAGCTGCCTCATAAAAAGAACTCAAGCGTATTCAAGAGCAGGCCAGGTGATCACTCATCAGGGATGGTAGAGGTCATTAATAGTTTGCATGAAGGTTGGATTAGATGGGCTCTGAAGCCTCTTTGAACTCTAAGTATCTATTAATTCAGTGTAAATAAAGTAGGATCTTGTTTTTTTTTAAGAAATTATATGCTACCAATTTAATGAGACGTGGTTCTTTGAATTTATCAAATTATGCTATATATTATAGTACTGATATTCTAAGTCCATTCCTTATGGTATAACTAAACAGAGCTTAATTCTATGACCCCAGAGTAATAGAATCATAGATTTGGTCCTTTGAGTTAATCTAGTTTAGTTCTCTCACTTGTGGATGAGGAAACTGAGGCAGACGTAAACCTTACTGGAATAATTTATATTGAACTATCTATCTTCTGTGGGTTCTGGTACATTCCATTGGCAACTCTCTGGGCCCAATTGATAGTATCATTACTTTTGGAAATTAATTAACTATTATAGGTTCACTTACCATCACTGTGACTATCCTGATGAAAAAGTCCTCTATTTATAATATGTAGTCTTATTAGAATATAAATACCTATTTCACCTTTTATTTTTATAGTGCTCCATTAAGGATATGAGGAAGGGCTTTCTCATGCCTCTGTGTCTTTGTCCAAGCTGTCTCCTATGCCAAGAATACTCTTTCTCTTCATTATTGCATCTTGGAGCTTCTAACTCATTTTAAGGACCAGCTTATGTGCTACCTCCTTCAACAAGTCCTTCCTGATTCTTCCAGTTGTTAGTGCCATCTCCCACCCCTAATCAATTGGCATTTAGTATGTATCTCAGTTTGCTCTGTTGGATCTTCGCTTAGGTCAAGTCCACTCATCATGGGTGCTCCCCAAGGTCCTATCTTGAACCTTTTTCTTCTTTTCCTATATATTATCTCATTTGGTGATCTCATCAGTTTTTAAGGTTAAATGATTATTTCTCTACAGATGATTAATTTACAAATACATATATGTATATACACATATGAATAATTTATGTGTACATATCTCTATGAATCAAATGTATATTTATATATACTCATATGCATATATACATATGTATGTATATCACACATATAAAGGCATATCTCAGAGATATTGCAGATTTGGTTCCAGACCACCACAATAAAATTAATATTCCAATAAAGCAAATCATATGAATCTTTTGGTTTCCTACTACACATAAAAGTTATATTTACACTATTCTGTAGTCTATTAAAGGTACAATGATAATATGTCTAAAATATACATACTTTAATTAAAAATAATTTTTTGCTAAAAATGTTAACCGTAATTTGAGTTTACAGTGAAACAATCTTTTTCCCAGTAGAGGGTCTTGCCTCAGTGTTGATGGCTGCTGACTGATAACAGTTGTAATTGCTGAAGATTGGGGTGGCTATGTCAATTTCTTAAAATAAGACAACAAATTTTGTTCATGGAATAACTCTTCCTTTTACTTGAACAATTAGAGGTCATTATATAGACATTAATTGGCCTAATTTCAATATTGTTGTGCCTCAGGGAGGCCCCTGGGGAGATGAGGACAGCTGGCTGGTGGAACAGTCAAAACACATACATTTATCAATTGTTTTCTGTCTTACATGGGCTTCGTTCATGGTTCCCCAAAACAATCACAAAAGTAACATCAAAGATTACCGATCATAGATCACATAATAGATATAATAATAGATATAACAATTCATTATTATTATATAATGAAAAATGTAAATTTGGTGAGAATTACTAAAATGTGACACAGAGACAGAATGGAGCACATGCTGCTGGGAAAATGCCAATGATAGATTTGCTTGATACAGAATTACTGCAAAGCTTAAATTTGTAAAAAATTCAATAAAGCAAAGCTCAATAAAACAAAGTAAGCTTATATGCAGATATATGGAAATATAAAGTTAGATTATGCCCACTAAAAATGGGGATTTCCCAAAGCTCTATCCTGAGCATTCTTCTCTTTTTCCTTCTTTTTTTATTTTACTTGGTGATCAGATCAGCTGACATAGTTTCAATGATCATCTTTATGCAGATAACTCAGATCTATTTCTCTAGCCATAAGCTCTCTCTTGACTACCTGTCATGCATCTTGGCAGCTCAAACTGGAAGTCATGTAGACATCAAACTCAACACATTAAAAGAGGTTCTTATTGTCTTTCCTTTCAAATCTTTCCCTCTTTCTAACTCTCCATCTCTATTGAGTATCCCACCATCTTCCCAGATATCTAAGGTCAAGACCTAAGTATCATCCTTGATATCTTACTTTCTTTCATTGTCCCTTTCTACATATCCAATCAATGGACAAGACTTTTGATTTCTGATTTGTACAGTTAATCATATATACCCCTTCTTTCCTCTAACACTGCTATCTCCTTTGTACCAGCCCATATCATCTCAATCCTGGATATTGCAATAACCTGCTGGGATTTCCTTGCCACATATCTCTCCCTACTTCAGTCTTTTCCACCCAGCTATTAGATTGATCTTCCTAATTTGTAAATCTAGCCATATTTCTCATCTGCCCCTCAATCAATAAAATCCAGTGCTTCCAATTACCTTCAGGATGAAATATGAATTTTCGCTTCTGACCAATTTTCAAAAGCTCTTTATAACCTGACTTTTTCATATTTTACAATGTTCTCATACCTTATTCCCCAGCATATGATCTTTGACGCAGTGCCACTGTCCATCTTGTTGCAGAACAACATTTTTTTCTAGCTGCCCTCCATGCCTGAAATGCTCTTCCTTCTCTCCTTGGCTTTCCTTAAAGTCCCAGTTAAATTCCATATTTTAAAAGAATCCTTTCCCTATCCCCTTTAATGCTAGTACCTTCCATCTCCAATTTGTCCTATATAAGTTCTATTTGTACAGTCATTTACATGTTGTCTCCCCCATGAGTTCCCCATGAGAAAGTTCCTTGAGAGTAAAGACTAAAAAAATCTATTTCTCAGTGCATAGCACAGTCCGTGGCATATAATAGACTGTTAAGAAGTGCTAGTTGATTGATTGACTGATTCCCTGGGTTCTCTGCTTTAGCCCTATCAACACTTCAGTCTTATGTTATGCCTCTTCAGTCATATCTGCCTTACAATGCCTGTAGGACATTTAAAAAAAAGTTTGAAATTTATTTTAAACATAAGTACAAAATCATTAAAGAAAAAAAATTGTCATGTATACATGAGAGGAATCAATATAAAGCAATAAATTTCCATTCCAAAAAAATACTCTTTATAATAAATACTACATTGTTTTCAAAGCTGTCCAGTTTTTCTTTGCTTCCTTGTAAGTTTTCTTCCATTTGACATTTTTAATTTGGTTATCCCATAGATATCTTAAACTCAGCATTTCTAAAACAGAATTCATTAGCTTTCCCTCTAAATCTTCCTCTTGTGATGTTGTTATTACTGTGGAGGGTTTGTAAAGTCCATGTCATATATGATTCACTTCTTTCCCTCACCCCACATTTTGCCTTTATGTCTCCAGCATCTAGCATTGTGCCTGACGGGATATAGATCCTTTTTGAATGCCAGCTGATTTGAAATGAATTTGTTAGACCAGGATTTAGATAGAAGACACATAATCTATTCTTGGGATTGTGATAACAACAACTATAATTGAGATTTATAAAGCAATTTAAGGTTCTTTAAGATAAAGTACCTTCCCTCCAGTGACTATGTGTGGTAGAAAATTAAAATCATATTATCTATATTTTAAAGCTCAGGAGATGAAAAGATAGTAAGATTAGATGACTTGCCCAAGGTCACATAACTAGGAAGTAGTAGAGCTGGGATTTAGAATTTTTGAAGCCAATAATCCAGTCTAATCCATGCTAATAAACTTTTTAAAACTTATTTTGATTTTATTGTTACCCCTTTCTGGAGGGTTGTATTTGGAGTTCACTATATTATAGTATTGATTTTAATCTACTTTTTGCTATCCTACTTTCTATTCCTTCCTTCTTTTCTCCCTCTCTCTCTCCTTTTCATCTTCCTTCCTTTCTTTTGTCCTTCCCTCCCTCCTTCCTTCCTTCTTTTCTTCTTTCCTTCTTTCTTTCTTGCCTCATTTCCTCCCTCTCTCCCTTTCTTCATTCTTCCCTCCCTTTTTCCCTGCCTTCCTTTCCCCCCTGTTCCTTCTTTCTTCCCTCTCTCTCATTCCCTTCTTCTCTCCCTCCCTCCCTCCCTTCCTTGGTTTCTTCCTTCCTTGCAATTCCTTTCAAATTGCTTTCCTTGCAAATTATTTTCTTTCTTTTCCCCTAATTAAAAAAAAAATGATGTTTTATAATAAGTCTTGTATCCATTTGGAATTTATTGTAATGTGTAAAATGTTGATTTAAACTTAATTTTCACCATCCTATTTTCAAGTAATCCTAGATTTTTTTTTGTTAAAGAGGGCTCCCTCAAATCAGTTCATGTGAGTCTTCCCAGGTTTTTTTTTGAAACTACCTGCTTGCAATTTCTTATAGTATAATAGTATTGTATTGCAATTATATATCACAATTTGTTCAGTCACTTCAAATTGCTGGACATCACTTCAATTTCAAATTCTTTACCACCACAAAAAAGAGCTGTTATAGATGTTTCTGTCCAAATGGGTCTTTTTCTTTCTTTTCCTTTATAAAAAAATCTCTTTGGGATATAGACCTAGCAATGGTATTGCTAGATCAAAGGATGGGTCCTTTCAACACAATTCCAGAGTTCTCTGAAATGATTAGAACAGTTTATAACTCCACAAACAGAGCATTAGTGTCCCAATTTTCCCACCTCCCAACATTTTTCTTTTTTCCCTATTTTGTCATAATAGCTAGTCTGATAGGTAAGGGGTAGGTTTTAATTTACATTTCTTTAATTAATAGTGATGTAGAACATTTTTGTATGACTATAGATAGCTTTTATTTCTTTATCTGAAAATTGCCTGTTCATATCCTTCAGCCATTTATCAATTGGGGAATGACTTTTATTCTTATAAATTTAGCTCAGTTCTTTATATATTTGAGAAATGAGGCATTTATTGGAGACACTTGCTGTAAAAAATCCTTACCCACACTCCCTAACATTCTGTTTTCCTTCTGATCTTTAGTACATTGGGTTTGTCTGTGCAGACCCTTTAATCTAATGTAATCAAAATTATCCATTTTACATCTTGTAATGCTCTCTATCTTTTGTATTATATTTTTTCCTTTATCCATAGGTCTGACAGGTAAACTATTCTGTTTCCCCAATTTATCCATGCTATCACCCTTCATGTCTAAATACCTATTCTCTAGTAAAGCACACAATGTACAAAAAATATTTCCCCCTCCTCTTGTATGTACACTTATTTTCTCAGTTAATTTTCTTTTCTTATTGTTAGCATTTCTAGAATTATATGGTACAACAGTGGCTACAAGAAAACATCTTTTGGTTACCTTTGGGTGTTATTAGAAAGACTTTTAATATTTCTTCATTATAAAATATGGTAGCCTTTTGTTTTATGCAATATATTGTTAAGGAAAGAGGCATTTACTGAGATGTTAACATCTTTTTTTTTTTAATGAATAAGTGCTGTATTTTGTCAAAGGTTTACTCACTCATTCACATTTATTTGTTCATTCAAGTATCTATAATCTATGAGCTGGGAAGTTAGAACACTGAAAGGAACATCAGTATGTATATTAAATTTTCATACTATAGAGACAGGATTGAAGAACAAAGAAAACACTGAATTTATTAAGGAAGGAAAGAGAATGATCTGAGGACTGACAAATGGCAGCCATCAGAATATGAGAAATTCAGATAGTATGAGTTTCAAAGGAGGAGAGATTACTGAATGGTAGTAGTGGTAGATGGAGAATCCGGAAGGATCAATGTGGAAGAAGGAGTAATCTAAATCTCCTGCCATGATCAATGCATTGGGGTTATGGGATAAAGTGGAGCCAGTGTTAGAAAATGTAAAAAGGGAAGCAGTATCATTGGGAGGGTGCCAGGTCTT
This sequence comes from Myrmecobius fasciatus, assembly GCA_023553655.1. NCBI lineage: Eukaryota > Metazoa > Chordata > Mammalia > Dasyuromorphia > Myrmecobiidae > Myrmecobius > Myrmecobius fasciatus. The sequence continues at coordinate 109,168 of JAJPUD010004337.1, forward strand.
AATAAATCCCAGAAGATGGAAGGAATGAGAAAATAAGAGGTCTGAGATGAAAGAAAGTTAATTATAGAGCAGGCATTCCAGAGAGCACAGTGAAAAGAATATATAGTTTTGGAATAAGACATTGAGGAGGGGAAAGGGGGACCAATTGAGGTTAATGGAAGTAAGGCAGCAAGCATTTGGGGATGGGGAACAGGATTTGCACATAGGTAACAGGAGTTCAGAATCAGTGGCATTGGAAGACTATAATGAAATGGAAATATGCTAACTATTGAGGGGTGAGTCAAAGCAGAGTGGCTGGAGAGAGATCTGTTGAGAGAGACACATAATAAGACTGGTTGAGACCCTTTTTCTTTCAAAAGTTCTATAAGACTTACCTCAAAGTTGACAAGAGCAAGATGAGGTGTAGAAACTGCTTCAGGAGATGGTAGTTCTGGGGAGACTTTAGGGAGTGAAAGAGGAATGAGAGCTTGTCTTGGGGTTGGCTAGTAATGAGAGGTCCCTGGAAACCAAGGAAATTGGGGGGGGTGAGAGATTGTATGAGGCCAGAACTGGAAACAGGCTAAAGCAAAGACAAAGGAATTATATATATATATATATATATATATATATATATATATATATATATAT
>JAJPUD010004337.1:109804-128530 GCA_023553655.1 Myrmecobius fasciatus
TATATATATATATATATATATATATATATATATATATATATATATATATATGAAAAAATATAATATATATTAATATAAATATATATATATAATAAGAAAAGAAAGGGTAAAAGAAAGAAGGAAGGAAAGAAGGAACAGAGGGAGAGAAAGAGAAAAGGAAAAAAAGGACACTATATATACATCCTATATATAATATATGTATATATACATACACACATATATAATATTTTACACACATATATGTGTATAATACACACCCACATATGTGTCTCAATCAGGGAAGGAAGGAGAAGCTTCCTAGTATATCCATCTTGACCTAACTTCTGACTTCTCCAGAATCTGCCTAGAATGCAGCCTATGTCCTTCCTGGACAGATGATATCCAGCCCTATTTGGACTTTGGCTTTTCCATGTTCTTGAACTTTTCTGCTATTTCCTTTGGGCCAAAGGATTACCTGTTTTCAGCTGGTTCTTGAAAAGTTCTACTATCTTCTTTGAGCTGATGGAATACTTGGTTTGAGAATCCATCTTACAGTCTAAATAATGTCCATGTTTCTCCTGGCCTTTGGACCAGTTCTGGAAGGAGAGGGCAGCTAGACTTTTATCATAAACCAAACAGCAGAGGAAGTGGTGGGAGCCCTGGGTCCTGAGGGATGAAGTAAATTAGAGACATCTTGTAATAATAATGACTGACACGACAGGGGCCTTTGCATATAGTATCTCATTTCGCTCTCACAACAACCCTGTATGAGTAGATAAATGATAAAACAGGCCCAGACAGGCAAAGGGATAAGTCCATGGTCACATAACTCTTTCATGTCACAGGAAAGGAGGGAGTGGAAGATAGACAGAGTGTCTTGTCTCAGCATCTTCCTGAATCTAGGTCCAGCACTCTATTGATTCATTATGTCATCATGGGTTTGTCCATTTTAAGAAATTTTTCTAGGAAGAAGGACTAACATTCTTCCATTTCTAGTGTTTATAGTAGGGGAATTGGCCCAGCATGTCATGGGATTTTTTTTTAAAATATTTATTTATTTAAAGAAGTAGCTGAGATTTTACCCTTTCTCCGTCAAGTAGTTTTGGACAAGTCAATCTCCATTCCCAAGCTTTTGTTGCTCCTCTTCTCCATAAAATAAGAGGAGTAGGAACTCAAGAATCTCTGTTTTACCTGGTAGCTCTAAATTGTTTATCCTTCAATTCCATTAATTGGGTGAATTTTACTGCAAATCTGCTTCTTGGTAGTCTTTCTTTGACATTCATCAACAACATTAGTGGCTTGAAGGCTTAAATGTTGTTCAGTTGTAATCAAAGGAGATATTTAACTAGGTAAGTCTTTCTCAGAATTGTGTGTGAAGGAGTTTATTTCACTTTAGGACAACTCTCATTATTAGGTTAATTTTTTTCTGACATCAAACCTAAATTTAATATCTTGCAATTTCTACTCATTGCTTCTGTTTTAGACATTGTCATTTTGATTCAGTCATGTTTGACTCTTTATGGCCCCATAGACCATACTGTCAGGTCCTTCTATTCTCTATTATTTCTCGAAATCTCAAAAAGGTCCAAACTCATGTTCATTGTTTCCATGATACTACTTATCCATTTCCTCCTTTAACATTCCTTTCTCCTTTTGCCTTCTATCTTTCCCAATGAATTCTGTTTTCTCAGTAATGTGGCCAAAGTTTCAGTGAAAATCCTGGATGAATTTCTTTAAGTATTGGATGATTTGATCTCTTCACTGTCCAAGGACTCTCAAAAGTCTTCTCTAGCATCACCATTCAAAAGTGTCCCTTCTGCAATGTTCAACTTTCTTATAGCCCTACTGACATTGACGCCCAAATAGAACATGACGCCAAATAGTCTTCTATGTAATAGTGCTATCAAGTGACCTGACTGCAGCTAACATTCTCCTTTCAAATTATATTTTATTACTTTTTTAAATTGAGAAGAATTTGCCTTCTATCCTTCCCATCCCAACAATTCTTCCTCTTCCCTAACAATTAATAATGAAAGACAAAAAAAAAAAAAAAAAACAACCCACTTATAAACATGTATTGTCAAGAAAAATAAATTTCTACATTGGCTGTGTCCAAAACCAATTTATGTTGCATTCTGTACTCTGAGTCTTTTATCCCTCTAACTGTAGGTGAATAGCAAGTTTCATTCTTAGTCCTTTGGAATAATGTTGGTGATAATACTGTTCAGAATTCCTAATTCTTTCAAAGTTATTTGTTTTGTCATATTGCTATCGCTACATAAATTGCTCACTAGGTTTCTGTTCACTTCATTATGCATGAGTTCATATCTTCCTATGTTTCTCTGAAACTATCCGCTTCATCATTTTAAAAACATAATAATAGTATTATATTATATTTACATACAATGACTTGTTTAACTTCAATTCATGAAAACCCATTCAGATTCCAATTCTTTGTCATTTCAAAGAGAACTGCAATTAATTTTGTACATCCTTAGATTTATTTTGTTCCTGATCAATCACTACCTTCATGTGCCTCCTCTATAATTCCTCCTCCTTTCTCACATTTCTCTATTGAGTGAAATTTTTGTACCCTACTTATTGTATACTCTCTCTCTGTCTCTGTCTCTTCTCTCTCTTTCTCCCCGTACCTTTCCCAGTTCAAATGAAGCTAAAGTTTGAGTGTCAGCTGCTCCCCTCATCATTTTTTCTTTTTTGTTTGTTAAACAAGTCATTGTATGTAAATATATTGTAATACTATTATGCTTTTAAAATGATGAAGGGAATGGTTTCAGAGAAACATAGGAAGATATGAACTCATGCATAATGAAGTGAACAGAAACCTAGTGAGCAATTTATGTCTGTACATCCTGATTATATAAAATAATTTTCTACAACCTTCCTTTGTCTTATATTCCTCTTCCCCTTTTCCTATTGTTCTCTTAAGATCATCAGTTCATAACAGAACCACTCTCAGACCTTATCTAATTAGATTCCCTCTAAGACCTTTGATAATCTTAAGATGCAGTGGGGACACATGTATCCCCTTTCCATATTAGAATATAGCCATTTATTTTTGTTTAGTCTTTTACATTGTTCATTAATATATACCTTTTTATGTTTCTCTTAATTCCTGTATTTAGATTACAAAGTTTTTACACAGCTCTGGTCTTTTAATCAAGAATGCTCAGAAGTCCTCTATTTCATTAAATTTTTTTCCTCCTTTAGTATTATTTTCAATTTTGCCAAGTTATTCTTGGCTGTAAACCAATAACTTTTGCCTTCTGGAATATAATATTCCAAGGTCTTTGTTTCTTGGTAGTTGTGGCTGCTAAATTACGTGTGATCTTGATTGTGGTCCCTAGGCACTTAGAATTATTTCTTTCTGACTGGTTGCAGTATTTTTTCTTGGACCTGGAAACTCTAGATTTTGGCTATAACATAACTGGAAGTTTTCTTTTGGGGATTTTTTTTTCAGGTGACTGGTAGTTTCTTTCTATTGCCACTTAACCTTCTAATTCTAAGAGATCTGGGCAATTTTCTTTTAAAATATGCCATCCAGGCTCTTGTTTTGGGGTTCAGATTAATACATAGATTTTTTTGTTTTATAATCATTGGCTTCAGTTTATTTCATTCTAATTTTTTGGGAGTTTGTTGCTTGGACTTCCTGCGTTGAACTGTTATTTATTTTTCAATTCTTTCTTTCATGGCTCTAATTTCTTTTCTGTTTTTTCTCTAGTACTTTCATTTAATCAACAAAAAACATTTAAAAATCTTGTTTCATCTTTTTCAGTAATTCTAGTTGAATTTTTTTTACCCATGCTGTGATTTGCTTTGAAGATTTGCTTGTAAAAATATTTTGGAGTCATTCTCTTCTTCTAAGTTTGAATCTTATACATTCTTTTTGGGATTCTTTTTGGTTTGTTTGTTCATTCTTCAAGTCTACTTTCTGATCTTGGATTTAATGTTAAGACTAGACTTAGTGCATTTATGAAAGGAAGTTCTGGGCTGATCTCATTACTACTTTCTTAAGATATTGAACACTGTGTTATCCCAGAATCTCAGAAACAGCTTAGGCTGGAAACTTACAAGCTTTTAGTGCTCTCAAAGTGGTTCTATCCAAGGTAAAGTCCTTGTTCCTGTCCAGTGCCCCTATGGGCTAAGTTCTACCCATTCCTTAAGTGAATATGAGTCATAGCTTAGAGTAGGTTCCTGCTAGACTCAGTGGGGAGCCTAGTTCTTTCAGAGATAAAACTGCAGACTCTCCTTTTGTCTGAAAGTCTGCCTGTATGACTACCTAGTTATTCCTTCATTGGCTTTAGAGTCATACTATGACTTCTTGTTTCTGAGCTTCCTCCTTTCTTGGTATATTAAGACTGTCATTTCTGGTATCAGATTGCCCTGGATTTGTGACCTAAAAACGAGCAGTGGGGCAACAAAGCTGACAATTAGCACCTTTTCCTGTTCAAGTGCCCCAGTATGAAGATAGAGATTCCCTTGTAACAGCCTAGGATCTTTAATTGTTCCATTAAACAGCATCTTCCTGTGCTGGAATGGTCCCCACATGTTCTTGTTGGCAAGATTCCATCCCTAATGGCCACAGAGTTCTCTGTTTATCTCGCTATATTTACTTGGGCTGGAAAAATAGCTCTTTGTGACTGTCTTGGATTTTCTCATCAAGACTCAGTCTGTTCTATTTTCTGGATTTATTTGGAGGAATTTGGGGGAATCCAGCCATACCCATGTCTTCTACCCTTCCATTTTTGTCTTGCTTCCAATTTTTCTGCCAGTTATCATATGACACAGATGCAAGACTCCTCACTATTCTTGTGGCTGTCTTCTGGATGCTTACTTCTTATATTTCCCAAATACAGTAGGATCAGAGAAAACTAAAGCTCCATCCTCATAGCCAGATTTCTTGAGTGTCTGAATCTTTGTGATCCCATGGACTATATAGCACATTAATACTGTTTGCTTGATTCAGATACTAGCATGCTTTGCCATTTCTTCCTCCATTGGATGGAGGCAAATAGAGTTTAAGTCACTTGTCTTGGATCACATTAGTAAGAATTAGTGACTGGATTTGAACTCATGTCTTCCTGTGTCTAAGCCCAGTACTCTATCCATTGAACACAAAGCTGCTTCCTAGCCAGACTATGTGGCTGCAATATGAATATTTATCATAAGACATGAGAACTTAGAAGCAATAATAATTATTATAGAATATATTACATTAACTGGCAGAAGGCTGCTTTGAATTGTGTCTGGTTGATTCAATAAATTTTTATTTGTTACCAAGTGACAGGTACTATAGGATTATTATTTAAGGATTCAAAGAAAAAAGTAAACTAGTTTCTTGTCCTCAAGGGTGCTTAAATCTTCATGTGGGAAAAATGTAGGGGATACAATGGGAATGCTGATCATCAGTAATACAAAATCACTTGGAAGAAGAGAACACTAGCAATTAGAGGCATGGGGAAATTTCCATAAGGAGGCAGTACCTGTACTGAGTCTTAAAGCAAGATGAGGATTCTGAGAGGTGGAAATGAGGAAGTACATTGTTGATAAGTACAAACACGTGGAGTACAAACCCTCTGATTCTAAGAGATCTGGGAAAATTTTTTTTTTTTAAACATGCTATCTAGACTCTTGTTTTGTTGATGAGATTCAGATTAGAGCACAGATTTCTTTTTGTTTTGTTTGGAGTCATTGGCTTCAGCTTATTTCATTCTAATTTTAATTAGAATGGCATCTTAATGGTCTGGTTTGGCTAGAATTGCAGTGAGATAAGGGGACAAATAAAGAATAATGATGGAAAAATACAATGGAGCATATTGTGGAGAATTTTAAATTCCAGGCTAAAGAAACTATAATTCATTCACAAAGCAATAGGGAGCCACTAGGAGCTGAGGTGGGGGAGAAAAGAGAAACTGATTTTTTTTTTTTTGTAAAGGAGTGCCAAAGAGTTGGTCTTGACAAAGAGAAGAACCATCTTTCCTTAGGTAAAAGTCTGAATTAGATAATTTTAAAAATCAATGTTATTTTTTTTAAATATAGTAATTAATTTATCTACTCTTATTTTTGCTTTCCAAACATTATGTAGTAACACTTCTCCTTTTCACACACACATACACACACACACACACATATATGCACAAAACCAAGCAAAAAACAAAAGCAAAAGCCTCTATCAAAAAAAAAAAATTGTTGTTAGCTTGTATTTTAGGAAAGGAATAAAGGCTATGGTTTTGTTGGTATTGATAACTGATTGGATGAAGCAGCTTCCTCTACTAGGTAGGTCAGTACCTTCTCTGCAACTCATTGTCTCAGAGCAGGCATTCTTTAATTTTTTTTTGTGACATGGAATCCTTTAGCAGTCTAATGAAACCTAGGAACCCTTTTTTAGAATAACATTTTTAAATGCATAAAATAAAATACTGGTTTCAAAGGAAAACAATTTTTTGAAATATCTATATCTCTCTCCATAATATGTATATGTATCTATGTGTATTTGTATCTATATGTTATATTATATAGCTCTAAATATATACACACATATGTGCATATATGCACACATACACACATACAAGTTTGGAGACGCCAGGTTAAAAGTTTCTGTTTAAACAGTTGCCCAGAGAACTGAAAAACTGATTGATTAGCCCAGAGTCACATAGCCAATATGTGTCAGCAACTAGATTTGAACCCAGGCCTCTTACTTGAAAGCCAATTTTCTATTATGTAACATGATCTTGTATTTTCTCAGAATAAAATTTAAAATTGATTGCAATTTAAAATATGTAAAATCATAGAAGTTATTAATAAAATTTTTTCATTTATATGATAGGAATTTTAATTTTAAATTAAATTATATATAAATATAAATAAATGAAAATTAAAATATATAAACAAATTTTAATTTAAAATTTAAAAATTATTATAAATTTGTGGCTCATTATTATAACTTTTTCAGGACCATCTATCAAATATACAAATTTCAAGAAGAATTTTTTGTTATAAAATGAATGTACTTCTTTTTTAATGTTATTATTAAGAAAAATGGCAATTTCCTTTATTGACATAAATACTTTTTGAAATGATTTGGCACAAGAAAGCCAGTGTGTTCATAATAACATTGAAAAGCATTATGCTCTGCCCCCATGTCATCACAAAATTTTTAAAGAGCCTTCCTTTTAATGGACTAGATTGAAAAAAAATCAAATTTATTATTCTTGTAACAACTTGAAATACCATATGTAGCTCCTTGCTTGTTTTACTTTATAAAAATATTTATCTATGAAGGGTGCAATGGGCTAAATTGCAGAAGGGGGCAAATTTAAAACTAGTTCTTGTAGGCATACATTTTGCCTTTGTGTCAACTTAGCCCTGTCAGCATAGGGCTCACATTATATTATTTTCATTGAAAAAAATCTGTCATTTATATTGAAAAATTTTCTAGATGTGGTACAGCTATCACTAGCTTTTCCAAATAACAACTCCTACCTAACATTAGTTTTTATTACATGTTGTACCCATGTAATCAAAGGAGCATGTTTAATAACATCTGTTGCTTCATCCACTTGCAATGAAAAATAGGAAGATTTAAGTTTAGCAACTGGCTGACTGAAAAGGTCTTATGGGCAATTCACTTTCTCCTTATATCCTGTCTATATGGCATCATTCAGAGATGCTTTGTGTAATATATTACCCATTGTTATCATTGTAAAAGTGCAGCTATGTTAATAGCTGCGGTTAGCACCAATGTCTTTCCTCTCTCTCCAAGTTTTTTACACTTAATTCTTTTGTGAACAATCTTTTAAGATCATACAAATAATTCTTTTGATATCACAGACTTCATTATTTATTCTTGTGTCCCTTCTGAGTTACTGCCTCCCACTCCTTGCCAATTGCATTTACAAATTGGGTCCTCAGGAAGACGAATACACTAGGTTCAAGATACTTTGTCAAGTTAGCAAGCGTTTACTTTGTGGGCCCATGCTATTAACATTATAAGAGCTCCCCAGGTTCCTACAATGTAGGGTCCTTCCTTGGAGCCTTCACCAATGTGTTTGCCCTTAATAGTCAGCTAGCTGACACAATTAACTTTAAGCTAAAGCATTTATTGAAATGGCATAGAATGAACAATAGTAACAAAAAATTTCTTTCCTAAAACTTGGAGTACAATCTACTGCAAATAAAAGGGAGGAAAGTAAGCACACTAGTAGAGATGCTACTACATGTACAAATGCATATATACTGTAGGGCATATGAGTGACTAAATGAACTTTTCTTTGCCTTTTTCTCTTTATGTTGCTCTTAACTGAAGCATTTCTGTTGAGCAGGTTCCTCTACTGACTCCATCAGCCTCTTCCATTCTATTGCTCAAGACTCTGAGTCTGCTCTGTTCTAAGCAAAGCATCCCTTATGGCTCTGTCCTTCTGCTGCAAGATACTATTCTTAGGAGTGGGGTTGGGAAAGAATTACCCTTGCTATTGAATTCTCCAATTCAATCCTCCAAGGCTCTCAAGCCACTCAATGGTTCCTTTTCTTTACTAGCTATGAATGAGCCAATCAACATTTAACATTTTTTAAAAAAATAGTCTGTGAATAGAGGGTCATGTGATCCATATAAAAATGATGTCTGAAGAAAATGTCTTGTTCTGTTCTCATGAAATCTGGTATCTGTAGATTTGTCTTCTGTGGTCAAGCAGAAGAGAGATCTCTCTTTGATGTATCTTTGAATCTCTCTTTGATAGCCATTCAAATACTTGTATTCACTCCTGAATTCTTCCAGCTTATCATTCCCGATTCCTTAAGCTAATTCTTTTATGGTATGAAAGGTCCTTTACTTTCCTCATTGACTTCTTTTCAATACCCTGCAGTGTTCAAAGCTTCCAATCTTTCCTAAACTATGGCATACTGAATTAACATCCCATAACCAGCTTGAAGTCAGTCAGTCAACTAACATTTACTAAGTGTCTATTTAATACATGTACCAGCACTATTCTGAGTGTTGTGGAGACACAAAAAGGTAAAAACAAATAAATAAAGTGAAAAACATCTCTGCTCTCAAAAGAGCTCTAATAGAGGTGACAACATACAACAACTATATACAAATAAGATATAGACAGGATAGATGGAAAATAGTTTCAGAGAGAAGGTAATATGATTAAGGAAGAAAAGGTTTTTTGGAGCAAGTGGAATGTTAGTTGAGATTTGTAGGCATCTGGGAAACTAGGAGGTGCCGATGAGTAAAAAAGGTATGGAAGACAGAAAAAATGCTTCAGGTCAGAAGATGGAATGTTTTGTGTGAAGAACAACAAGAAAGATGCTGTCACTGGACTGCAGAGTAAAGAACAGAAAAGAACATTCGAGGAACAATTTTTAAGATCTCAAAATTTCATCCTTCAGACCTTCCCAGTCCTTTGGAATCAACCTCCTCATCTCATAAATGAAGAGACTGAAATCCAAGATCACATAGATACTAAATCCAAACTGGAAATCCATGCGCTTTTATTCCCTATCCAGTGCCTTTTCTACTGTCTCAATCCTAAGAGTCAAAACTCACATCATTAATCTTATTAATGTCAACTATTCGCCAGCTGAATGCCCTATGACCCCTCAGGGAATTATCACATTTTTCTAAGCACATTAGATCCTTTCCAGTTTTGATATACTATAAACATAGGATTTGTCATTTTCCTTTTTTTGTCAGTTTTGCCAATCTGATGGTGTAAGATGGTACCTTATAGTTGTTTTAATTTGCACTTTTAAATTATTAGAGATTCAGAACATATTAATATTCTAATGGATAGACCTTGCATTTATAGTGTGTGTATGTGAGGGTTGGATGTGTGAGGAGTGGAATAAGGAAGGCAGGTTGCATCCTTTTCTTTAACCTTCTTTTCTACATAATTCTATGCCTAATGAATTGTAATTTTCAAGCTTCTGATGACCTAGGAATAGCTCTTTATATAAGAAGAATAAGAAGCTATTTTAATTTTTATTTTAATTATTTTATTTTAATTGCAACTCATCCTATTCTGTGTTCTGTGTTCATTTAAGTTTCATTTAGCTTTTTTTTTTTTTTTTAACAATTTGGAAAACTGTATTTTTATCTATTAATTTTGCATTGGCATAGAATATAAACTTCAACAAAATCACAATTAACCCTATTACAAAATTTAATTCCCCCAGTCAATTAAGGAAAACAGAACACAGAATAATTTCAACAGATATGGATAATCTTAACATTTAGTTACTTTCAATTTGTTAAAAGGAATATATGTATTTTAACTTTAATAGGAGAGGCAGTATAGAAGAATGGATAGCAAATAAGTCTCAGAGCTGGAAGACAAGTTCAAATCCTGTATTTGTTATATATACTAGCTATGAAATGGTGGATAAGTCATTTAATTTCTTAGTATACTAAATGAATTAATGATCAGTTTAGGGAGTTTTCACACTGGGAGCTCCCTACCCTCATGAATGTACAGATCTGGATTCCCACAATTTCTCTTCTTCCTTTATTTGAGTCTTATGAACATTTGAAGTTACCTTCATGTATGAATCTAGAATCAATGCATATATTAATCTTTCGATTTCACTCTGGAAATTTGGTATTATGTGATATAATTTTTTTCCTTGTTTCTTTGACTTCTTTAAACCCATTTTATGTTACAGTATTGTTTCATTCCATTATGTACCATAATTTGCCCATTGATTCATTAAGTTTTATTTTTGTTTTGTCTTTTGACATCTCAGAGTTGTTGTGCTTGTGGAATTTTGGTCCCAATAGGTATTCTCTTGCTATCAATAACTCTCTTTGAGTATATGTGCCTCAGGGATGGGGTATTTGGGTTAAAGGTTATGAGAAATCTTTAAAAACTCTCTTCTTGAAAAATTTTCATATTGTTTCCACAAAGTACTTATTAAAAATGATTTTTTTCATCATTTATTTTTATAATGTTTATTGAACATTTCCTAAACTTACTTTGAGATCTGGGGGTCACAGAGATAAAAGAATCCATTATTAACTCCATGCTTTGCCTAGTGTCTGGCATGTGTTGTCAGTTATGTCTGACACTTTGTGATCCCTTTTGAGGTTTTCTTGGCAGAAATATTGAAGTGATTTGCAATTTCATTTTTCAACTCATTGTATAGATGAAGAACCTCAAGCAAACTAAGTTAAGTGACTTGCTTAGGGTCATACAGCTAGTGTAAGAGGTTGAGGTAAAATTTGAACTCAGGTCCTCCTGATTTCAGCTCCTGGTTCTCTATCCATTGAGCCACTGATTGCTTGATTGATTGATAAGATCATAGACATAGAATTGGGAAACTTCAGAACTCTTTCATTCTTACCCAGGTAATTAAAAAATTTTTAAAAAGGGGAACATTTATTGAATATTCAATTACTAAGCATATTACTTTTATTCATTCAACAAGCTGGGAAATTAAAACTTAATTTAAAAATTAACACCTCAATTTAAATAAAATTGACACTTAAAATTTCTTCTTTTAATCAAAACTTTTTTCTATTAAAACACAATGACCTTTACAATCTGATTTCAAAGAAAAACATCTTTCCAACTTGAAACCATAGTTCCTTATCCTGAACTTTGTCAGAAAGTAATGGCAGTGAAGATTAAGAATTGGTGACCAAAGGAGCATTCATTTGAAAAGTAAAATTTTAATTTTTTTGGCCTTCTTTGTATCAGAGCTCTAGGGCTGAGCTGCAAAACCCCAAGTATTAACAGTCATTAAAGGGGGGAAAAGTGCCCAGTTAATTTTTCCCTGATCCAGCTGTCTAAATTTCCTGAGGAGAGAGAGCAGTTAACTAACTTCACTAGGAGTGAGGAGGAAGGCACACTCCAAAAGGACTTGGCCCAAGAGGAACTGAGTACTGTCCCAGGAGCAAGCAAGGTAGAGTTATGGAAAGAGTTTAGGAGAGAGTCACAGAGTGGCTACTGATTGTGGGAGAAGCAGCAATTCAATAGACTTACTTATGTCTTTGTGTATCAGAATCACTTGAAATCAATGGACCTAAAGAAAGGGGAATCAAAAAGAAAGTAGGAGAAAGTGAATGTAGCTTTAGCAAATAGCAGGCCACAGAAGTTTTCTAAAAATTGAAAAACTCTTCCCCCCCAACCCCTTCCCTACAAGACACACATTTTGGGAAGCCCCAGGAAAGCTAGGGGAGGGCTTTTGACCCTTTAGGCTATACCTGGGTCCATCTGGCACTTTTTGTATATAAGCCATCTTCGACAATTTGATGAGTATGAAGTGAAATCTCAGAGAATTTTTATTTTATTTTCACATTCCTGACCATTGAACATTTAAGGTGTTTGATGGCTTAAGTTTTTTCTTACAGTGGAATATAAATTCCTTGTCTTTGGAACTTGTCCCAGAGCCCACCATAGTACTTTGTACATAGTAGGTGCTTAATTAATACTTATAAAATTCTTTCAGTTCTATGTTCTTTAACCAATGTGATAAAATTTGATAAAACACAAGCCTAATTTTCTTTTAAAACATTTCCTTCTTTCCATTAAAACCCTTGCTCTCCTAGGATTTAGAGAGCAGAAAAGAGTTTAGAGACTACTTATTCCAACTCTTGCCTTTTATTAGCTGAGGAGACTAGAACTCAGAAAAAGGAAGTGATTGGTTAAAGATCATATAGCTTAGTAAATAGCACAACTGGGACTTGGTCCTTGAGTCCAAGTCCAGAAATCCTTCCCTATACTACTTGGATTAAAGCATTTTCTACAAATGTCCACCATTTAAATGTACATATGTAACCTAGGGGTATGGAAAACAACCCATTAGGAACTACTAAACATTCCTTGACCAGATTAGTTAGCAGAGAAGGATCCTTAGGGAAAGTATAAATAGAGATCTGGAAGGGGATAGTTGGAGCAGGCAGTCTCTTGGGAGTTCAGGGCCAATCAAAGGATTGTACGGAGAAGACACCTGGAATGGGGGAAGGGATATGTTGAAAAGAAAAATGTGACCCTAGTATAAATTACCTCTCTCACAGACACTTGGATATTTTACTATGTTTTTAAAGAGAGAGGGAGAATAGAATATTTGAGACTGATAGTTAACTGGAATGACTGGGTAAAATTGAGTGAAGCAAAGAGAAAAAAGAAAGAATTAAGAGAACTTTCCAGAGAAAGTCAAGAGAAAGACATTTTGAGAGAACAAAATCTAACTCTAATTCTGTAAAGAGAGATTATAAAGATGATTCCCTAGAGAGTTTAATGATCATTTTAAGAAAACTGTTTTTGGAATGGAAGAGTACCCAAGGGTAGCATATGTGAGATTATTCCACTCCTTGCTTCTTCCTTTTATATTTGAAGAACACAGAGTTGATGCTGATTGTAAATTTTTTTAACTACAATGTAAATAAACATTTATATCTTTCTTTCATTCTTTGCTACTGTAATAGATTATATGAACAGTATCATTGATGTTGCTTTAGCACATGAGACCAGGAGACTTGATGTTTATAGAGAGAAGGATAATAAAAAAAAGTTTTTCTGAGTTATAGATAAATGAGAGTAGAGCTGAGTCAAGTTATTAATTTTATAAATTATATATTCTTATTTTTGTTTGTCCTTTATTCTCCTAGAAGACCAAGACTTTGGGAAGGTGATGTTATGACTTGCAAGTGAATTGGATTTAATTGAAGCAGGATTGTGCAAAGACATCAGTCTCACTCTCCTCAGGATCCATCTGGTTCCAGTGGCAAGGCATAGATTAGAATGACTGAAAATGACTTGGAATGTAGTGAGAGACCTTGAATTTTTTTAAGGTCTTTCCCAGGTTTTAGTCTGAGGCAATGCCCATTCAGTGATTAAAGATAGGTAACAAAAGAAGCAAAGAATGGCTTCTTTTATCTAGTAAAGAAAAGTCAGTCTGGGAAGGGAAGATCCTCAGATTTTCTGGTCAAAAAGAAAGAAAAAAAATGATTGCTGTTTACACCCACACTCAGTCCAAACAATGACTAAATTAATTTATGAGGAAATATCAGAACATACTTCTTGATTACTTTAGAACCCAGGGATGAGAATGAATAAGGAAATGAGCCAGTAATGAATGATTAGATAGCTTACTATCACACCAATGAGGTGATTGTTATTAAATCTTACTATGAAAGAGTACGAAGAAATGTAGAGGGTGAAAGGGCTGTTAAAGAGGAAAGTACCACTTTCCTGGTGATTTTATTTGCCTTTTAAGGAAGTTAGTTGCTAGAAGGGTTTGGAAAGAGCAAGGTTTATGGCTTCCAGAGATGGCAAAGGGAGTCCTGTTCTGTCTGCCTCTTACTAGACTGGGATTGGAGAGGGTCAAATTCCTGGTGTGCTACAGTGGTATATGATGGAAAGGACTGGTCCAGGAGCTTCAAGATTCTTAATCTTGAAGCCAAGGGTTTGGGGTTAGATTTTAGAGGATCTATGAACCTGAATGAATGAAATATTGTATTTTTATTTTTAATACTCTCTAAACAGAAATCTGACATTTTCTTTAGTTTTGAATGTAGGCAACAAAAAAGATTGATAGGCTTCGTCAAACTATTAAATGACTCCATGACACAATCAATAAAATCCCTGATTTAGTCCAATCAGTTGGAAACCAAAGCCCAGGGAGTGGAATTTGAATATAGGTCCTCTGACTCCAAATCCAATACCTTACCAGGCTACTTCAGACCAATTTTCTTCAAATTTTTTAAAAGAAAAATTGAAAACATGAATGCAAACTTTCAAGATAATTTTTTTTTCTTTTTGGCTTTCATCCTCTATAAATCCCTAAAGAAGGATTTCAAATTCTCAAAGCTACACCTTAATGTCTATAAAAGTCCATTAGGAGCCAAGACATAAATAAATTAAAAGGCACTTGTTAAGTGATTACTATGTACAAAGCACTGTGTTAATTTCTAGGGATATGAAAATGCAAATGTAAGATGATTTCTGTCCTCAAGGAACTTACATTCCAATAATGAAATATAATAAGCATAGTGTGATAGCCAAGGAGAAATATTTTGGTCTGGAAAGTTACTGGGATGATGAACAGAGCCAAAGGGAAGTATTCTGACCCACCCTTTCCTGGAGCAAGGAAAGAATTGTTTTGATTTTGGTTCCAGAATTAAAGGGGAGATTAGGCTTGGGGAATGGGAAGTGGAGGATGTAAAGTGAATCATGGCTAGAACAGGCCCTAAATGAAGTGGGCAATTGGTGAAATCAATCAATATTTATTAAGCACCTACTATGTGCCAGGCACTGCATTAAGCAATGGAACCATCGTTCAGGACAATGGAGCCTCAGAAAACAGCTCCAGGCATGAGGGGACTTGGCTTCTGGTCTGGATACCATGGAGTAGTGAACTAATTGCAATTGTATTTCCTAATTGAACTCTTTATCTAAAATCTCTCTATTCTTCAAAACTGCCAAAAGACTGCCAAAGAGATTTTCCTTATTTACTTTAATAGAGACCACCATGTTCATTGCCTAAAGGCCAGATATATTACATTTTATATGTGACATTTTACTCTCCCTCCAGGGTTCTCAGTCCTCTTAAGGGAGTTTGATGTGTCTAGGATCTCTGCAAATGGCTTGTTTCCTAAGCATAGGGGATTCCCTGTACCCTAGTTCCATTTAGTCATTAACAATTGGATTAGCTTTTGCAAAGCAATAATTAAAAATATAATCACAAATATGCAAATGTATTTCCTCAGCATTTGGGGTTTGCTTCTCATTTCTTACACCTCACTCTGGGAAGGGAAAGTATATTAGTTTCTAAGTTTAGCTTAGTACATATAGAGCATGATCTCAGTTTCAAGTGCAAAAACTCCTTCAGGCTGGAATCCCAGGCATCCTGGCTTCTCAGAGCTCTCTTGCTGGGCTGGCTGGCTGCTTGCACCATCCCAAACACAATCTTGGCTTTAATGTTGTAATGTCTTTGACTTGAACTTTCAAATCTAGTGGAGATCAAACAATACAGGAGGACAAAAAAAGGATAAAATGAACATCCCTAGACACATTTTTCAGAGCTGAAGGAGAGAGAGAGAGAGAGAGAGAGAGAGAGAGAGAGATAGAGAGAGAGAGAGAAGAAGAGAAGGGGAGGGAGGGGGAAGAGGAGGAAGAGGAGGAGGAGGAGGCAGAGGAGGAGAAGGAGGAGAAGGAGGAGAAGGAGGAGAAGAAGAAGGAGAAGAAGGAGAAGAAGAAGAAGAAGAAGAAGGAGAAGAAGAAGAAGAAGAAGAAGAAGAAGAAGGAGAAGAAGAAGAAGAAGAAGAAGAAGAAGAAGAAGAAGAAGAAGAAGAAGAAGAAAGAAGGGAGAAGAAAGAGGAAGGAAGAAGGAAGAAGAAGGAAGAAGAAAGAAAAAGAAGAAGGAAGAAGAAAAAGGAAGAAGAAAGAAGAAGAAGGAAGATGAAAGATGAAGGGAGAAAAAGAAGAAAGAGAAAAAGAAAGAAGGAAGAAGAAAAATGAAGAAGAAAAAAGAAGGGAGGAAGAAGAAGAAAGAAGCAAGAAGAAAAAGGAAGAAGAAAGAAAAAGAAGAAGAAAAAAGAAGAGATAAGAAGGGAGAAGAAAGAAGGAAGAAGAAAAAGGAAGAAGAAAGAAAAGGAAGAAGAAGAAAGAAGGAAGAAGAAGAAGAAAGAAGGAAGAAGAAGAAGAAAAGAAGAAAGAAGGAAGAAGAAGAAGAAGAAGAAGAAGAAAAGAAGAAGAAGAAAGGGAGACAGAGAGAAGAAAGTCCTTTCCCTTCCACCAGTTTCCATGGTGTCCATACTTTGAGTGAATTGTGCTTTTCATCTTCTGGACATAGCAGATAAGAGTGAATGAAACAAGAGTGACCTGGCTCAATTTCTCCAGTTTTAAAAATACAGGCAAGCAATAAAAAAGGCTACCCCTCACCTACGTGATAGGTAATGCAGAGACCTCATATTAGGTAACCTGGACATGCCTCATAGGCCCCTCAGTTTGTCTCCATATTTGGTGAAATGCACATGCCCAAGCAAACCAAGTTTACACATTTCCTCTTGCTTGAAATTTGCTGACCTTAGCCATTAGGTAGTGATGGTTATTATTACTATCATCACTGTTCATTATTTTTAATTCAGTCCACATCCATTGTTTTATATGGTCTTTGGGAAGGTTTAAACAATGCCCCTTTCCACTCACTTTCCCAAGGTCATACAGTAAAGTTTCAAAAGAGTCAATGTTACATTATCATGTGCAATCCCCAAAGTACAGATAAAAGTCACAATTATTTCCAAATATAAAGTTTTTCCAATTCACAGAACAATAGAAATTTCATGAAGTTTCCCAAATGAGCCAACAAAACAAAACACATACCTCTGTTTGCTTGGTCCACAATAAGCTTCCAAAACTGCATGGAGTTGGGAATTTGGGACCTGGGGCCAACTGGACATCATCCTATTTTCAAATTAGAAAACTGTCTTAGATGGAAACTCTTCCAATGATTCCCTCAATGCATAAGGCTATCCTATTGTGGTATGGACAAAAAGTATCCTTTTCTACATAGGACACACTAAAATTCACTGAGCCCCTCTGGAATAGATCATTCCCATAGAGGTCCAGACAATTTCTTATGGGTCCCTCAACCCAAAGGGCTGAAATTTCCCCATGGATCCTTGTAATTGCCAAATCAAATTGATGAAATTGCGAAATCATCCATTAGACAGATTTACTCAATTAGAGAGCAAAGACTAAGTGGATTTAAGGTACAGGAATCCTCATTTTAGCAAATCTGTAGGGTATTTTGCTTTCCAAAAGTTAAGCAGTATAAATCTGCTTAAATACACAAACATTTCTATGAGATAGAAGCAGTCTAATGATTTCAGATTATTCACATTAAGTTTAACATCAGGACTCAGTAGGTACCAGTAGACCAACACTTATATTGAATTCAATTACACAGAAGTACCAGTACTTACTTAAACAGTATTACTTTCTTAAAAGTAGTCAACAATAAAAAAAATTTGTAAAATTATATTAATGGAACTTACTCTTGAGAGAATCCAGATTGAGAAAATCCAAGCTCTTTATATGCCACTTAGTGATTTTTTGTTTTCTAAATTTCTTTAGCATATCGCTGTCTAGAATCAATAGTCCTATGTAGCAAATCTCTCCAGAGTTACCAGTTAAAGCAATGAGTTCAAATTTACCTTAGTCAAGGCTCTACAAGTAACTGAGACCCTGGCTCCCATGGCTTGAAGACCAGGTAGGTTATATTTTATTTTTATATATACATCTGATCTCCTCTCCTCAAGAACCTCTAATAGCTTCCTACTGCCCTTAGAAATAAATATAAATTTTGAAGATTAGATTTTTAAAATTCTCCACATGACTCACCCTCTTATACCCTTCCATCTAAGTCAACTTAGCCTTTTCTCTGTTAGTTACAAGCAATTTTCCATCTGTATGCTTTTTGCTGTCAGTCCCCTGTGTCTGGAATGCACTGTTTCCTTAGCTTCATCTCTTAGAATTCCTTTTTTCCTTTGAGATTCAGAACGGCTTAAATATTTCTCTATTTCTCATTCTCCTGGATAGAAGCCCTATAATTTCTTCCTTAGTTCTTCTTCAGTGTCAAGGAGAACCCCGATAAAGATTTTTTTTCAATGCTGATAAATCACTTAACGTCATTTAGTTTTTAAATATATGACAGCACAACGATAAACATTTCTCCCTAAGCCTCTGGGATATATTCACCCCTGTATCCTTTAGGGATCTAGAGAGA
>JAJPUD010004337.1:128540-153074 GCA_023553655.1 Myrmecobius fasciatus
GGGCTGGGTCCTGAAGAGCCCTTGTTAGCTTCCTAAGCAAGATGTTGAGCTTGCTGCTAATGGCAGTGTAAATTTAACTCCCAAACTTCCAAGTGGCTCACTCTTATGACCTAAATAAGTGTATAAGGTCATAGCTTCATACCCTTCATCTAAAATGAAGAGGCAAGGACTGAGACACATCTTCATGGATGACCATGTTGGTCTCAGACAAGGGGAATATCTCCTTCCAGGACTGTGTCTCGTGGGATGTCAGCATACAGGAAGACATCAGGAGACTAAATCCAACAAAGAGAGAGGCAGAAGTTGACTAAATGCCCTTCTGAATGCTTCCATTGCTAATCAAAGAGCCTTCTATTCACCACATAATTAGAAAACTGGAACCAGTTACAGAATGTCTACACATGCTAAAAAGGCATTTCCTTTACACGTCATGTCCCAGAAAGAGGCTTTCCAGACTCTGCCACGTGGGGAATTTCATCGTTGTCACTCTGTACTTGTATCAGTCTCCGGGACACGGTACAAGTGATACGATTCTCCAGACCCCATATAGGACCAAAAAGATGAGAAAAGTGTATACATTTTGTTTGAGAGTACCAACAATCCCCCCCCCTCCAATTCCAAACTATAAGCAACAGATGTTCATAGTTTTTTAAAATAAATAATCTTTTCCCACTTTTTCCTCCTAACATATTTTTAATTTGCTGATGATCATTAAATTCTTCATTTTTGTTATTCTGTCATTTTAGTCCTACTCTCTGTGACCCCATTTGAGGTTGTCTTGTCAAAGATACTGGGGCAGCTTGGTATTTCCTTCTTCTCAGTTTACAGATGAGAAAACTGAGGCGAATAGAGTTAAGCGACTTATTTGCTCGGGGTCACATAGGTAATGTCTGAGGATGGATTTGAACCGAGCTCTTGCTGATGCCAGACCCCATACTCTATCCACTGAGCCACCTAGCTGTCCTAAATTCCTGATACATATTTTTTTTTTAATTTAAGAAAAGTAAAGAGAGTACTGAATTGAGAAGACTTACCTCAGGTCAGGTGATTACTACTGCAGTTTAATAGAATATAAGCTTCCTGAGGTTGAAGTCTGCTTTCCTTCCCCCCTTTGCATCATTAATACCTAGTATAATGCTCGTTATGGTTGAGCTGTATGAATGAATACTGTATATCCTTAGTAATTCTAAAAAAAGCCCCAACAATAACAAAAAGTCAGCTTACATTTATGGCTTTTATTTTGCATTTAGTTTCCACTATAGATTCCTTCCCATATATACCCTCAAATTTTCATCCTAACAAAGAAAATCAGTGTATCACAACTAACTCATACCACAATACAGTGTATATACTAATCTATACCTGTAGTGTCCCACCTCTCTGTAGAGGGGAAGATGTGTTTTTCCATTTATTCTCTTGGACCAAGATTGGTCACTGGAATTTAGCAAAGCTCAGGTATTGTTTTTTTGTTATTTTTAAATAACATTTTGTTAAATAATATTTTGTTACTTTTAAAATGTTTTTTTTTTAAAGTTCATGCATATGTTGTTTTCCTGATTCTGCAAACTTGGTATCAGCTCAAACAATTTTTCTCTACTCCTCCGAATTTCTCATGTGTTGTTTCTTATGGTGCAATAGTATTCCCGTATGTGCAAGATATTTTGGGCTTAAGGGGCATCCACTTTTGATTTGAGCAATATTGCTACTACAGTAGATGTCCCAATGAATATTTGGGATGCATTAGGACTTTTTGTCTTTGAACTTTTTTTTGGGGAAGGGGATTTCCCCAGGAGTGGAATTGCTGAATCCAAGGATGTGAGTTCAGTGACTTTTCTCACATAATTACAATTTGTTTTGCAGAATGCTTAGATCCATTCAAAGCTCCATCAATAGGGCATTAGTGTGCCTCTCCCTCAAAGACGATCTCCATCTTTTATCCTCTTTTTGGCAGAGGTTGGCAGCAAGGAATGGGAATGTTTTGCTTTTCTGGCTGATTACACTTCATTCCTTTCTCTGTGCTGCTCAGTGATTCCTTGGTAATGGTGCTTCCTCAAGCTACTCCCCCTAACCAAAGCTTCCCACTAATCAAGCTTTATCGGCTGAGGTTTGCTCTTTAAACTCCTGAGATGATTTTGGAAATGTCTCTGCTCCTCTCTGGACAGGTAAAGGGACCACTCCTCTCCTAGGTGTCCTTAGTTAAGCAGCAGCTTCTCCAAACATTGCCAACCTACCTTTCTGCTGACAGTACTGTCTTGATTATTCACATTGAGTTCAGAGAGACTGTCGTCATTACGTGAAGTAACTTCCTTTAGAGGTTATTCATTAACCTTCCCTCTTTTACAGTGCCATTATAATTGCCCAGTGCCTTAGGCTTGGAAAACCTTTGAACTTCGCCAGGCACTAGGGAACGCTAGAAAGGCTATTCTCTGATCTTCTATGCCCTTTTCTGCTAAGTCTTACTCTTGAAGATGTCCTGTTTCCCCTCTAGGGATATCCTCCTTCCTAAAAAGTCAGCCCCTTCCCCTCATCCTGATTCCAGCCTCCCTCATTCCTTTCCATCCTAGATGTGAGAACTCAGTTGATGATCCCTTTCCCAAAATGTCAGCCCCTTCCCCTCATCCTGATTTCAGCCTCCCTAACTTCTTTCCATTTTCTCCTTTTCTCAACTCCTTTTCTCACCTTTACAATATGAGAACTCAGCTGATGATCACTTAGGAATCCCTGTGGAAACCTACTAGGTTAGTTTTTTAAGACTGAAAATGAGAAGGGGCCTTAGAGTAGGGGTTATTAACACTTTTTTGTCACTAAATCTTCTGGCAATTTGGTGAAACCTCTGGGCCACTTCACCAAGTAATGTTTGTAAATGCTTAGAATAAAATAAAAAGGCTTTACAAATGGAAACCAATTGTAGTGAAATACGATAAATTTATTTATATATGATAATACAGTAATATATACCATGTACTATAATATAATATAGTGAATCCAATTCTAGTGAAATTCTGTAAATATACATATGTATATATTATAATATAGTGATATGTACTACATAATATATGATAAATATATTTCACTAGAATTGGTTTCCCTTTGTAACTTTTTGAATAATACATGTTAATATATATATATATATGTGTGTATTATATATACTCACATATACATATACACATACATACATGTATATTTATAACGGGGTCATGGACCAGAAGTCAAGCATCTCTATAAGAAACTTTCTTGTTCCATTTATGGAGGAGGAAGTTGAGGATCAGAGAGATTAGAGTGTTTTTATCCAAAGCCACATAGCTAGGAAATAATACAGGCAGTATTTGAGTTTGGGATTCAGTCATTTTATTTGGAGTCAGGAAGTTATTCTGAGACAAAGCAAAACAAAACAAAAACACCTTTTGGAAAGCTTAAAGAGTTCATAGACTGTAGAACTTGAAAACCATGCATCTTCCATGTTTTTGAGACAGCTAAGTGGTGTGGAAGCTAAAACTTAGAATTAGGAAGTCCTGGGTTCAAAGCCTGCCTTAGACATTTGCTAACTGTATGATCTTGGGGAAGTCACAAAATCTCCATTTTCCTTAAGTTTCCTCATTTATAAAATGGGAATAATAATGGTACTTATCCCCAAAGGGCTATAAGGCTGTGTATACCCTTTGATCCAGCAGTGTCTTTACTGGGTCTGTATCTCAAAGAGATGATAAAAGAGGGAAAGGACCTACATGTGTAAAAATATTTGTAGCACCCTTTTTGTAGTGGCAAGGAACTGGAAATTGAATGGATGCCTATCAGTTGGGGAATGGCTGAATAAATTATAGTATATGAATGTAAGGAAATATTATTGTTCTGTAAGAAATGATCAGCAGATTGATTTCAGAAAAGTCTGGAAAGACTGACATGAACTGATGCTAAGTGAAGTGAGTAGAATCAAGAGAACATTGTACACAATAACAAAATTATGTGATGATCAACATCATGTGATGAACTTGGCTCTTCAACAATGAGGTGATTCAAGGCAATTCTAATAGACTTGTGATAGAAAGTGCCAATTGTATATATATAGAAAGAGAACTATGGGGACTGAATGTGAATCAAAGCATAGTATTTTCATCTTTTTGTAGCTATTGTTTTTTTGCTTGTTTTTTTCTTTCTTGTGTTTTTTCCCCCTTTGATCTGATTTTTCTTGTGCAGTATGCCGAATATGGAAATAGGTTTAGAAGAATTGCATATATTTTAACTTATTTCAGAATGCTTGCTGTCCTGGGGAAGTGAG
Organism: Myrmecobius fasciatus; assembly: GCA_023553655.1. Lineage (NCBI taxonomy): Eukaryota > Metazoa > Chordata > Mammalia > Dasyuromorphia > Myrmecobiidae > Myrmecobius > Myrmecobius fasciatus. The sequence continues at coordinate 132,817 of JAJPUD010004337.1, forward strand.
AAGGGAGAAGGAGGGAGAAAAATTTGGAATACAAAGTTTTGCAAAGGTGAATGTTAAAAACTATTTTTGGATATATTTGGAAAAATAAAATACTATTAAAAATGGTACTCATCCCACAATGTTGTAAGGATTATGTAAGATAAAATTTGAAAGTTCTTTTCAAACCTTAAAGCATTATAGAAACAGGATTTTTATATGTCATATATTTATTATTTATTATTATCATTATCATTATTATTTCACAGAAGAGGGCATTTTGCTACAAGATGGAGTCATTTTACATCATTCTCAACCCTAGCATATTCCTGACACTAATCTCTCTAGTTTAGTGCTTGGGGCTACATTTTATAAAATCACTGGGCAACCCAAATGAGGACACCTTCCTTTTAGGACTCTTGCTTTAGAGAGGCACCTTCTTCACTTCAGGACCTTTCAATGTTTAGGTGCTTGAATCCAATATTCTCTTCACTATATCATGCTACCTTGACTACCAGCCTTCTCATTTTTCAAGTGATGGGACTGATCCCAGTCTTGTTAAAGGACTTTGCCCATTATCACATAGCTAAGACCTGGAAGAGTTAGGTTTGAACTCAAGTCAGGTAATTATAAGGTTAATTAATTAATAAGAAATTTACCAAGCATTGACTAGAAAGATTTCCTGGTCTTCAGAGGTCTACATTCCACTGAAGGATTTGAATCCCATTTATCAGACTTCCAAGTCCTTTCCTCTACTACCTTTTGCTATTTCCTTCCTTCATGTTCTTCCTAATAGTCTTTATTTATATACAAGGTAAATTGCTTCTCCCCTCCCAACGAACCAAATTTTCCCTTTTTTTTTTTTTTGGCCTTCTGCATTGACAAGCTATGATATGTTTTCATGGCAGAGAATGGACTTGAGATGGGCAGTCTTCTTCTTTGCCTTAGTATCTCCTCTCCTCCAACTTCTCCTCTCTTTCTCTGTGCTGCTCTCTCCTCCTGAGGGAGGATGAAGATGGCTGGAACATTGGGATTGTGCTTTTAGCCAAAGTATATTCCTTTTACTTCAGGATTGAAACACACCTGAGATTCAGACAATTGGGGGCAAGTAAGGTCAGTGGATTGCTATGGATTTATACTTGGATTTTAAAATTTTCAATTTAAAAAATAAAAAAAAATAAAATTTCTATTTAAAATTCAGTTTGTCATGCAGGAAAGTGTTTCTTCTGCTTCCACTTTGATCATCTTCAGTGAAACAGGGGTGCTTGACAGTGGTAGTTTATTACTTGGTTTTACAAAAATACAAAGGCAGCCATGATCCCTGGGAGTAAGAGGGGCAGGGCTCTTTTTATTGGCACTGGAGCACATGTCTGAACTGGGAGAAACTCAGCTTCATTGAGGGGAGGTGGAGGGAAGGAAGGAGTCCTGTTAGGAGTAATTTCCTCCTCAGGGATTTCTCCGTCTCTATTATTCCCTTCTCTCACCCTTTAACAACGTACACTAAACCTTAGTCTGGGAAATGGGGAGACAAAGAATGTTTTGATTAAAATATATTACTGGACAAGTTGCTGAGTTTTGACTTCCACAGAAATGAAAACACCTTTGAGAGCTCTAGAAAAATACTATCCCATGGGACTTGAACCTTTGCTTTGAATACTTCCTTTAATTAATAAATCAAACTTCGAACAATTGTGGTTTAAGGCACTGTATATAGGATTATGGGCAGATAGGTAACTAATGTATTGCAATCAAGACTTTAGCTCAGGGTACAGAAATTTGGGGAGTGCTTATTTTGTGTGATAGAGATAACCCCCTGCCTAATGTTAACATCTACTTAACAGGACTAAATTAAAATAAGGGGCTAAGATAGTCAACTAAAATAGGGAGCTAAGAAGATGGACAGTTTTCCCCTTCCCCTAGTCATTGCATTCCTGCTGAGCTCCTTCGCCATGTTAATTCCTGTAGTGATTACTTCCTGAGCAGGAATGTCTAACTGTCCCATTCTCCCTGCTTACAAGTGTTGGATTTCCAGTATGGGGAATCTCTCCCCATTCTTCAATTGAATTTGTCTTTAAAAGTTTGATTTGAGAGTGCTTGTTTCAGGTAAAAGGATCAAATGAAATAATAATTGTAAAGTTCTCAACACAGTGTCCGGCACATAGTATATGCTATGTGAAAGTTAGTTATTGTTTTTGTTGTTATTGTTCTTTTTTCCCTAGACTGACTGCCAAATTCCTAGTTAGGGTTCTGGTCATAGTGAATCTGAAAGATAATCAAGTGATCTATAATTCAATCAATCAACAATCAGCTATTATATAGCAGACGTGTGTATGTGTGTGTGTGTGTGTGTGTGTGTGTGTGTGTGTGTGTAATGCAAATATAAAAGTGAGATGGTTTCTAGCCTCAAGGAACTCATGTTCTACTAGGGGATACATCATGTTCCCAGATAAATAAATATGGTATATATGCATTATGTCCTAAAAATTTAAATATGGCTTTAAGCTTTAATAGTTAAAGGGGTGAAAAAGCAGGTATGGTTTAAAATTTAAGTTTAAAAGTAAGATTCCAGGGACATTCTCTGTGTATATATACATATATACATACATGTATACATACACATATACAATATATCTCAAACACAAATACACATGTATAGGCACACACAAATACACATATACATATCTGTATAAACATACACAAATACATAGATACACACATACAGATATGTATACATGTATGTTTAATCTGTATATGGTCAAAGCTGTGATTTCATTGGTAAGGGGCAGAGGTGTCAGACTCTTGACCTGCCAACTGAATGACAGGGGCACAGGTAACTCTAATCAGATAAAAATGTAATTGGGAAATAATATAACAAAATAAATAAAAATACAATAAAACATAGATAATGATAAATTTGTGGTTTTCAAAGTCAATATGTGTTCAGCAGGGATGCTTAATATTTACTTCCCCCTTTCTATTTGAATTTAGCAGCATTGGCAAAGGGAATACTCAAAAAGGAAATTCCCTTTATCAAAAGAGTCTGGCACCTATTTTGCAAACTACAGTCTTAGTGGAGCTAAAGCATTACCTAGTGTATTGCCAGGGTAAGTGACGTGCAGGATCACTAGCCAGTGTGTGACTGAAGCAGGATTTCAAACCAGATCTTTCTGACTCTAAGGATGCATCTCTGCTCACTGTGCCAGTAGTCTCTCCTTTTTTCTTTCTTTTTTTTTTAATCATACACTTGCCAGCAAAACAAACAAAAAAAATGGAGTATGCACCTACAAAATGTGTAATTTATTTATTTATTTACACATACACTATTAGACTAATAATTATTTACAATATAAAATTAATCAAAATAGAAATAAAATAGGATGAGATAAAGAGGAAATTATGTTGGATCCTAGAGTCAATAGGGAACCAGTAGAGTTTATTGAGTAGGGGAATGCCATGGTCAGATCTGAACTTTAGAAAAATAATTTTTGATGCTATGTGAAGATGGATTAGAGGGTTAGGGAGGAGATTAGAGGCAGGTGAAGGCTAAAGCCCAGGGTAAAGCCTGTGAGGTGAAGAGAACATAAATGAGTGTGATGTTTACGTGAATGAAGAGAAGAAGAAAGGATGGGGCAGCTAGATGGCACAGTGGATAGAGCACTGGCCCTAAAGTCAGGCCCTAAAGACCTGAGTTCAAATCCTACTTTTACCACCTAATACTTCCTAGATGTATGACCCTGGACAAGTCACTTAATCCCAATTGTGTCAGGAAAAAAAAAAAGAAGAAATGACAAGATGGGTTGTCAGTTAAACAGGACATTTCCTCATCTGGAAAATTGGGGGATAAAAGAAATGTGCTGAGGGGGAAGATGGGGCAGTAGAAAGAGCATTTGATTTAGGAAGCCTTGGGTTTAAATTTTGATTTTGACATTTGACCAGCTACATGGACTTGGGTAAAAAAAAAGAAAAATCATTTAAGCTTTCTGGGCCTCAGTTTTTTCATTTGTAAATTGAGGAATTTGAACTAACATAGAAGGCCAATCCAGTCTCTTCCAGATCATTGTCCTTCTCTCTATTATCTTGTTTTACTGCAGGTCTCTCCCAGAACTAAAAATCAGTGATTCGATGTCTATTCATGTATATTTGGAATAAATAATGTCTACATGTTCACTCTATTTTATTTTTTAAAGAATGAAATAAATTAGTTCAATTATCTCATGTTTACCTCATCAGTTTTGTTATTTGAAAAAAGTTGCTTTTTGTGAGGTTGCATTTTACAAATATTTACTGCAATATAAATTATAATAATGGGATATATATGATTTTGATTTAAAACTAATTTTGATTTAACAATAGCCTTTTAAATGTAACAAGTATTTAATAAAAATAAAATATAGCACTTCAAGGTTTGCAAAAACTTTACAAATATCATCTCATTTGATCTTCACAACTACCCTGAAAGACAGGTGCTATTGTTATTCTTATTTTGCAGTTGATGAAACTGAGGTAGGCAAAAGTTAAAGTGACCTTCCCAGGGTTAAACAGCTCATAAATGTCTGAAGTAGGATTTAAATTTCTTCTTGCATTCAGTTTGTTTTTCAAATAAGCATTTATTTATTTTAAAATTTTAATAATAGCTTTTTTATTTCAAAATATATGCAAATATAATTTTCAACATTCACCCTTGCAAAACCTTGTATACCAAATTTTTCTCCCTTCCTTCTCCCCAACTCCCTCCCCTAGACAGCAAGTAATCCAATATAGGTTAAATGTGCAATTCTAAACATATTTTTACATTTATCATGCTACACAAGAAAAATCAGATCAAAAAGGGAAAAAAAGAAATTAAAAAAAAAACAAGCAAGCAAATAACAAAAAAGGTGAAAATATTATGTTGTGATCCACATTCAGTCCCCATAGTCCTGTCTCTGGATGGAGAGGGCTCTCTCCTTCACATAGCCAAGTCCATCACAGTCGATCATTACATCATCTTACTGTTGCTATGTACATTGTTCTTTTGGTTCTACTTACTTCACTTAGTATCAGTATCTATAAGTCCCTCCAGGACTTTCTGAAATCATCCTCTGATCGTTTCTTATACAACAATAATATTCCATAACATTCTATACCATAACTTATTCAGACATTCCCCAACTGATGGGCATCTACTCAGTTTCCAATTTCTTGCCACTACAAAAAGGGCTGCTACAAACATTTTTGCACACATAAGTCCTTTTCCTTTTTTATGATCTCTTTGGAATACAGACCCAGAAGAAACACTTATGGATCAAAGGGTATACACAGTTTGATAGTCCTTTGGACATAGTTCAAAATTGCTCTCCACAATGGTCCGATCAGTAAATATTTATTTTAAAAATGCAATTTTATTTCATTTTCAGGTTCACATTCTCTTTTTTCATGTTTCTTCCCAACTATTACCTTCCTCCATTGAGAAAGCAAGGGAAAAAACCTTTTACAAACATGTTTAGCCAAACAAAATGAATGTCTACATTGACCATGTTCAAAAACAAACTAACAAACAAAAAACCAAAAACAAACTTTGCCTCAATCTGCAGTCTTGAATTCATCATCTGTCTGGGGATAGATAGTTTGTTTGATCATGGATCTTAAGCAATTGTGATTGGTCTTTTTAAAGTTGTTCATCTTTATAATATTGTAATTATTATATAAATTGTTCTCCTGGTTCTGCCCTCTTCACATTGAATTAATTCATACAATTTTTCCAGGTTACTCTAAAATCATCCTCTTCATTTTTTAAATTAGCACCATAGTATTCCATCACATTCATATACCACAACTCATTCAGCTATTCCTAAGATGATGGGCATCCTTTCAGTTTCCAATTCTCTGTCACCACAAAAAGAGATGCTATAAAATATTTTGTATGTATGTCCTAAAGGACATATTTTCTTTGATGCAGTTAGGAGGTATAGACCTAGTAGTGATATCACAGGATTGAACTGTTTTATTTGTTTTTTGAGTGTTGTTCTAAATTATTTCTGGAATGATTGGGCCAGTTTATAGTTCTATCAATGGTCACTAAGTGATGGTGGCTCCAATAGTAATATCCTAAAGCTTAGCACAGTTCTTGACACATAGTAGACATTTAATAAATATTTGTTGGCTTATGGGATTGGATTCTCTAGAACCATAGGTTCATAGAAGAACAGTTTTCTTCATGGAATTTTATCTCATTGATGTCAATGAGTGAAGTCAGGGATGGAGGCTAATCTGGGTAAAGGGAGCAATCTGAACAGGGTAGAGAAAGTACAAAAAGCCTTTAGTTGACTGACAGTAGATGAAACAAACTCTATATTTTAGGTAGAGAGGTCTCCTCCCTGTCCCCAAGATTCACCTTGTTTAGTGCTGTTTTTAAGTCTTCACTCATGCTATTCCTTTTTCCTAAGGGATTCCTAGAATGCCCCTATTCTTGTCCAGTTTTTTTCAGTTTATCAGCTCTTCAAGGTCCAGTTAAAGTTTCTTCTCTTCTATGAAGCTTTGTATCACAAGTACTATTGATTGTATCTATTATCAGAAGCCCTCTACTGCTTCATTTGTTGTTAAGAATTACACCTCCAATGGAGCAGCTAGGTGGTGCAGTGGATAGAGCACCAGCCCTGAAGTCAGGAAGACCTGAGTTCAAATCTGATCACAGACACTTAACATTCCCTAGCTATGTGACCCTGGGCAAGTCACTTAACCTCAATTGCCTCAGCAAAAAGGTTAAAAAAAAAAAAAGAATTACACCTCCAGTGACTTTATTTTTATTTTGCATATATTTTGCATTGACTTATCCCCTTTTGTGGGGAAAGTTGGCTTTATTTTTGTTTTTATGTCCCTGGAGTCTAGCATATATTGCCTTGAATATAGTGGGTATTTTATTTCTTTCTGGATGATTTCAGAAAAGCTTGAAATGACTTACATGAACTGAAGCAGAGTGAAGTGAGTAGAATCAGGAGAACATTGTATGTAGTAATGTCAGTATTATATGATGATCAAGTATGATTTAACTGTTTTTAGCAATACAATGATCGGAAATGATTCCAAAGGACTTAACGATGAGAAATACTATTCACATCCAGGAAAAGAACTGATGGAATCTGAATCTGAATGCAAATTGAAGCATACTCTTTTTTTTTTCTTTGGTAAAAATCTTCTTTTATAACATGACTAATATGGAGCTATATTTTGCATGATCATTTATGTATAATCTGGGTCAAATTGCTTACTGTCTTGGGGGAGTGTTGGAAAGGAGGGAGAGAATTTGGAATTCAAAATTAAACTAGAATGTTAAAATTCTTTTTACATGCAATTGGGAAAATATATTATTAAAGTAATTTTTAAAACTTGAATTGGATTTAACACATTCATTATCTTACATTATTCTGATTCCTGCCCTGTTTCAAATCCAAGGAACAAAGTTACCTTTCCCACGATAAACTCTTCAGTTCTAAACTCATCACTAGGCTGCTAACTCAAGCCCTAATCAACTCCATCATCTTAAACCTCCTCTCTTCTCTGATTGGAGACTAGAGAGTAGAGGATCAAATTTCCCCCAAATTTTCCTTTATGGAGGATAGAAATGGAAGTTTTCAGTTCACTGCACTCTGTATCTGCTGTTCTACCTGGTTTCAACACTGTGGAACAAGATGCATCTGGGTTGTATATCCCCTAGTGTTCCATTCCTCCACCCAACTTCTCATCCTCTTTTTGTTTTGTTTCCTTCTTTAGATTGTAAGCTCTTTGAAGGTAGGGACTGTCTTTTTAAAAATTATTAATTCTATCCTTAAAACTTAGCACAGTGCCTGGGTCAGTGTAGACATTTAATAAATGTTTTTTGGCTTATTATTCTGGATTTTCTAGAATGATAGGGTCATAGAATCTTATTTAGAACTGGAAGGGACCTTTGAAACTATTGAGTCCATTTATTTATTTTACAAATGAAGAAAGTGATCTGTCTCAAAACTGCCTGAGGTTGATTTTAGGTCTCTCTGATTCCAAATTCATTTTCATGTTGTAAATAACAACAGATCATAGATCACCAGAACATTTTTTAGTATTAGATTCTTATTTTACATGTTGGGTTACCATCCTAGAAAAGGGAAAGGGATTTGCTTATGGCTACATATATGTGGCATGGTATGGGGAAAACCTTTAGTTGTTTCTACTCCCTGGCTGAGATTCTTTTCCCCAGAAAGCTATTCAATAATTTTGAATTTGTGTCTGTTAAGAGTCAGAGGAGAAAGGACAAAGGTAAGATCATAAATTTTAAGATTTTGTAGTTGAAAATAGTCTCAAAGATCTAACACCAGCATTTAATGGAGAAAGAGGAATTGCTCTCACTTGTTCCTGTTCCCTGTGACTAGAAAACTTCGACCAACTGTTGTTCTGTTATTGCCCAAATCTTTTTGATACTTATTCACTGGCTACCAAAGAATAAACTTCTCCCTCCTTCCCCCCCCCCCCTCACCTCCTGTTCTCTCATGGCTTTCTTCCTCAACCCTGCTGGTTTTATGAATCATTTTAGAACTGCCCATATCTTTCACTCTGCCCTCTGAAATTCCTATTTCATAGCTAATAATATAAATATATTTTGAACCTTTCATCTCTATTATTCTTCTATCTTCTAGCACTCTGAGACATAGCATCCTCTAGATTACTTTGTGGTTCTGATTATCCTTTCCAGTATTAACTTAAATGCCTTCTCTCATACTCTGACACTTTGTTCTTGGAGAACCTTGAATATTCCAGATTCCCTAGTGGCCCAGGTTCTCTTCTTGCCCTAATAACACAGCAATTTCTATTCCTTTAAGGTCCACTCTATTAATATGTATCATCCTATCCAGATTATAGTAGTTATTGTCTAGTGTCCCTCAAACCATTTCTTTCCTTTCTTAGATAGTCCCATAACTGGCTTACTATCTTCCTCTTCTCCCCAACTCCTTATACTGGAATTCTTCAAGCATTACTCCCTCAAATACCTTAACTTCCCAATATCTTGACCTTCTCAAATCCCATGATGTCTTCTACATCAGCCATATACAAGAAGGGCCACAGGGCACATTTTGCCATTATGTTCCTACTTCCATATTAAAAATTTCTGACATTCCTCTGAATGTAAAACATTTTTTCTCTCTTTGCTTTTTTGTTCCTAACCTAGCCTTTTTTCTCCTCCTGCTCTCTACTTCTTCATCTGGAAGTAATTTCTCATACCCTTATTCCTGCTTTGATTTCTTTCCTCTCTTTCAAATCCGTATTGTTCTCTACCTTGTCTCATTGCCACTCATTGCCAATCAATGCTCATTGATTGATCTGATTGTTTTTAAAATGGAAATTGAGGCTCTAAGAACTTAAATTAATTGTCCAAGTTTGCCTGACTCATAATTAGCAGAATTGGGGCTCAAAGTCAGATCCTCTGATTTCAGATTCAGTGCTATTTCCTCTATCCAAAATGTGAGAGTCACAGGTCAGAAAAGGCAGTTGAGGAAGGAAAAACTATACATTAAAAAAAAACTAGCCCCTTAATTCAAAATTTAGGTCACTTTACACTATTCATATCACTCAAGTGGCATTGTGGATGGGGTTAGCAGCTAAAGGGCCAGTGGAAAGAACATTGGCTTTAAAGACTGAGGTTCCTGGTTTGGATACCTGCTTTGCTACTTATTCCCATATTATTGATTTTAAATCAATTAGCTTCTCTGAATCTTATTTCCCTCATATGTAAAATGGACTATTGGCTTACGTTACTTCTGAGTCCCAAAGGCTCTTATTTTATAATATTATGGACTCTTTCTTGATCTTTTCAATTGCCGGGGGGGGCATGATACTTCACATTTAATTAAAATATATGTGCTTTCTTACTCTTAATTCATGGTTTATATTTATTACATTCCCAATTCAAAGGTAAGCTCCTTGGGAGCAGGATTTATTTCATTCTTTGAGTCTGTAGCCCTGGTCACAAGCACAGTTCCTGGCCTATAGTAGTCCCTTAATAAGTACTTGTTCTTCTAATTGATCCTAAGACTCATGAAGAATTCAGTAGCAAGGTCTTCAAGGCTATACCCTGGTACTCCCTACATATATATGTATATTGTATATGCGTATATGTATATGTATATACATACATACTATATATATATATGAAATACTCAAGACTGTCCCCATTGAAGTGAGGTGTAAGTATATATCAGGAAGAATTCCCATTCTTAGACAGTTGTTAAAGTCATCTCATATCCAGAAGCTCAGAGCTCTGCTGGAACTATCTGCATAGACTTTGTTAACCAGAAGGAGAAAATACAGCCAAAGCATTTAAGATTTGACTTGCTGGAAAATGAAAAGTCTGATGGTTGAAAGAGTAAGTCTCTGACAGAGAATCTAGTTCTTCCCCTTTCATTTTCAAACTTCTTTTCTCACTTTTTTCTTCTGGCAATTCTGGGTTGAGTCTGGGTCCCTTTGGTAATCACTGAATTGTCTCTGAAATGGATACTTTTTCCTATTGCTTCCAGTCTAAACCCCATTTGTAGGAGGCTTGGCTTATTGATGGATTATCCAAACTGAATTTTCTTACTGACAAATATGCTAAAGATTCCAAAAGACCACCAAGATTTCTCATCAGTTCAGAAATAACCATGATTCTTTGTGTGAGATCAATAGGCATTTCAAAGATGGGCTGGACTTTGAGTTTCAGCTTTTAGATTCTTCTTCTTGCTAATTTAAATCCTAAGTGTTCAAACCTGTTGAGGAGAAAGATATTGTTCCTTGTCTCTGGGTCTGAAGCACAAGAGAATTGCTTCTTGATTTCCTGGGAGATCAGAGAATTTGTTTTGGGGAACAATTCATGAGCCCCTCTACCCCTTACTCCCAAATCAAACTGTTCTTCATCATGACTGATGAAACAAAATTTTTAACCTCAATCCAGATTAAGAATTTTTTTTTGCAAAAAATAATAGTAGTGTTTTCTTTCATAATCCCTAAGCCTGCAGAAAAAAGGGGTGGTGGTGGCTGGGGCCAGACATAAAAATACAAAACTTTTTAATAAACAACACAAGCAGTAGGAAATAATACCGGTGAGGGCTTGTTTTCTTGGCTCAGGGCCTCATTCCAACCTGTTGCAACCAGCTTTGGAGTGTCTATAGGGACACCCCCATGTGGGCCCCAAGGAGGAAAGACTTTTACGTTATGTTTGCCTGGGAGATTTGCCAGGGCTGAGTTCAAAGGGCAGTTTCCAGTAATGTGAGGTAACCCCTGGGTGCATTTGATAGGTCCTGACAGAAGCAGGCCACCTCCAGGACCAGTTCCTGATTGCTGTCACTTTATTTTTGCAGGAGCTGCTGGGAGACTCCTAGTCAGAGTTTAAAGAGTTTCTTTGACCCCAAATTCTTCCTCTTGCTGCCCAACCCCCTTCTCTTGCCACTGTAGATCCTCTATTGCCCATCACTGGTTCCACTTTTGATTGTGATCATGTAATTTCTTTCCCTAGGCGAAGGCTGGGTGCCAGATGTATGCAGCACCTGCCCTTGCCAGCCAGTGAATGGGCCAGTGGAGTTAGTCATAGCCTGGGAGTTGGGAACTGGCCAAGACATGGTACTACTCTTTCAGTGTCTGCTCTGTAGTCATCTGTGGCTAGAGGGGACCTTAGAGATTATTGAGGATTATAGGATTATGAATTTACAGATGGAAGGGACCTTGGAGATTATCCAATCCAACCTCTTTATGTTTTTCTTTGAATAATTTCCAAGGTCCCTCAAATACCTGAAAGTTTTAGTTTCTTAGTTTATTTAGACTCTGGGACCTAGCCCTCCACTCTACCTAAACTACACAAGGAGATGGTTCTCCCCTTGAAACTGCCATCATTCACTAATGTTCCACTTCCATTTTCACAGACTCTCAAATTCCTTTTGAGAAAATGGAGTTTTTCAGTGATTTGCCTGAAACCTTATTAGCTGATATATATCTCAAGTCACGTTTGAACTCACGTCTTAAAGACTCCAAGCCCTGAACTTTGCTCTCTGTACCACTTGTTCCACCTGTTTTCTTTCTATACATTTTGAGTGTACCCAATTATTTATGTGATATCTCACTGATTAGAATGTGAGTTTTCTGAGTACAGGAACTGTGCCTTTTGTTTTTCTTTTTATCTCTAGAGCCCAGCTCAGTGCCTAGCACAGACTCAGCACTTGATAAATGCTTATTGACTATTACAGCTATATCGACTCAGCATGTGCAGTAGAAAATATAAACATCATATTGCCTGAGTAAAGCCAACAGAAATAAACACATGGGACAGAATCTGTAAAATGAAAATATACCAGAAATTCCTGATGCCTTTAATCAACATTTGAAAGAGGAAGTCATAAAATGAAGGAAATGCAGAATCAAAGGATAGCAAAGAGTAATATATACAATTCTTGGTTGAAAAGCAAAGAAATAGAAGATTGAATGAATCCACTAAACAGGACATGGACCATTTTTTTTGATCCTGTCTAGGACAAAATTGAGGGTGAGATTGTATATAGTTGAGAGAATTCCAACATGACTGAAACACAAATTGAATCAACCACAAAACACAAAGCTTGCCTATTGCTAACATAATGATCAATAAACCGGGCATGGAGGAGAGAGGGTAAGGAAGTGCGTTGAGTGGGTGGGGGTGAAGGGATGGGAAGGTGACTGACTGACTCTCTAAATACTCTACAAAATCAGGAACCAACAAAATCTATAATTATTGGTTCAAACACTTCACAGAGGTATGAGTTACTGTCATCTTAAAACTTTTTTTTTTGACAAAAGACATCACATATTTATTACTAAAAAATTGACAACAGTACGTAACTACCTCTTCACATATAGGTCTCTCACATTTTGCATACTTTATAAAAACATTTACAGTTTGTGGTGATCAAATATATGCATATACTTACAAGAAAACTGTATTAATTAAGAAATAAAAAAGGTTTGCCAAAAAGTCCCAGGGATTTAAATTTCAACTCATTATTGATCAGTTCATTGTTGATTAAGGAACCTGAGTATTCAGCAACATTTATGTGTGATAGCATTTATAACATCTTTATTGATTACTGCAAAACTTTTGACTCAATTCCATACTCGTGCCTTAATCATGTATTGTTAATATATAAAATAGATTCCAGGCATGATAATACTGTGAGTGTTTTATGTGCTCTATTTAATACATATAACAATTTATAATTGATATAAACCATGAAGTTCTTATATGAATACAACTTAAGCACAGTATGTTTCTATCTAACATTAAATCCATTAATAATACCCTTGAATAGAAATGAGCATAATTTTCAAGTCATAGAAGAAATCATATCAAAATATTGTGTTAATCTCATATTGCTTGTGGATGATATCAAGTTATATGGTTTCAATGAAAGTCACATTAAAGAACTATTTCATCTGGTGGAAACTTTTCCCATTGATAATAAAATTTCCTATGAACTTGGCAAGTGTAAAATTCTCAATAGGCTCCATGGAAAAATAGAGACTGAAACCTGAACCCAGAGGACATATTAAACCAGTGGTTCAAGGCAGTACAAATACTTTCTTCTTCTTTAAACACTATCGTTTGAGCTTAAGTCTCTCAAGAACAAAACTGATGTTAAGAGATAGACCAGCATCCTGAAGTCAAAACTTAATGAAGATAACACATTTAGCACAATGAAAGAGTTTGATTTACCATTCTCAATGCACATACTTTTGGCATGGTACAATACACAATAATGAGTTTAGAGGCTGTCTAAATAAAAACTTGTATAATTAAAAATATTATTTTAATGAAATGCAAGTCTCATTGCTCCTAAGTAGTCATAGAAAGATTAATATTTCCTTGTCCAAAAAGACAAAGAGTATCAATCTAACAGGTTAACATTTTTAACACACCTTTCTTCACAAATTATTGTAAAACAATAGAAAAAGCTCTCAGTAGGTATATGGCACAGAAGACCCAGATATCTTGACTCAATTAAATATTCTTTTTTGGTTTTTAAGTTCAGAATAAAAGAAATAAATGGGGTGGGCTTAGTAAAAAAAATTTGAAAAATACTTAGCCATTTTGAAAGACTCACAGGAGCTCTGAGTCATTGGATGAAAACTGATATTGCTACACAAGGCATATTTTGTCATTGGTGGAAGACAATCAGCTGTGAACTATGGGAGTATAAATTAAACAGGACACCCATCTGGGAGTTTGATCATTCTAGAAGCAGTGAGTTTAGTGGCAGTCAAGTCTAGTGGTGAGGAAGTCTTGATAGGGAATTTGGAAGGAGAAGAGTTTTCTCTCGTTCTCTCTCTTACCCTCCCTCCCCCTTTCTCCTATTGACTAGACAATAACATTATGAATTATGAAGGTTTTCAAGGTCAGAAAAATTTGACATCAATGACAGTGTCCCTGCAGCAGCAGTGACTGATGGCAGATCCTAAATTGGAAGCTGAGATACATCAAGGACAACCCAGACATGGAAGAAAGGCAGCTTCAGGACTCTCTATGAGGGCACCAACTCTTGGAGTACAGTAGAAAAATACACCAAAGGGGAATATCATGAGAATTCCACAAAAGGAAAAAAAGGCTGCCAGTGACCATTTTAGTCTTTGTCCACATGTCCTCTCTAAATTTGAGTCCACTCTCCACAGGGACCTTCTGTGTGCCAAGAAGGAATATATTCCTATTTTTTGGGGGGGATGTATTTCTATAAGAACTGTTCTTGCTGTATTTGATTAATAATTTTTTAAAAGAGAAATGGGTCTAGCTGACAACCCACAAGGAGTAAGCTTGTGGGGCATAAGAGCAACTGTATTAGAAACCCTATCAAATAGCAAGATAATTCATTGAATTGTACTCCTAGTAATCAGCCATCCCTCTTGCTATGATTCATGAGATTATGAAGAGTCACTGAATATTAGAATAACAATATTTAAGTATTATGTTTGTATATATGTATTATAAATAAGTACAAATATATGTCTGTATATATATATGCATTTTGTATATCTCTTAGTGTTTCTTTTTATTTACTTATCTGTTCTTTCTTTGCTTTCCTTTTCTCTTTTCCTTTCCCTCCCTCCCTTCAACCTTCCTTTCTCCCTTCCCTTCACCCCCTTATTTTTTTTACCTTCCTTTGTCTTTTCCTCTAATCTCCAAATTTAGAATGCCAGTTACTTGAATACCTAGTTAGAATTAAGGAAGGTGAGGGCATTTCACTCCAACCTTTTTCCCTTCAAGATTTTACCAAAAAGCATGCTTTAAACAGTGAACTTCCTAGAATGCTGAAAATAAAATTTTCATTTTGAAAAAAAATAAAATAGTGTGTAAATTTTGTTAAGCAAATCATTCTTATATTTCCCTCTAAATCTGTGACCTGTGCCTATGTCCAAGTATAGCTGTCTATCCAGGACACAGCACAAAGACTAGAGGTTCAACAAAGTTATCTTGATCTTCTTAATAGAACCTTCAGGAGTCTTAGATTAAAACATCTATGTCATAAAGGTATAATTTGAAACCTAGTATTGGAGCACCAGACTACCATTTGCAATTTATTTCCAATTACTTTAATGCCACCTTTCCTACCAGCTAAGAGTTGGAATTACAGACTACTACAGCCTTTGCCTTCAGATGTTGATTTGTTTCCAAAATTCTCTCATTGGCCAAGGCCACAGAGGTGACTTTCTAAATTCATTTCTCCCAAGATGAATCCCAGATTGTGGTTATAAACTTCATTCCCTTAAGGAAAAACTGAGCAGGTATGACTTAAATTAGCAAGGTGATCATGTTGCAATAGAGAAAAAGGACTTTCCCCCATTGCTCTTGCTTAAGACAATTGCTCTTTTATATACATTCCTCAATCAAATTTTTGAAGATGGGGATTCAATTGTAGGCAAAAGTGCTATCATGATATCACAAGGGTGTGAAGAAGCATTCTTCAGGATAGGATTGGGGACACATTGTGCTGCTGTCCTACTCAGTGCTCCTGAACCTGATATTGACAAATACAAGAGTATTATCTCTTTCTCACTATAGAGAGCTTAATGATGTGGACAGTTTTTTCACTGGTAATATTGCATCATGAACTTCATACTTATGAATCTCCTTAGTAATGGGTATCCTGGAAATCATGGTTATAAAGTTTTGTGGAAACAAATATGACAGGATATGTGGAAGGAAAGTATAATTGTGTGATCTATGGATGGTACATTTTTGCTTTTTGCTGAGGCAATTGGGATTAAGTGACTTGCCCAGAGTCACACAGCTAGGGAATGTTAAGTGTCTGAGACCAGATTTGAACTCAGGTCTTCCTGACTTCAGGGCTGGTGCTCTAACCACTGCGCCACCTAGCTGCCCCATGGATGGTACATTTTAGAATCAAAATCATCACCATAGAAAAAATATCTAAAATCTTTTATATATACTCTCTCTCTTCCCCCTTTCCCTCCTCCTTCCCTCTTTCCTTCTCTCCTTCTTCCTTCCCCCCCTCTTTCTATCTCTCTCTCTCTGCCTCCTTCTTTCTCTCCCTCTCTTCCTCTCTCCTCTCCTCTCTGCCTCCCTCCCCCCCTCTCTTTGCTGCTACTCCTGCCCTTTTTCTTTTCCAAGTTGTTATTCAATTTTTCTCTAATAAATTTGAACTCTTGCCAATGTCCAGTCCCTAGAAAATATTGGTAAATGTTGCTAAAAAGTTTCTCCTGGAAGCTTTTAAATTCAATTTAACAAGTATTTATTAAAGTCTGCTATGTACCAGACATTAAACTAGACCCTTGGGGCACAAAGGCAAAGAAAATCAAACCTCAAAACCCAGAAGAATC
The DNA here is from genome assembly GCA_023553655.1 of Myrmecobius fasciatus. Lineage (NCBI taxonomy): Eukaryota > Metazoa > Chordata > Mammalia > Dasyuromorphia > Myrmecobiidae > Myrmecobius > Myrmecobius fasciatus. The sequence continues at coordinate 149,629 of JAJPUD010004337.1, forward strand.
ATAAAGTTCCTTAAATTTTCCGGGAAATGAATATTCAATTTCATAGAAGCAGGCTTTCCTAAATTAATATGCTTTTTAAACACACAAAATATATTTAGAAATTAAAATAATTTTGATATTCTGCCTCTCATTCATCAGGCTGGCAAAGATGATAAGAGGAAAATAACAAATGTTAGAGGGGAAATGAGCAATATGTACATACACTTGTACATTGTTAGTAGAACTGTGAATTGGTCTAGCCATTCTAATGACTTGCAACTTTGCCTAGAAATTTGTTAAACTATGCATATCTTTTTATCAAAGAAAATAGATCTATATGCACAAAAATATTTATAGTAAATCTTTTTAGTAACCCCAAGTTGAAAATTGGGAGTATTCCCCTGTTACAGAATGTCTATACAGAACATGACATGTGAATGCTATGGGATATTATTATGCCAAAAGAAATGATAAAATGGACAGCTTCTGAGGAAACTGGTGAGATGTCTATGGACTGATGTAGAGAGATATGAATAGAATTAGGAGAACAATCTATATGACAACCATAATATAGAGAAAAATAACTTTGACAGACTTTGCAGTTCTAATCCATGTAATGATAAATAAGGAGTCCAGAAGTCTGAAGATGAAATATGCTACTTATCTCTTGACAGAGAGGCAATGAGCTGAAAAATGCAGAGATAGATGCATGGTTTTGTATATAGACAACGTGAGAATTTGTCTTGTTGGAATGGAGGTAGGAATGGAATAAGTATTTTTATAGCACCTATTGTGTGCCAGGCATTATGTATCCCACTTAATACTTAAGATTACTTTAGGACATGGATACTATTATTATTCCTATTTAACAATTGAGGAAATTAAGGCATACAGGAGAAGTGACTTCCCTAGAGTCACAGAGTTAGTAAGTGTTGGAGGCCAATTTGACTTCAGGTCATGCTGACAAATGTGGTGCTATTACCTTGCTGTGTATTCTTATTTCTGTGTCTTTGTTTACCTTTTTCTTCTTAGAGAGATAGTCCTCTCTACTGCCTTTTACTGATCTTACTTCTGTGCTTCATTCAAAGTACAAGTCAAAGTCCACCTCCTCTGCCAATGATAGACATATTGATCTTCTTGTAGCACTCATTAGTTGGATCATTATTTGATATCTATTCCATATTGTGTATAGAATTTTAAGGAAGGAATATCATCTCCCATGTGAAAGTTTGGCAGGCCTTTTCCTGGACTGTTCATCTACCTTTGGTATCCACCTTTTCACTCAAATCTTATCTATGGCTCCAAGAAGCTGTAGCATTCACAGGGGCCACAATATGGTAAAACCATCTTTGCAAATGAGTTAAACCAAATTTTAGGTAACTGACAGGCTTCAAACTTGTTAGTGAATTGGGGGGATATCTTTTCCCAGCATGTGAAGACTTTCTCTAGTGGAATGAACAGAGGAAAACAATTTGTTCCAATGGCCATGAAGGTAGGGGAAGTAAGAATTGTGGAGCAATTCGCTTGCTCAGATGTCAAGGACAAAAAGGACATCCATTGCATCCCAGGTCATCACTGATCATCTTGACTTTTGTCCTGGAAAAGAGAGGGAGACTAATGACTTTGTGCAGCTCTGCCTCATTTAAATTCAATTCACATCCAAATCAAGAAATTACCCTGTGATGTTGTTCTTCTTCTTTTTATTTATTTATTTTTTTAATAAAGCTTTTTATTTACAAAACATATGAGTGATTTTTCTACATTGACCTTTGCAAAACCTTTTTTTCCCCAAGCTTTTCCCCTCCTTCCCCCCACCCCCACCCCTAGATGACAGGTAATCTAATACATGCTAAATAGGATAAATTATATGACAAATACAATACATGTATACATATCTATACAGTTATCTTACTGCACAAGAAACATCAGATCTAGAAAGAGAAGAAGAAAAAACAACCAAAGAAGGAAAACAAAATGCATGGAAATATTCACAGAAAGCGTTAAAATGCTGTGTTGTGGACCGCACTCAGTTCCCACAGGCCTCTCTCTAGATATATATGACTATCTTCATCGCTGAACAATAGGAACTGGTTTGAATCACATCATTGTTGAAGAGAACCATGTCCATCAGAATTGATCATCGTATAGTCTTGTTGCTGTGTATAATGTTCTCCTGGTTCTGCTGATTTCACTCAGCATCAGTTCATGCAAGTCTTTCCAGGCCTCTCTGAAATCCTCCTGTTGATTGTTTCTTACAGAACAATAATATTCCATAACATTCATATACCATAATTTATTCAGCCATTCTCCAATTGATGGGCATCTTTTCAATTTCCAGTTTCTTGCCACTACAAAAAGGGCTGCCACAAACATTTTTGCACATGTGGGTCCCTTTCCCTCCTTTAAAATCTCTTTGGGATATAGGCCCAGTAGAAACACTTCTGGGTCAAAGGGTATGCACAGTTTGATAACTTTTTGAGCATACCTCCAAATTGCTCTCCAGAATGGTTGGATCCGTTCACAGTTCCACCAACAATGTATCAGTGTCCCAGTTTTCCCACATCCCCTCCAACAGTTATCATTATCATTTCCTGCCATTTTAGCCAATCTGACAGGTGTGTAGTGGTATCTCAGAGTTGTCTTAATTTGCATTTCTCTGATCAATAGTGACTTGGAATATCTTTTCATGTGACCAGAAATAGTTTCAATTTCTTCGTCTGAAAATTGTCTGTTCATATCTTTTGGCCATTTATCCATTGGAGAATGGCTTGAATTCTTATATATTTGAGTCAATTCTCTATATATTTTAGAAATGAGGCCTTTATCAGAACCTTTGGATGTAAAAATATTTTCCCAGTTTACTGCTACCCTTCTAATCTTGTCTGCATTCATTTTGTTTGTACAAAAACTTTTTAACTCGATATAGTCAAACTTATCTATTTTGTGATTAATGATGACCTCTAGTTCTTCTTTGGTCACAAATTCCTTCCCCCTCCACAGGTCTGAGAGATAAACCATCCTACATTGTTCTAATTTGTTTATAATATCATTCTTTATGCCTAGATCATGAATCCATTTTGACCTTATCTTGGTATATGGTGTTAGGTGTGGGTCAATGCCTAATTTCTTCCAGACTAGTTTCCAATTATCCCAGCAGTTTTTGTCAAATAGTGAGTTTTTAATCCCCAAAACTGGGGTCTTTGGGTTTATCAAACACTAGATTACTATTGTCATTGAGTATTTTGTCCTGTGAACCTAACCTATTCCACTGATTCACTACTCTATTTCTTATCCAGTACCAAATGGTTTTGGTGACCACTGCTTTATAATATAGTTTTAGATCTGGTACAGCTAGGCCACCCTCATTTGCATTTTTTTCATTAATTCCCTTGAAATTCTTGACCTTTTGTTTTTCCAGATGAATTTTGTTGTTATTTTTTCTAGGTCAGTTAAATAATCTCTTGGGA
>JAJPUD010004337.1:158074-171667 GCA_023553655.1 Myrmecobius fasciatus
AAGTCTATCTTTGCTTTTACTTGGTCTGAGATCAGGATTGCTACCCCTGCTTTTTTTTGTTCACCTGAAGCATAATAGATTCTGCTCCAGCCTTTTACCTTCACCCTGTATGTATCTCTATGTTTTAGATGTGTTTCTTGTATACAGCATATTGTTGGATTCTGGTTTTTAATCCAGTCTGCTATCTGCTTCTGCTTTAAGGGAAAGTTCATTCCATTCACATTCACAGTTAAAATAACTAATTCTGTATTTCCTGCCATCTTATTTACCCTAGTTTATGCTTTTCTCTTTCTTATCCCCTTTCCCTCCTTCCTACTATTTTGCTTTTGATAATCACTTCCCTCAAACAATCCTTCCCCTTTAGAGCCCCACCCACCCCTTTTTTCTCCCTTTCCCTCCTGTTTCCTTGTAAGTGAGTCTATTATTCCCTCAGAGCCAAATCTGATGAGATGGAGATTAACCCAATTCTCATTCCCTTCCCTTTTTTCCCCTCAATCATTATAGGTTTTCTTTGCCTCTACATGTGATGTAATTTCCCTTATTTTACCTTGTTTTCCTCTTCTTCCAGTGTTATCCCTTTTCTACCTCTAATTTCTTTTTCAGTTTATCATATAATAATCATAAAATCACAATAATCATATCATAATAATCATAAAATCACAGTAATCATATCATAATCATAATGTAATAATAGATTCATAAAATCAACCCTCATTCTATAAGTATCTATAACATAAATATAGTTCTCAAGAGTTTTTTTTTTTTTTTCCCTTGTTACCTTTTTATGTTTCTCTTGCGTTCTGTGTTTGTAGATCAATTTTTTTGTTCAGTTCTGGTCTTTTCAGTAGAAATAGGTGAAATTCCCCTTAAAAAGGTGAAATATCATTGAATGACCATCGTCTTCCCTGGAAGATAATGCTCATTCTAGCTGGGTAACTTATTCTTGGCTGTAATCCAAGTTCCTTTGCCTATTAATCTTCTTCAAAAGGAAAAAAAAAAGGAGGATGAATAACAATTGTTTTGCAAAACAGTTTTACTTTTGGATACATGTATCTTATTTCCCCAATTAGACTAAAAGTTACTTGAGGTCAAGAATTGTGGTTCATATTTCTTTTGTATTCTCTAAATTTTTCAGAATAGTGTCTTGCACATGGAAGCTGCTATATTAAAATTTTTTGATTGTTTCTTAGGTGTGTTTATCTAGTGTCTGGATCAACTAATTTAGTTATTGAATTAATAGACTATGTTTTTAGAAGGCAATAACTTACAAGGCTCTCCTCGGATTTCTAGAGAATAGCCCTGTGGGCTGTGATTTCTATTACTCTTGTTCATGAGCCCTTTCCAAAGTACAATGAAACACTGAGAAACCAATACAACTCTATTAACTTTTAAAAAGGGTATTTATAGACAAGATATAGTGACGAAGTTACAACAATATCCCCAGATCAGGGGCAAACTCTCCCTTCTACACAAAGCCCCTTGGGATAATGGGCTTAGACTTGGAGCATGAAGACACTGAAGTATATATATAGGGAACACATGGGTCTAAGAAGTACTTCACACCTGGACCTGGGAGTCTTTTTCTCCCTTGAGATTTCTATCAAGTTCATTCTGAGACATTAAATTGAAATGGACAAATTGTTCCCTTCATCAGCTCTGCGGACTCCCTGAGGGGCACAGTGCCTCAATTGGGGGGTTAATTCACTGATAATTCAGGTCAAGTGGGTCAATCTGAGGCTGTGCTGACTTCACTGATTGCTTGAATTATTAGCTCTGGTTCCTAGTAAGACTTCTCTGATATTTCTGATGGATCTCCTGAATTCCTTGATAGCCTGGGGATTCCTTTGTTGTAATACTTATTCATCTAAGATCAGGAAATAACAAACATAAAATAGACAAAAGAAAGAAAGGGACCATCTTCACATAGACTAATGAGAGATACCTACCTAGTAAGGAAGGGCAATTGCTATCCATCACCCTACGAGATGACTCCTAGAAGTTCTTGTCTCACTCACCACCAGGAAGAAAAGTAGAATGGAACTACCAGAAGTAAATATTTCTTGTTTTTTTATTCTTTTGAAAACTCAGTTCCAGTTCTGTGCCTCCTGAATCATCAGTCCTTCCATCTTCTCAGCCAACTAGAAAACTACTCATCACCACAATACACCGGCTTTCTAACCACTCTGGGAACTGAAGTGGGCTAACCAAATCTCTATATGTTAGATTGGAACCAGGAAGAAAAATACGCACACATCATTTATAACAAAAGACGAATCCAAATATTCTCTAAAGTCTGAATTCTCATGATCAGATTCTCCTTTATGCCTGCATGAACTATAATGAAAGCACATCTTTCTGTTTATGCTCAATATAACGTCTGCCTGGACTTGCAACTAAGAACCATCAAGGGTTGTGGCTGAATGGGGATGGAAGGGCTGATTGATCCCTTCCTAGTTTGGTACAAGAAAGCAGTTCAAGAAGAGATATGTAGAAGGACCCACAATCATTGTGTGAGTCAGAACTGTGCAGATTGATAGTGGGATTAGTTCTGTGATTTCATCTATGTAGGGATCTGCCAAATAAACAAACTCTTTTTACTCATGCAGGTCCTTTTCTGCAGTTTATAGTCTTAAAAAGTTGGTTAGAGCACAGATCATCTCTTGGCTAGGGTTGCACAGAAGCAGCATTTAAACTGAAGTCTTTTAGCTCCAAGGTTGGTTCCCTGTCCATTGCCCCATGTTACCTCAGTAACCATAGAGCTCAAAGGAAAAGAACATTAAAAGAAGAATTTCACTTGTTCTGCCTGGCCCAGGGGGCAGAAATAGAAGCTATAAATAGAAACTTCAAAAAGTCAAATGTTAACTCAATTCAAGTGTAACAAGTACTCTCTTGCTCATTCTGTCAGAGTCACATTGGCACCAAGAACCCCTGCTGGGTTCTGGGGTATCTTGAGAAATTTGAGGGGTCCCCTCTGTACTGACACTGGTTTGAATTCCCACTGGTGGTATTTCCTGCATCCCACGAACTACCCAACAAAATGCTATATAATGGGTGAGAGGAAAAGCTCATTACTGCAGCAGGAGGTCATATCTAAAGCTTTTAACAGGATCAAAATCAGGGATCACAATAAGGTGCAAGAAAGACTGCTGAAGGAAACAAGAACCATAGATTTGCAGCTAGAAGGGATTTTAGAGGCCATCATGGTTATCCCTTTCACTATTTTATAAATGAGGAAATGAAGCAGAGAGATACTAAGTGGTGAGATACAGGGCTCGGGCTGAAATATCTTGGTGCTAACTGATGCTTGATTGATTGATTTACTAGACAAGGAACACGATTTTATATTAAACAAAGAATAATTTCAGGTTGTTTATAGTTGTGAGTCTTTTTTACATCTTGCTATTTATGACTAGCCTCATCCTTTAATTTGTTCTGAAATCTGAAATAGAGAGAAGTCTCACCATTGGCAACTTCATTCTTCTTCATAAGATCGTTGGATCCATGAGGACCAGACATACATAGAAATCAACCCAGTTTCATTTCTATTAGGGATTTAGATATACACAAACAAGACAGTTTTAAGCTGGTGCACTTTGCTCTCATAGTCCATGTGCTCTATCAAATATCATTAGAGAAATGGAATTAAATCCCTTCATTTGTTCTTATAAGTATTTTTCTTTTTGCTGGGGCAATTGGGGTTAAGTGACTTGCCTAGGGTCACACAGCTAGGAAGTGTTAAGTGTCTAAGGCCAGATTTGAACTCAGGTCTTCCTAACTTCAGGGCAGAAAGCCAGGAGAATAGTGGGGGCTCAGCTGACTAATCAATAAGGAATAGTGTAGAATAGAAAGACAACTTTTCAAACTTGTAGTTGAGAATTGCCTTAATCATGTTTTCTTAAGGCCTATGGGTTCCCTATACGTAGGCCCCTTCTTATATGTTCACCAGTCATGCATGTACTCTGAATGTATCCTGAACCACAGTGATTGTGTGATAGCCTGTTGAGTCTATCAGGGTGGACATGAGGGAGGGATGGGGATTTTTTTTTACTACTTCTTTTGTTATGCTATTTGAATAAATGTCTTTGGTTAATGTAACCTCTGGTAGAACTAGTAAAGATGACTCTACCAGTGGGGGCTCATGAGATTTTTCATGGAGGTTTGTCCCCCAAATGCTTATCTTTCTAGGGTCTTCTATGAGAAGGTGGACTTGGGATCTACATAGATCGAAGAACTGATTAGAGGATTGTAGATTTCTAATTGTAAAGACCCTCTTTTCTAACCCTTTTATCTAACTAATGTGACACTGAAGCCCAGGGAAGGAAATTGACTTGTAGAAAATAACAGATAGTAACTGGCAGTATCAGAATTTAAATGCTGTTCTTTTGAGCACAAATCTAATATTCTTTTAAATTACAGAACAAAATGCTCATGTATGATAGCTGGGGAAAGTTTTATAGATTCAGTGGCATTGAGAAGCTATTTAAAATATAGTAAGAATCCAATAAGTGAAGAAGAAGAAGAGCATTCTGTTCTAGGGAACAAAATAAAGAAAACCAGAGAGACCAGAGCATAGGACACATTGTGCAGGCAGAAATTGTTTGGACACTAGCAATACAAGGAATGGCTAAAAAGGTGATTGTGGTCCCAGATTGTGGAAAATAGGGAGTGACAGGCAGGGGTATTTGCCTATGCATAAAATGCAAGATACAGTGTCATAAACAGTGGTAAACCTTTCAAGCTCTTTGAGGTGGTGTAATTCACCATGGAGCTAGCCTCAGTTTAACCAATGGTAATTAAACCTGATGATTCAGTTTGGATAAGCAAACTTAAAAGAGGTGTTTTAAGAAGGGAAAATACCAATTCATTAATGATGATGAGGAATGAAACTAAGGTGAATTTCCCTCCTCATATATGGGGCAATTGAGAAGAGAAACTGAATTTAGAGTCAATCATATTAGGTTATTTCTTAGTAACAGTAAAAAAAAAAGTGGCATTAATATAAATTTTCAAGTCTTATGACTTGCTCTTCACCAAAAAGACATTCTTGCCAAGTAGACCAGACATTTGCATTGGTCTCTCATATACTCTTTCTCCTGGACAGGGATGGACAAAAATTAACCAATTCTTGTTCACAAATGACGACTCCTTCCCCTCCTTGACAAATTCTATCTTCCAGCTCTTTGACTTTGCACAGACTGGGAAGGAAATTTCCCATGTCTGAAATTCTCTTTTCTGACTTCTACCTCACAGGCCTCCTTCAAGTTCAATCATCACTGTTTACATGAGGCAGTTGTTAAATTTCTCGACCCTTCAATTACTTTGTATTTGCTTTTTATGTAATTTAATTTTCTTATCTGTGTACACATTATTCTGCACTCCTGCTCCAGTAAAATTTCTTGAGTGTAATGACTATTAGCAAATTTTTGTTTTAGTATGCCTAGAATGTTCCCAAAGTCTTTCTCTGATACTTCCTCATGGTATGAAAAGGTCTCTGAATTCTGAGGTTTTGCCCACAGAGCAGAAGCTTTCATTGGTTCTATCATTCTGCAACAGCTTTGAATATGATCTCAGCTTTTTGAAGACCCTTTTTGATCTCAAAATGGCTTATGTGTCATAGTTTACAAAGCCATCAATCATTTCATTGATCTTATTTTAGCTTAGTTTGTTTCAGATGCTTGAGAGGAGATTAATGTGATGACCAAGCTCTTTTCAATATTCCTGTCTGATAGGTTATAGAAAGGAAATCAACCTGCAGATTGTTAATCTTACCCTTGAGATGGTGTGTATATTTGGCTGGAACCTTCTTATTTAGAACTGGAAGGGTTCTTAGGGTTCATCTAATTTGACTCTTTATTATCAGAATTGTTAATATTATCAATAAATTATGTTTATTATATATTTTTAATTATTTTAATTAAATTAATATATGAAATTAAAATAAACAATTTGTCAATTTCAGCATCATCATAGCCATCATCTCTACTATATCCACACTTATCATCTACAATAACATCATCATTTTAATATCATCTCTAACTTCATTGTCATTATCAATGACATTAGTAACAATATCCTAATCACTATCATCTTGTCCCCTCCTTTGGCCCTAGGATAGTTGGAAAATCAACTCTTTCTCCTCTGCTTTATCCCCTCACATTCCTCTCCCATGTCTGGAAATCCAGAATTTATCTGGGATAGCTGGGTGGTGAGAAGACCTGCTACCACTTGGAGTGTCTTTTCTTTTTACCTCTTTCAACCAGAACTCACCTGATCTTTTTTGGATAGTGGGAAGACCTGCCACATATGGGATTGCCTTATCTTCACTTTCCAGTCCCAGCATTGTAATCTGATCTCCTGTTATAGCCTAAGAGCTCTTGCATCTTGCCACCTTCACCATGGCTACCACCTTAAGACTTTGGGGGCCTTTAGATCTGCTCTGCAAATTAACTTTAAAAAAGCTCCATGAAAATATAGAATGTCTTGCTTTTTCTATTTATATTCCCAGCAGTTAACACAGCTCTTGTTCAAAGTAAATGCTTAATAAATGTTTTCATTCATATATTCATTTGCTCATCATTTATTCTTCATCATTATCATCATTGCCAACACTATCATAAATAATAAAAATCATCATTATCACAACTTTATCATTGTTATCACTGATATTAACATTGTCACCACCATCACCATCAATATTCGTTACTTATTATTAACATTGTTACTGTTATCATCATTACTCACATTTTAATGCTTGAAAATTTACCAAATACTGTTGCTAGCTCCATTTTAGAGATGGTAAAACTGAGGCTTAGAAATTTAAATGATTTATCCATGGTCATACTACTAGTGTCAGAACTGAAACCCAAGCACATCTTCTAAGTTTTGACTTTTAAGGCTAGTGTCTTTTCCACTCTATCATGATAACTTATCCATCATTTAACATATTTATTGAACTTCAGGGAGGAAAAAAAAATATACCAAAGTCACATCAGTAGCAAGTGACAGAGCTGGTATTCTTTGAATCTACATTCATTCACTTGCTTCAGGAACAGCATCACATTTTAAAATGGTTGTGGCCAATAGAATATTTGCTCTTTTTATGGCCATAGTTGACTCAGGAGAAGTAATACTGTGGTGAATATCTGGTAAAGAGACAGAACTGAACAGTGGTATTTTTTTTAAAATATGGCTTTTTTTTCTTTCTCAACCAGATCTCCTGGAGTTAGGTCCTATTGAACCCCAACCAAGCCAGTGAGGCCAGAGCAAGGATATGAGTTGCATTTGCCCTGCTGGCATTGGACAAGGTTTCAGAGGAAACCAAAGAAATCTTTTGTCAAAAGGTCTGGAAAATGCAGTTTCAAGTTTGGTCTTGGGAGACCTGTTTTGCATTAAAATACCAAATAAAATAAAATGATGGATTGTTTTGGCACCATTCAGGTTGAGCTTATATGAGGAGAACGGCATAGAAGAGACAGCCAGTTATTGTCACAGTTGACAGATTTTTGGGTCCTGTCTGCTTGCCCAGTATTGCATGGTCCCTGGGGTTAAGAGCTTTCCCAAAGTTTCAGTGCCAGGACTCCATGCTCACTTTTGTCTTAACAGAGTCTGACATTATCTTTCCAGCTTTAGGGCTATTTCGAGGTTGTGGTCTGCTCTAATAAACTTTCCTTCTTCCTTCTCTGCCGGAACCAGTTTTAGTGGCTTTTTGTGAGATGGATATAGTGATTGGATCTTAAATATCCCATGTAATATGGTTTCTTTTTGTAATTTAACCCTGTAAATGATGGAATCTTGAGAATGAAGAACAAATCTTGCTTTTTTCCCCAAGAAAGAAAAAGACTTGAGTTTCTTTTCTTTCTTTACATTCCTTTTCCTTCCTTCCTTCCTTCCTTCCTTCCTTCCTTCCTTCCTTCCTTCCTTCCTTCCTTCCTTCCTTCCTTCCTTCCTTCCTTCCTTCCTTCCTTCCTTCCTTCCTTCCTTCTTCCTTCTTTTCTTCCTTTCTTTTTTCTCTTTCCTTCCTTCTTTCCTTATAAATGGGGCTAAAACCATTCCTTTTCTAACTTGTCTTTGGAGTCATAACTTCTTCACATCAGCAAGTAAAGCTACTGTAAACAGAAATGACAAAAACAGGGAGAGATTTAGGGTCTCATGAGTCATTTCTGTAAAGCAATTTTTCCAACCATGTAAGACAGGAAAACAAAAAAACAAACAAAAAAAGGAAACCACATCAATTATGTAAGGCTTAGGGGAAGGGCTGTATCTATGAATTTTGACACCTAAGGCAAATACCACAATCAAAAACAATGCTAGAGCAAATAACAGGAAACAAATCCTCATTTGGGTTGGGGACAGAGATAGTACCCTTGCTGCTGGTTATTTTCTATTGAACTTATCATTGTTAACTTGGTATTAAATTTCACTCTTTTTGGGCTGCTGTAGTCCTGCAAGTCCTGTCCATGCTGTCCAATTTTGGCACTTAAATTCGTGACCTGGGGCAAATCCTTGCTTACTCTGTCCTTGTTACCACTTTAGTCAGGGGATACAGGAATGGCTGAGGTCAGCCTTGTTTCTCTGATACATTAGAAGGTCGCACAAAGCTTCATTTAGGACACTTCCATGATATAATACAATGCCATATGCATTACTTAAGCACAGTCTTGTTTCAGAGGAACTGGGAAAATCTCAGGTTCTCAAAAATATATGAGAGAGGTGAAAAAGAATAGTTCAAAGTTGTATGAATTGTCTATTAACAGAGATATTAGCAAGTTGACGTAACTCAAACCACCCAGATGAACTATAATGCATGGCAGATGCTAGGCTGAAACACAACGTGGTGGAGAAGAAAATGTAGAGCACTAATAGTTGGAATCAAACCTTGGCTGCAGTACTTACTATTTCTGTGGTCTTGGACAGGTCAATTTATCTCTTTGTATCTTACTTTCCCTCATTTTTAAGTTGAGTAGTTCAGACTAATTTTTTGATGTCTTTTTAGTTCTAAATCTTATAATCTTTTCAATAAATAATTATTTTTTCTTTTGCCACTATTTTTCCTCATGGTGATGATGGTGGCCATCAGCATTGTTGTCCTTCTTCTTCTTCTCCTTCCCTTCTTTCCCATCTTGTGATTTTCTTGGATTAGGTAATTCCTAGTGAAGAAGCTTTTTTCTAACAAAGTCAATTGGGCCCTGTTCTGCAGCTTCTAGTCTTACAGTGCCCAGGCCATTGAAAGGTTAAACCACTTGCCCAGGGTCACACAGCTGGTAGGTAGCAAGGCAAGGACATGAACACAGATTATCCAGGCACTGGATCTGGGTTGCCAGTCTCTGATATGCAATGCTTTACTCTTAATGATTATTTTTAAAATGCCTGCTAATAATCACAGCTAGTTGGTTCTCTTTAGTCCATAAATATAAATACACATACATATATACTACTACACACATACATGCACACACACAAACACACAGATATATACATATATGTATATACACACATACACACATATGTATATGCACACACATACACATACATATTTTTCCTTCTCCTTTGCTTCAGAATACAGAAATGGGAGCAATGGGCAAAAATTATCTATATGTGGATAGGCAGATTTAATCTATATTCTTTAAGATACCATAAGTATGTCATTGAGACTCATGCTTTCTCCATTAGCAAGCCTGTTTTGGCAGAAATACTTCCTGTCCATTAGAACCAGCCTTAATTGGAATATATTTTGTTCCATGATGTAATGGGTACCCTTTTACTAGTATTCTTTTTGGGCCAAAATCTAGGCTTAACCCCATGTTCCTATGTTTAGCAATAACTTCAGCCAAAGTGCAAATTGCTTGTAGGTGACCTGATGCTAAGAAGGATAACTGACATACTAGATGTTAGGAACAAGGCTCCATAAAGGTATCGCTATCCAATTATTTCCATCTGTTTGACTCTTCATACCATTTGGGGTTTTCTGGGCAAACATACTGAAGTATTTTGCTATTTCCTTCTCCAGTTCATTTGACAGATGAGGAAAGTGAGGGAATTATTACAGAATTAAGTGACTTGCTTAGGGTCACCCAGCTAGTACATGCCTGAGGCTAGATTTGAACTTAGAAAGAGTTCAAAGAGTTCTGACTCCAGATCCAACACTATCCATTATATTACCTAGCTGTCTAATTTCAAAGATATTGAAGAGATAGAAAATCAGGTCAAATCTAGTAAGATAAAACTTATTAGATTTAATTGTAAAGTTTTACATTTGGGCTCAAAAAATCAATTCTATGAATACAAGATGGATCCAAATAGCAATTCATCTGAAAAAAGATTTGGTTTAAGAGGATTGCAAACTTTCAGTAATGTATTATGTCAGCTAAAAAAGCTAATGGAACCTGAAACTGACTGTAGAGGTCATATGTCCAGGCTTAATGAGATAAAAGTATGTCTGTTCACTGATTGTCCTGTTTATAGCACATGTGCACTATTGTGTTCTATTCTAGGCTCCACATTTGAGGAAGGACATTGGAAAACATCTAGAGTAGGGAAAAGGCCCTCTCACTTATGCCTGATGAAGACTGGTTGAAAGAACTTGAGGTGTTCAGCTTGGAGAAGAGGAGTCTTAGAACTATGATAACTGTGCTCAAATATTTGAGACTAAAGGATTGAAAGGATGGAAGTTGCGAAGAGACAATTTAGACTGATGATTTGAAGTAGTGAAATGGAGATAGTAGCTTTGCCCCTTATTAGAGGTAATTAAGAACAGGTTGGTTTGCTAATTGTAGAGTAGACGGGGATGCTTAGTTAGTCATAATTGGGCTGGATGTGGCCACTAATGCCCCTTCCAAATCTGAGATTCCATATGTGATTTATAACATGTCATTCATCCAATTCATCCAATATCTGATGAACAAATAGCACTGTGGGAATGCCAAAGTTACACATAGGACCCTTATTGTTGAGCTGGAGGGGAACATAGGTAAAAATTTCAACAACATAGCAAGAGTTAACTCTACAAGGGATCATCACTCTTATTCTGGCTTATGTGTATTAAAATATGCAATACCCATGGGTCAAAACAGTTCCATTTTAGTATACTTTGTACTGTTGTTGTTTGCCCTTCATTTTCAAATGTGATATCTGGACTTGCAAATAAATTGGATTAAAGTGAGGTAGAGTTTAACAAAGTCATCAACCTCACTCTCGCTTCCAGAGTCATTGAAATCCAGTAGCAGGACAAAAATCAGGATGATTGGTGCTGACCAAGGACACATTGACATAGACCAAGCTCTAAGCACTCCACACCACCTGCTGTATCTGCATTCATGGCAGTTGGAACAAATTGTTTTTGTTTTTTCATTCCACCTGGGAAAGTCTTCACATGCTTGTGATAGACATCCACCTAACTCATTGAAAAGTTTCTAAAGTCTGTTGGTGGCCCTTAACTTGGTTTATCATGTCTGTTGAGACAGTTTACCAAGATGTGCTTGTTTCTTGGCTTCTTGGAGCCTCAGATGAGGGTTGGATGAAAGGTAGGTACCAAAGGTACATTATTTCTTGCATTACCATAAGTTCTTAGTTTGACAAATGCATTAACAGGCTAAACTCTTTCCACTCATACCATCCCTACATAATATGAAGGCATCATGAACCTGGAATCATATTACCTCTGTTGGTGACTCCTTATATCATCTTGAAGAGGAAATTGGACTAGATGACCTCTGATATCCCTTGAGCTCATGATGATATAATGTGGTCCTAGATTTTTAAAGATTGTATCATCAGAGATACAGTTTTGCTAATTCCTACAAGATAGAAAACTTTGGAGTAGGAGTTTGACAATAGATTGTGTGATATTTGCCCCACTGTGATAGATCAAAGATAATTTCTGTTGGTTACCTTGGAAGGAAGCATCATGGGGCAGTGAAAAGAAACACTGGGTCTGGAGTTAGAGGAACTGAATTCAGTCACTGCTATTCTACTTATTATCGGCATGACTCTGAATGAATAAATTAACTTATCTGGGATTTAGCTCTATGAAATGAGAGTTACACTAGACTGGAGATTTGTTTCTGGGAACTTGTTCTTTAAATATTTTGATATTTGGATTTCAATATAATTGTTTTCTTTTGTAATTCTATAGATCTTATTTTATGACCTACTTGACATTCCATTTCCTATTTGGGTACTTTTGAATGGATTACCTTCTAGCTCCAACACTTTACAAACAGAATATAATATAACTTGGTCTGAATTGGAAGAGGAAGATTCAGCCTCTTCCACTGAGTTTGAAACAGCAGGGTTTGGAAGATAGGATAGAAGAAGATCTGTAATTTCTGGGTGTGATTGGCCTAGTCACCTGGAAGAAAGGGAGGTGCCATCTGATTTAAAGGCCAGTAGGCCCATATTGGGCCCAGAAGGCCCACAACCCATGGTGAGCTTTTTCAGAAGGGGAGGGAGGCAAGGAATTATCTGAAGGGGGGGGTATGACTTAACAAACCCATATTGAGAAAGGCTGGGACGAGATTTGGTGACACTTTTTATTTGCCTCTTCACTTCTCCAATGAGAAAATTAAGTCTCTGGGTTTATTTACCCACTTCTTAGATTCTCTCTGGGTCTAGGATTGACTTTTGTTCTAAAGAAGCCCTTTTGTTTTTTAAGATTTTAAAAATATGATAAAACTTTCTTGGATCCAATTTTATTGAAAGTTTACAAATATAGATGTAACCTTGAGGTGACATTCCTAATTACCACCCCACCCAAAAGGAAACAGGGAGAGGCCAATTTTCTCTAGACCATCCCAATCTCTGACCACAGGGCTGTTCAAAAGTAGTTTTTTCCCCTTTAGTCTCCACCTTCTCTTTATGGAAGTAGAGATAGCTTACTCTACCTCTTAAAAGCAGTCCATAGATCTGGGGTCATGTCCTAGATCTCCAGAGATTATTTCCTTTGTTTGTTTGGAAAATTTAAAAATAATAGAGATTCTTAATACTGTTTATTAATGAAATTGTCTAGTTCAAACTCTTGGGTTAGATAAATTTCCTCTTATAAATGGGCAAAAAATGGGATTCTACTCTTCCTATTCTGAATAAGTCTCAGCTAGTCACTATATTAATTAGTTGGGTTTTTGTTGGCAAAGATATTGGAATGGTTTGCCATTTCCTTCTTCAGCTCACTTTACAGGTAAGGAACTGAGACAAACAGGGTTAAGTGATTTGTTCAAGATCACACAGCTAGACAGTTTCTAAGGTTAGATTTGAACTCATGAAGAGAAGTCTTCCTGATTCCAAGCCCAATCACCCCAAACCAAAATATTCCTCTTAAAGTTTGAGTGGAGAAAAAGTCAGAGAAACAAATGGGCTAGGAACAACTATTTTGGAATTTTGTACAGGGGAGGAGGAAAGCTGCTAAGAATTTTCACCCTTGGCATTCTGGATTTGAAAAGTTTTTTGGTCATGCTTAGACAGGTCTTTTGACTTAGAGGTTGATTGACAGCTAAGTCTCCCTAAATTAACCTAGTGAGAGGTGTGGTATTTTCCATCTATCTATCTATCTATCTATCTATCTATCTATCTATCTATCTATCTATCTATCTATCTATCTAT
>JAJPUD010004337.1:171677-189440 GCA_023553655.1 Myrmecobius fasciatus
TATCTATCTATCTATCTATCTATCTATCTATCTATCTATCTATCTATGATTTGCCTTGTGTTTCTGCAAAGTTTTGTGTAGTAGGAACCCTAGTGTATCTCACTTCACCATTTTTTTCCTCTTTCCAATTTGAACCTATCAAATGTCTGGATTTTTTCCAGAAGTTTTTCTTTAACTTTTTAATTTAAAAAAATGTTATATTTTCACAGACTTTTACTATTTAAAAAAATTTATTTTTCCCCAATTACATGTTAACATAATTTTTACCATTAAAGAAAAATTCCAAATTCTTTTCTTTTTTCCTATCCCCTCAGCCACCATGATAAGCAATTCAATATAGGTTATACATATGCAATGATATAAAATATTTCCATTTTAGTCATTTTGGACAAGAAGACTTGAACAAAAAAGAAAGTGAAAACTAGTATGTCCCAGACAGTATTCTGACAATATCAGTTCTTTCTCTGGAGGTAGAGAGCATTTTTCATCATGAGTTCTTTGAGATTGTTTTGGATCATTATATTGCTAAAAATAGCTGTCATTCATAATTCTTTATTGAAAACATTGCTGTTACTGTGCACAATGTGCTCTTGGTTCTGCTTGCTTTACTTTGCATGAATTCATGTAAGTCTTTTCACATTTTAATCCTGAATATAGAAACACACATGCTCACACATAGATGTTCATACATGCATATACATGTACACATGTATAAATATACACATGTGTACATATACAAAAAGATATAAATATAGCAATTGAGGTTAAGTAACTTGCCCAGGGTCATATGGGTAGTAATTGTCTGAGGTCAGATTTGAATTCTGGTTCTTCTGACTCCAGGATTGGTGTTCTAACTACTTAAGCAGTTAGCTGTCCCTAATCCTGAATATATTTAAATAAATACTTTAATTTATTTTTTTTGTTTTACTATTGTTTATTTTTCCAATTTTGATATTTTGAATCTTGTTTTAATTTTGACTTGTTTTACGTTTAAAAGTTTAAACTTTAAAAGTTTAAAACCTTTTTCTAAAATGGGCCTATGTTTCTAAAAAAGCCTTTTTTTCTGCAATAATAAATTGCTTGCCTGTGCAAAGTATCTCCTTCAGTAGTGCTAATTTTTGCATGAAGTATGTTTTAATAAGAATATATCAATGTGAAATTGCCTTTAGTTTTTTGGATGCTCTTGCCTAAGTATTTACCAATTGTTGGTTTATGGATGGAGTGATATTATTATTATATTTTAAATATTTGAATACTTGTTTTACTATTCACCCCTTGTCACTTGCTTAGAATGGTGTTTTATCCTGTCATTGTGATATAATATTGAATGTTTGGCATTTAAATCAGCATAGTTGATTTGTTGAAACTTTGATGATGTTTTGTAATAGGTAATTCAAAGTGGCCTCCTAATTCTAGGAGAATCTAGTAAGGAATAAAAATAAGGACATAATAATGACATGCAAACTGGGAAACTTCAGGAAAATACATAGAAAGATCAGGACTGGAGAGACCATTCACTTAGTATTCTGTGAATATCCTACCCATTTAATCATTAAAAATATTGGATATATTGAGAGTAGATATTGATCTTTCCTTCTTCTAAAGAGAAGTTTGACATGAGTAGAGACCCAAAATAAGAAGACTGAGCTGGACATCATGGAGATAGAGAAGTGTGTTTAAATCAGAAAGAGAAAAGTTCAAATGTAGGTTGGGCAGCTCAGTGATATAATACATAGAGCACTAGACTTGGAATCAGGAAGACTCATCTTCATGAGTTCAAATCTGGACGAGGATACTTACTAGCTGTGTGATCCTAAGCAAGTCACTTAACTCTGTTTTTCTCAATTACCCATATTAGTATCTTTGCCAAGAAAACTCCCAAATGAGGTCACAAAGAATAGAACATAAGGGAACCACCATCACAAGTTATTCAAGTTAGGTCCCCTGCAATAGACAAAGAAACATAACTTATAGTAAGATCAAGCTTTGATATCTCATAAGAGAGGTATGTCACTGACCTAAGTTTGAGACCTTTTCTGGAAAGGAGCCATGTTCTCATGGGGGAAAACTATGGGAAGCTTGGATCACCCATATAATGGAATCCTTAAGGAATGAGTAGTTATCTTAAGTTAGAGAAGAGGAACTTACTAATGGAAAGTATTAGAGAATTGACTCTTGGATTTGTATGGTGATAAAAGACTAATAATCCCAAATTCACCTGGAAAACCTGTTTATAAAAATTATAGAAGCTATAAGAGAGTGATGATGGCCTCATGGCAAACATTTGCTGCATTCCTAATATTTACAATTCAGCAGGAAGGGGAAATGCCTTCTGGGCAAGTAATTCAGGTGGATGCCAAATTTCAAAGACTGAAAGGGATAGGTGAAAGAAAATCTGAAAGAGGCTGTGGTTAGGGTAGATCAAATGGTAGCTGATATGGTATTCAACCAAGTGATAAAAATATTGGTAGCTAGTCACAGCTTTGACAGAATCCCTCTGGATTTTGACAAGATGATGAAAACAGTGAAAAATACTCAAGGGTGAGTGTAAAGGTACAAAGAAGAATTTCCTCTGGGAAAGCACACCTCAATCATCCAGTTTTTGGTTCATCCTCATTTGTACAGAGGCTTGAAAGCACAACAAGGCAGCCCTACTAACAATGCTGATTCATAGACGTTTATTTATTAGGCACCTACTATACACCAGGTATTGTGCTAAGCACTGATAATACAAAAAAAGGCAAAAATATGGTCTCTGCCCTCAAGGAGCTCACATTCCTTTGGTGGAGACAATATGCAAACAACTATGTATATACATATATTAATATAGTAAATATATGGAAGGCAATTTCAAAAGGAAGGCATTAATCTGTGGGAGACTGAAACAAAAGCATTCTTCTTAGAAGTTAAAGAGATCAAGGAATATCAAAACATTACCAGCAGGATATTGAGGAAAGCAGAATAATCATTTACTATAACTGGGATTAGTATTGGAGTTCCCATACATTAAGGTTTTCTGCTGGGCTAAAGGTCCTGAAGCTATTTCCTCTTATTTATCTTCTTGCCCTTGGTCCCTGATACACACCATCACTAGTCCCTGCTCTTCTGGGGACACTGCAAGAACTCTGATAAGAAGTTCAAATCCTTTGAAGTAAACTCATTCTCTGATCTGGGGACTAGGAGACAGTCTCACTTTCTTCTTTCCCTCCACCTTTCTTAGCAATTCTTTCTTAGGGAGTTGGGCTAGTCCTGCTTCCTGCTGTAAAATATCTGACAATTGAGTTCCAAGCTCTCCAATGGTTATTATGTTATATTATAGGGCAGGGCAGGGAGTACCTGCCCCTATTCTTAAAGCATTGGTTTGACATACTTAAGTACATTCAATAGCTTCCTATTATCTCTTAGATAAAATATAATTTTTCAATTTAACATTTAAAACAACAGTTTGACTCCAACTTATATTTTAAAATTTCTTTTTACTTCCCTCACACACTCTATATGTCAGTCACATAAGCTTCTGTGTCATTCCTTGAATTTTTATTTCATCTCTCAGTTCCATGTCTTCCCACCAAATATCCCCTATGCCTGCAATACTCATCTCCTCACTCTATCTTCTGGAATCTTTAGTTTTATTTAAGGCATCTCTACTTTTATTTCAAGTACCACTTCTTTCAGAAGACTTTTCTTGATCTCCTTGCATTAATATTAACATGTTACTTCATATTGCTTTCTTTTTATTTTGGAGTCAACTAGATAGTGCAGTACATAGAGGGTGGGCCCTGGAATCAGGAGGACCTAATCTCAGACACTTACTATCTGTGTGATCGTGAACAAGTCATGTACATTTTTTCCTCAGTTTCCTCATCTGTAAAATGATCTGGAGAAGAAAATGTGATATCAAAATATCAAGAAAGGAATGACAAACCACTCCAGTGTGTCTGTCAAAAAAAAAAAAAAAAAAAAAAAAAAAAAACCAACAAAACCCAAATAGAATCATGGAGAGGTGAACATGATTGAAAAAACAACAAACGATGACAAATTTATTATTTATTTATTTATCCATTTATTTGTTTGCTAAGGCAATTGGGGTTAAGTGACTTGCCCAGGTCACACAATCAGGAAGTGTTAGGTGTCTAAGACCAGATTTGAACTCAGATCTTCCTGATTTCAGGACTAATGCTCTATCTACTACACCAATTAGCTGCCCTTACAAATTTATTTTTTATATTTCTTTTATCTATTTATCTGTGTATATGCTGTTTCCCCCCAGAATGAAAGATTCTTCAGAGCAGGAGAAATTCTGATTTTTGTCCTTATTCTCTTGGTAGAGTATCTAGCCCTTAGCAGATACCTAATAAATGCTTGTTTAATTGAGTGAAATTCTATTCTAGGAATCAGAGTATCTGTGATCATAGAGATAGAGATGATTCGGATAGAGAAAACATTTATCAGCTGTTTATTTTGTACCAGACATGATTCTAAGTTCTGGGAATACAAATATAAAGAAAAAAGAGAGTCTTTGAGGAGCATAGTGGGGAAACAAATTTGGAGAGTTAGGAGTAGGGCTGACAGAGGACTGAGCTTGGCTAACTGGGCCACTTCTTCAAAAGGAGAAGGAAGAAACTAAGAGGAGGATGGGATGAAGGCATTTTTCAGAAGCCTTCTGGGATTAAGGGGGAATCTAAAGAGGCAGGAGTAGAGGTGAGAGGAGAGTGACTATGGCTGACGGGCATTTCTTCAAATTTCATGGATATAATAGGATGTTACTATGCACATGAAGAAGTCCTTCATTTTTATTTTATTTTATTATTTTTTTATTAATACTTTTTATTTGCAAAACATATGTATGGGTAATTCTTCAACAATAACCCTTACAAAGCTTTCTGTTACAAATTTTTCCCCCCTACTCCCCACCCCTCCCCTAGATGGCAGGATATCCACTACATGTTAATTATGTTAAAATACTTGACAAATCGAATATATGTATACATATTTCCACACATCATTTTTGTGCAGGAAAAATCGTATCTACAAGAAAGAATAATCAGAGAAAGGAAACATAATGCAAGCAAACATCAATAGAGAGCATGAAAATGTTATGATGTGGTCCACATTTCACACCCCTCTCTCTGGGTGTATATGGCTTTCTTCACTGAACAATTGGAACTGGTTTGAAACATTTCATTGTTGAAGAGAGTCATGTCCATCAGAACTGATCATCATATAGTATTATTGTTTCTGTGTATAATGATCTCCTGGTTCTGCTCGTTTCACTCAGCATCAGCTCATGAAAGTCTCTCCAGGCCTCTCTAAAATTGTCCTGCTGGTTGTTTCTCACGGAACAATAATATTCCATAACATTCATATACCATAATTTATTCAGCCACTCTCCAATTGATGGGCATCCATTCAGTTTCCAGTTTCTAGCCACTACAAAAAGGGCTGCCACAAACATTCTTGCACATGTGGGGCCCTTTCCTTCTTTTATGATTTCTTTGGGATATAAGCCCAATAAGTCCTTCATTTTTAGATGTTCATATGAGATTCAGGCAATTTTTAAAATGTAGTTCATTCTGGCTACACAATCATTGAGTAAAGATACCCACATGGTAGACCAACACAGAGGTCTCTGCATGTGCTAGTTTCTAGTCTCCTGGAAATAGGTCCCCCAGTGTCTTCCATGTGGGTAAAGCCATATTAGGTGGTCCAAGCAGGTACCAAATGGCCAGTACAATCTCTCCTTATTTCAGATTTTGCTGTCCCAGAAAATAGACAGGGGTGCATTTTGAAAACATTGGCTATTTCCCCAAATCAGAATAAATATCTAGGGGTTACTTGCTTCCTCAGTGCAATACAAGAAAGAGCCTCAAAATAGTTATATGGCATGATGTTAAGCAATCCCATAGGTACAGGTGAAAATCACAATTAACCCCAAATAAAAACCATGATATAATTGTTAAATAATTAAATAGTGATTTCAAGGATCTGGTTACATGAAGACCTCAATTGGCCATTGCTCTGTAATCTTTCAAGGAAAAACCTCTCACAATTCTTTTGATAGTTTTTGTAATGAACTGATTGGTGGATTTGATAGGTGTCTTAATGAACTAGGAATCAAGGCTAGATCTTTTCTGTGGCAGAGAATCAGCTTGGTGGAGAGGTAGACTTCTTTTGGTTGCTATTGGCTAGATAGGTGAGAAGTCTGGGGAAAGAACAATCACTTCTCACATGGAAGAGCACAGATTTCTTGTTATCAGGCTTTTCTTTAGATCTTGATAGACCTTAAAAGTGCTTGCCTAAAGTAAGGAAGATCATCTTCCTGAGTTTAAATTTGATCTCAGACACGTATTAGTTGTGTGACTCTGGGCAAGTCATTTAATCCTATTTGCCTCAGTTTCCTCATCTGTAAAATGAGATGGAGAAGGAAATGGCAAGCTACTCCAGTATCTTTGCCAAGAAAACCCCAGATGGAGTCACAAAAAGCCAGAAATGTCTAAAATGACACAGCAATAATAACAGCAACAACAATAGAGAAAGCTTCAAAATTATATTTTGCCCAGGCTTGCTAGAAAGTATACTTATTACATTTAAGTCTCCACATATGCATATGAAGTCACTTTTCAAGCCTCAAAAGCAGGAATATTTTGGCTTGTGAGAACTGATTGTTAAATGTTCAGCTTGAACATTTACTCATTGGAAATCAGCAAACTCTATAAATTAGGTTTTGATTTGTTATTGTGTTGATTGTCTAGACCCATGTTCAGGATGTCCCCATTACTTGTAGTCTCTAAGAATCTTAGTGAATATTAGAAACAAGAAAGAAACACATGAAAAAGCACACACACACACACACACGTTTTACATATGGTTGGATCAAATCATGGTGATTAAAAACATGTATTATTAATCAGGAGTTGTCTGAATTGTAGAGGAAAAGGGCCAGGGAGTTTTCAGTAAAACAACCCCAGATAAAATAGCTTATTCTCAAAGACAAGGAAAATGTATATTTCCTTGAAGGTCCAGGTATTTTTATCCACACTTGCAGATTATGTAGCAGGTTGGCTTCCTGGCAGTGAAAGGGTTACCTATCTTGTGAATATGAGAGCACGCCCGCCATTAGCCCGGAGGCCATGAGATAATAATAGCATGATGGCAAGCCCCCCTGCTCTGGAACGGTTTATGAGGAGGAAGTTCGCAATTACATATTTCTGGGCAAACATTAACCAAGATTGAAACCCAGATTTGGAGAAAATAACAGGCTAGAACCTTCCCTCAGATACTGTAGCTGTCAGAGGGTCTGAAAACAGTAGTCAAACACTCTAAGGAAAGGGGGAAAATGCATTAAAAGGAGGCCAGAATTCTTGAGTCCACCTTGGAGATCCTGGTCCACAGAATGAGTTCCCTGTCATTCTCTGTTACACACGGACTATTGTCCACACGGGAGGGTGAAGGCCAAAGCCACCACACTGAGACCATTGTTCACCTGATGGGGATGACCTCATCTGTTTATTCATGTGGCCACCCTTTGCTGGAATGTCTCCTTGAGCAACATTATCCCGAGCATCTCGGTTCTTGTGTTCTTTCCCACAGGATGGACCATTTCAATTCTTTGCTGTGGTTTGCTGGATTCATATTTAAGGTTTCTTCGGCTGAACTACTCTGTGTCCTCTCCAGGGGCTGTGTACTTAAAATGGAACACTGCGACTAAAATTAACTTGCCATCAAGATGGTGCCATTTGTGCTCTGGATAGTCCAAGCTGACCACAGTCATTACATAGAAGTAATCTGGTCTTTACTAGACACTCTGAAGGAAATGGAAGGGTGGTGCCATTAGCCAAAAAAAGAACTAAACATTATTCCAAAAAGCAAGTGGGTGGAGCTACTGCCCAAACAACTCCTGCAGTACAGGGGGCCTACAGAAATGGGGGGTGGGGTAGGGCTTTTCACAGGAGAGCTGTTTACTTGGCCATTCAATGTTTGTTATTGAATTTGCAGGGGAAAAGGGATGAAGGAGCTCTTTCTAAAAAATTGGCTTGGTGGCTCAGGATTGAATTTACCTAGGATTATAGGATCATAGACCATAGATTGAAAGCTAGAAAGGATGCTAGAAGTATTCTAATCCACTTCCCTCATTCTACATTAATAATATTAGATAACATTTATGGAAGACCTACTAAGTGCCAGGCACTGCAAAATGAAGGTATGATTTAAGAGAAGGTGAAATGACCTGGTCACCCAGGTTCTAATAAGTCATATATCACACGTCTAAAAACATGTTCATAATTTGTCTTCAGGGGTTGGCCAAAAATAAGCAAAGATAAGCGCAGAATGGCATGTATAAATCTTTCTTGGCTAGGGAATAATCACAAATTGGGTTCAAATCCAAACTCTAGCATTTCCTGTCTGGGTAAGTGGGAGGCAAATCATTTCACCTCTATGAGACTCAGTTTCCCCATTTATAAAATAAGAATGATGACAAATTCCTTGCCATATAAAGTGAAGAAAGAGCTTTGTAAATATTAAAAGTACCTTAGAATGGTGAGTTCCATTCCTGTTCCTA
Source organism: Myrmecobius fasciatus (assembly GCA_023553655.1). Classification (NCBI taxonomy): domain Eukaryota; kingdom Metazoa; phylum Chordata; class Mammalia; order Dasyuromorphia; family Myrmecobiidae; genus Myrmecobius; species Myrmecobius fasciatus. The sequence continues at coordinate 180,238 of JAJPUD010004337.1, forward strand.
AGGTAGGTACCTGGTAACTGTGGGCAAAATGCTTCCTTTCTCATTTTCTTCTACATTAAGTGAATGGTGTAGATTAGGCAATCTCTCATGTCCTTTGTGCCTCTAAATCTGACCCTTCCTCATTCCACTGACTTTTCTGGGGAAGGGACACATTCACATTTTTCTCCTACATACATTTATGGTATCATTGATTCCAAAGGCAGAGGCTGAGTGGCTTTGTGCCAAACAATAATTGCCACAGAGGAAGAAAGAAGAGGAAACAGCCTTGACTGGTCCAATGTAATCGATATTTTGTTGTATATTTTGATTCCAGCATATGGGACATTAAAGTCTTTATATGTTTTATTCTCGGGGTAAGAGATTTCCTGTGAGACAAGGTAGGTTATCCTTGACTCTAACCGCTATTTTGCTTTGGAATGATCGGCAATGGACTTTTTTTTTTTTTGGTTGTTTATATTATTCCAAGAAATACCATTGTCTATCTGGCTAGGGGATCTTAGGGAAGGGAGGGGCATGCGGCTTTTTGATCATAGGCTGTCCTGGGGATCATGTTGCATTGTGGATTGTACTCACTCAGGCTTCAAAGCTATGGCCTCTAGGGATGTCATGGGGTGATGCTTAATGGGTTATAGCAAGTGGCCCCTTTAAAAATTGCTTAACATTGTGTCTTTAGGAGAATAAAAGGGCTCCTCACAGCCCCTGTAGTTAACTTCTGAATGAGTTATTAGAATCTTTCTCATCATTGTCTCTCTTTGAACATTCCTGGTGTTGTGGTTATTAAGAGAAAAAAATGCACGATGGCATGTATCAGTGCTGTTAGCATGCAGCCCCAGCCGTGGAACCAGACGGAGGGAGATGCAAGGGTTGAACCCGAGGAAAAGAATGAAGATCAGGGCTGGGAGGCCTTTGTTGTCTCCTCTACCAAAGACACTGGGAGATCTGGAACAAGGCTCAGTTTCAAGGAACAACAATGGCTGCCATTCAATGACGTGCTAAATTTTAAAACTCCCTTTTGGGTTTAAATCCTTCTTAAACTCTTGTGTCTGTATACCATTGGCTTCTTGCTACTGTAAACTATCTCCTCTCTTGGTTTGTAGTCTTGGAATGTTAACACTCATCCTTTGTCATCAAAGGCATGGAGATGTAGCAAATTCTTTTTTTTAATTACTTTTTGAAAGAAAAATCAATAATAATACCACCACATTTCAGATTGAAACAAAAATATTGGGTACTTTCGGATTTTTCAGGACCACATTTTGAGACATAGGATGTTTTATCCTAGAGGTTTCTGTGTGTGTGTGTGTGTGTGTGTGTGTGTGTGTGTGTGTGTGTAAGGATTCTTTGGCAATCTGGTAAAGTTTATGGAACAATTTTCAGTATAATTTAAAAAAATAAAATACATAGGTTTAAAAAGGTAACTAATTATATGGAAATATAATTACAAATATAAATGAACATGTATGTGTATATATGTGCATATGTGTATGCACATACACTATACACTATATATATACATATATATATATATAAACACACATATATGTATATAATCTTTTTGAGCAGTGTGGTATAGCAGAAAAAGTATCAGGAGAGGTCTGGATTCAAATCCCACTAATAACATTTGCTATTAGTGTGACTCTTAACTTAAACTCTCTCAGGCTCAGTTTCCTCATTATTAGAATGAGGATAATAAGACCAACAGTAATTATTTCATAGGGTTGCTATGGGATTCAGATGAGATAACACATTTAAAGCATTCTATCACTATTATTTATAATCATATCTACCACATTTATGTACTGCTTTGAAATTTAAGTGCATTATACAATGTATTAGAACAGTGCATTATATGTTGTTAGAATAGTTTTAAAACTGTATTTTCAGTCTTAGACTTCCTAGGATTAGCTTCTTTTCTTATTCTTGTATTGGAATATACAGATTGACCTGGTATTTATAGGCAAAATTGAATTATTTGTCTTGTGAAAACTCACAAAGTAGATGTGTCTATGTATACATGCCTTGTGACTACTCATTGTCAGATTTATCAGGGAAGGCAATTGACTACAATGGCCTGTGATCAAGGATTGTTATGTAAAAAATAAGGTTTGGGTTCCAGTGCTAGTTTTGCCAGTAACTTGTAGTGGCATCTTGGGCAGGTCATTTAACCTATCTGAGACTTCATTTCTTCATCTATGAAATGAATGGGTTGGATTGTATCATTCCTAAGGTCTCTTCCCATTCTACTCATATTTTCACTTGTTTGAAGGAAGGTTCTTGCTTAATTAAGGCCTTTTCTCTTCTCTATAAAATGAAGGGGTTGTACTAGATCTTTGAGGTCTTTTCCAGCTTGAATACTCCATAATCCTATGATCCTACTTTCTGATGTGAAATAACAGACTTATGAAAATACAAGCATATTTTCACGTACTGATGCTCAAGATAGAAGCTTCTAATTTAAAAAAAAAATCCAAACTTTGGAAACAAAAATTGAAATAGAAGCATGATGCTTTGATTTGAAAACTTGTTTCTCGATATGGGTATTAGCTAGGAAAATGCAACAGGAAGGTTTAAGCTAAATAAGACAGGTTTGTGCCAACAAGGGATAAGAAACAGGGATGACCTTTGGATTGTGCTTTAAGACCCTGAACAAAGGTACAGAGATATGTGTTTTCTAGAGTTTTTTTTCCAGTTTGAAAGGGAATAATAAAAGAAAAAGTTGAAAAAATTACAGAGGTAGTAATAACAGTTTTGGAGAATCTTGTATGTCAGAGCCATCATGGGGTTTGAATCTCGCAAAATCTTTCTAGAAAGGTGAAGTTGAGGACAATGACTAGAGATTAGTTTATGGCCAGTGGGAAGGCAAAGCTATATGTGGACCAGTCTAGTAATATCTGTATTCCAAAGATGGGAGCCAGAGGAAGGAGTGAATAGGCAAAAGGCTATGCTTTTTCATTTTCAGCCTCTTTTTCCCTGTCTCTTTCTCTGTATGTCCTCTTACACACATGTGTACATTCATATATATATTCTTGGGCAACATACACATGTATAAGAATATTTTAATATTTTATTGAATTAATTTAAAATGAAAAATGTTCTATTTGCACTTGAGAATTTTTTAACAGTATACTCCTGTTCTTTGGAATTTTAGTTTTGGTTTTTTTTTTTGGGGGGGTAATATATTACAACCTGGTAATACACACTAACTGCCTCTCCCTTTTCACTTCATTATCTCAATCTATGAACTAATATATAATATTAAATAAATTAAGAATAAAAAAATCAATACCCTTTCTTCTAAGACTCTGGTTTCTAACATTTGCCATTTTGCTAATAGGGATGTTTCACTAGATTGAACAGCAGGTTTGGCCAAAATCCTGAGTGTAAACTTTCTCTCTTGCTACCATCAAGGAGATAAGACAGTGAAGTAGTGAGTGTGCCATATTTTGAATCAGAAGGTTTGTGTTTGAATCTAGGCTCCGACACTAGCTGTATAATTCTAGGCAATTATTTCTGGAGGAGTGAAATTGAAGGCTGTGACTAGATTATTTTTATCTCACTGTGCTTCATCTGTAGATTGGGGGTGATAATTGTACTACTTTATTCATAGAAAGACTTTGTAAATGGTAAGTTCTCATAAAATTAGAGTTCATTGTTACCCATGATAATCTGAATGTTATTTCTTTTTTTTCCCTAAGTAGGAGCAATTATTTTTTCTCTCTTTCACCCTCTCCCTTTGTACTGGAAAACAAAACAAACAAAACAAAAAAATCCTTGCAACAAAACATATATATATATATATATTCAAACAAAACAAATTCTCACATTAATCATGGGAAAAAATTATTTCTCATTTGGCATCTGGAGTCTGTCACCTCTTTGTCAGGATGTTTTCTTTGCCCCCCTGAAATTATGGTCCATCATTATCATAATCAGAGATCTTAAGTCTTTCAAAGATGTTTGTGTTTAATGTTGCTATTGTACAAATTGTTTCCCTGTTTTCTTTTCACTTTAGTCTACATCAGTTCATTATAGGCCTTCTCAAGTTTCTCTGAAACTGTCCCTTTTAGCATTTTTATAGTACAATCATATTCCATTACATTTTTGGCAATTGTTCAGCCATGTCCCAGTTACTGGCTACCATTTTAGTCTCCAGCTTTTTTTCCTTAACAAAAAGTTGTAATAATTCTTTTTATAAGTATGGGTGTTTTTCCTACTTCTTTGATCTCTTTGGATTCTGGTGATATCACTTGGTCAAAAAGTATGCACAGTTTTGGAGCATAATTCCAAATTATTTTCCAGTCTCAACCAATTCTCAACTTCATCAATGTGCCTATTTTCCCATAACTCCTTCAGCATTCATCATTTTCTTTTTATTCCCAATTTTTGAGTCTTATAGGTGTGAGGTACAAAATGTCATACCTTATGTACAAAACATTAGTAAATTGATTCTTATTTATTTTATATGCTTTCTTGTGACAAGATGCAAAAAAGACAAGATTTCTAAGTAGTCCTTCATTTCGTGTCATCTCCATCCTTCTGACTATCATTGTACCACAAATTGTATCCGCTCCAATTTCCTTCTCTTTCTTGATTTTGCAGCTACCCTTAGCTTTTTCTGCTTAGCTTGCTGATGAGGGTTTACCATATTTAGCTAGTCCCAGACTCTTCATTCTAGCCATCTTCTTCCCACATGGTCCCTTCCCTTCAATGAATTTCTCTATAGGGAACATCTTATAGAACATACTTTGCAGCAATTCCTGGTTCCAGTCAGACATGTGAAACCTTGGATCTTTTCATTACTACATCAAAGTATGATCTAGTAAAGTCTGAGTGATCTTTTTGTCTTCCCCTGGCCTTTGACAGGGGGTAGGAGTGAGGGTGGAGTAGGATGCTGTGTCAGATAAAAGAAGAGCCAGCTTCTGGCTGGCTCTCTCTTTGCTTTGATCCTACTGTGTGGCAAATAGTGTACTCTGTCTCTAAACTTTTCATGAGGCAATGGGAGGATAGTCTGTGGTCTTTCTCTTATGTCCATTACTGATGCCATGTAAAACACAGACTCAAGTAATTGATCAACTATCTTGGGCCAATGATTGCTTTTTCTGTCTTTATGTTTCCTTTCCTGAAGAGGTGGACCCTAATATGGTTCTTTTTTTCCTCAATCACACGTAAAAACAATTTTTAACATTCATTTGAAAATTTTTTGAGTTCCAAATTCTTTCTCCTTTTGCCCTTCCCCCCTCTTTGAAAAGGCAAACAATTTGCTATAGATTACATATATATGCAGCCATGCATATGCAAAACATATTTCCTTCTAAACCAGTACTTGAGGTAGACTATATTTAAACTTGGAAGTGACCTTGCGAGTTTGAGAAATATAAACTTCTTGAGTCTATCAGGTCAGAACTAACTAGTGGCATAGGAAGGAGTTCCTAATAGCACTCATCCTTGTGTGTTTTTCCTAAACTCATTCATGCCTGAACTGAAGTTTAACACTCTGGGAGGGTATGAATGGAACACATTATCAGTTAATATCCTATGCATCTTTCAGCTTCCATCTGAGTTTAATTCCAAAGAAGGAAACACTGATAGGTTCCTGCCGTCAGGTATAATTACTGACATTTTAAGCACACACGACACTGCTTAACTTTAATTAGACTGAACTGATGGAATGTTCATGACTGGTAGTCTTTGGGACTGTCTAGGGCATGAAAGTATATTTCATAAATCCTACTGGGGCTAAAATTCAGGTACTCTCAGAAGGATCTATAATTAGGAGAAAATCACTTAAGAAATTTAACCCAATGGCTATCATGAACATAAAGGAATCACAGTAGACAGTTATAGAGGTTTTGAGAGCATATTTCTCAGCTGTATTAAGGAAAACTAATGTGGGAGAATGAGAAGAAGGATGAGGAAAAGGAGGAAGAGGAAAAAGAAGGGAGATAGAAAAAAAGAAAGAGAAAGAGGGAGAGAGAGAAATAGAGAGACAGAGAGACGAACAGAGACAGAGACAGAGGAGACAGGAACAGAGACAGAGAGAAACAAAGAGAGAAAAAGAGAAACAAATAGAGAGAGATAGAAACAAAGAGACAAACAGAGAGAGAAAAATTTTTCTGTCATTGCTTAAACCAGCTTTGAAATACGTGTAAGAAATTACTTAGAAATATAGCCCTATATTTTGTTATTGTTATTTTGTAATTTAAAACTATTAAATGATACTTTCCTCTCCAATAAGACAATGAATAGAAAAAAATGAAGAGGTGAAGAGTGTTCTAAAAAAGACACAAAAAAGGCAAGGATTTCCTTCTATTTCTTTCTGTAGTTGTCTTTATATTCTAAGGACTTGCAATCAGACAAAGGGAGAAACTAGAAACATCATATTGCATTCAAGAATTATGTATTATGAAACTCAGGGTTCCTTTTCATTGAACAAATACTGATTTTTAAAAATCTTTTACATTAAAATCATTTCCCCACATATCAATCTATTGGATCCTTTCTGGTTACAAAGAAAGCTAAGCAAGACCATGTGATGTGTGTAAAGAGCAGTCTGGTATGTGTAATCAGAAAATCTGGGTTCAAATCCTGCCTAGGCTTTTTAATATTTGTGTGATCATGGCCAGGCTACTTCCCCTTTCTGGGCTGCAATTCCATTACCTATAAAATGAATTGTAGAATAATTTTAAGGTACCTTTCAATGATTCAACTATTTAGTATTTATTATATACCTACTACATACCAGGCACTGGGACTACAAGGAAAAAAATGAAAACATACTCTGTCCTTGAGAAGTTTACATTTTACAGGGAAGGGGTCTTGTATATGGATATAAACATATATCAAATAATAGAAAATAAAAACAAAATAGTTGTATGCAAAGTCTTTTGAGATGTGCAATTAGCACAAGATGGTGCTTCAATTACTTCCTAAAGGAAGAGAAGGATTCTATGCGATGGAGGTGAGGAAGAAGAGCATTTTATTTATTTTTTATTTATTTATTTATTTATTTTTTTGCTGAGGCAATTGGGGTTAAGTGACTTGCCCAGGGTCACACAGCTGTTACGTGTCTGAGACCAGATTTGAACTCAGGTCCTCCTGACTTCAGGGCTGGTGCTCTATCCACTGCGCCACCTAGCTGCCCCAAGAAGAGCATTTTAGGCATCAGAGATAGTCAAGGCAGAGGAATGGGGGTAAGAAATGGAGAAGGCAAGTTATGCTGGATTGTAGAGTGCAGGAAGGGGAAAAATGTAAAAGGAATCTGGGAAGGTAGGTTGTGTTGTGTTGTGAAGGGCTTCACAAAAGCTAAATAAAGGGATTTATATTTTATTAAAGAATAAATGGGGCACAACTGGATTTTCTTGAGTATGATAGTGACATGGTGAAATATATACTTAAGAAAAATCATTTCAGCAGCTATGAGAAAGATATAGGGGAAAAGACTTGAATCAGAGCTACCAATGAGAAAATTGCTGCAATATTCTAGGAGAAAATTGAGGGAGATCTGAAAGCCGTGGCTAAGATATCATGGAGGTAGAAATCACAAGATCTGGCAAATGATGGAACATATAGAGTGAGTAAGAGTGAGCAGTCCAGGATAATGATGAAATCTAAACTGGGGAAGCTAAAAGGATGATAATGTCTTTAACAAAATCAGGGATGTTTGGAAGACAGATTTGTTTTAGATAAAATAAGATATTTTAGACAGCTAGGTGGTACAGTAGGTAGAGTGTCTGACTTGGCAAAAAAAACCTGCATTCAAATACCTTCTCAAACACTTAACCATATGATCTTGGGCAAGTCACCTAATTTCTTGGTCTCAATTTTCTTAGCTATAAAATAAAGCTAATTATAGTCCCCACTTTCCATGGTTACTGTAAAGATCAAATGAGGTAACATAGAAAATGCTTCCCAAACTTTAAAGCATTATAAAAGTGCCATTGATATTATTATTACCATTGGTATTATTTTGAGTTTTAAATGTTTCAGGGATATCCATTTTGAAATATTAAGTAGAAACTTGGTAATTTGAGACTGAAACTCAAGGGAGTGATTAGTTCTGAATATTTTGGGGTTTTTTTTGTAATCTGAAGAAAATAAGAATGAATTAAACTTATAAGAATAGAGGAGGCATTAATTAGTTGGCTAACTAGCATTTATGAAGTATTTACTGTGTATCAGGCTTTGTGCTGAGGAATACAAAGAAAGGCAAAAGCACTATCTCTACCTCTGAGTCACTAAACTCAAATAACCCCCAACTCAGTAAATGTAATTTCCTATCACCTCCAGGATCAAATATAAATCCCTCATTTAGATTTTAAAGTCTTACAATCTGATCCCTTCCTACTTTTCCATTCTTTACATACTTTACTATCTCCATGGATTCCACAATCTGGGGATAGTCAGGCCTTTTTGCTGTCCTGGAACATGATGACTTTATGACTTTTCTCTGGCTGATCTCTTTTCCTGAAATGCTCTTCCTCCACAATCCCATCTCTTGACTTCCCAATCTTATTCAAAACTGAGCTCAAACCCCATTTTCTTTAAGAGATGACTCCATTTCTGCACACTGTTGATTTCTTCCTGCTGAGCTAAGCTTCCATTTACAACATGTACATATGAATGTATATGTATATCACATATAGTCATACATGAAACAAGGTCTCCAAATTATATATATTTAATCTATCTATTGATATAGTTTATATTTAAAATATAAATATCAAAATGTAATCATTTGTATTTCTATTACTTATATATAATATATAGATAGTTTTTATAAACTTCTATAAATCTATTTATATTATATGCTATGATTTCTGTAAGTCTACATATAATTTTTGGGAATTTTGTTTCTCCTATTATTATGTGAGTTCCTTGAGTGCAATCTATGTGTTTTTGCCCTTTTTAAAAATCTACAGTTCATGGTAGAAATAATGGTAGAAGTAATGAGTACTTGACCATCAAGAACCTAGAGATGGGGAGAATTCAGGTGGCAATAGTGATCTAGTTAAAAGCTGCAGAAAATCCAAGAAGGATGGGATTTGAGAAAAGATCAATTGACATAAGGGCAAACAAGCCCACTCCTATATTTTAACAGTTCTTACCTATGACATGATGTTGTTATTCAATCTTTTTAATCATGTTTGATTCTTTGTGACTCCATTTGGGGTTTTCTTTTTTTTTTTTTTTTTTTTTTTTTTTTT
>JAJPUD010004338.1:0-39655 GCA_023553655.1 Myrmecobius fasciatus
TCTATCTATCTATCTATCTATCTATCTATCTATCTATCTATCTATCTATCTATCTATCTAACTATTGTTCTATCATTCCATCTATCTATATGTATGTATCTTGTTATCTCTGCAGTTTTCCTCATATTCTGTCCTTATTTCCTGGAGTGCCTCTACCTACTGTTTCCACTTAAGAAATCCTGCCCATTCCTTAAAACCCTTTGCAGATAAAGCTTTTACTGATTCCCCACAGCTAGATGTGGTCTCCTCATTTCTCCTTTTCTTCTTGTCTTGTATCATTTTGTTTTGAATATTTGTGTAGTCTTACACAACTTTTACAACCTTACATTGTTGTGGGTGAAGATAACTTGTCTTTTGTTCAAGAGTATAAAGTACTTCAGTCTGGGCTACATTTGTGTATTATTCACAGGGCTTTGAACATAAATACAAATTCGGTTAGTATTTATAAAATGGCTCTTTTGTATAGAGCACTGTAATAGAACCTTTGGAGAGAATTCTTACAAAGTATAAGGTTTTAGAAGGCAGGGGCCATTTCAATTTTTGTATTTGTATTCTTAGTTCCTAGTTTGTTGAATTCATGACAATAAAACCGCTCTCTATTCTGTCTCTAGTTCTTGCTTATCTAGTAGCAGGATCCTGTTGACATAATGAAGGAACTGAGCTTTAGAAGTGAAAACGAAATTGCTGCCAAATTTGATTATTTTTCTCTATTGCAACTGAAGCTTTCCATGAAGTGTCTTAATTAAAAGTGGTAATAAATGATGATTTCTCTAAGGATTTTGGTAATCTGCTTTTTGTATTCTAGTGCTTTCTTATTTGTAGGTAGAAAATTTGGAAAAAGGGATTTGCATTTGAAAAATAAAAACCTCAAATCTAATTTTCTACATTTGGATTTCCCTATCTCCAAATAACTTCACTAATTGTTGAATAATATGGTTGCCATGCCTCATGTATAACATTTCCTTTGTTGAAGCATAGTATACATATTTTGATTGAAAAAAAAAAGGAATCAGTCTATATATTTTTAAACAATAAAAATAGATTCTTGCATAGCCTATAATAAACCCTGTTGCAATTTTTTGTTTGTTTGTTTGTTTTTTCTGTGGAGGCAATTGGGGTTAAATGCCTTGCCCAGCGTCACACAGCTAGGACACGTTAAGTGTCTGAGATCAGATTTGAACTCCAGGTTCTCCTGACTTCAGGGCTGTGCTACATAGCTGCCCCTGTTGCAATTTTCTTAAGCCAAATACGCTGGAACATATCTTTATATCTTGCAAATCAGGAATTTTGTTCCATGTTGAAATTAGTCTCAAAACCTCACTTGGGCTTTACCGAGTTGCTGCCATATCAGAGTAGTAACATTACATTTAATATTCTATAATTTAGTTTCACTTAGCAAAAAAGGGAGGATGGAGAATGCAAAAATAATCACAGTTATAGCTATATGTTAATTAAAGTAGGTGACATATAAGTAACTTCTTAAACAAGATCTAAATTTAAGATTCACATAATTTTGGTCATAATAACAAGTCTTTTTTCCTTGAATCATTTTCTTTTGATCATTATAAGATTATTTTGACTCAGTAATATTTTACCACTAGCGGTTTTTTAAAAAATATTTCTAAAATCAGAGATCAATTGTGATTGGATAATAAAATTCACCTTCATATCTTTGTATGTAGTATTTCTAGGCAGTTGTCTTTTGCAGTTACTTTTACATTAAGCATATCAACTATCATTTAGCTCTCCATAGGATTCATATGTTCATGATAAGAAAGGAGATATAGTTACTAGCCAAATGAGTCAGTAAACTTTCCTAACCTGATTTTTTTGTGGATTATTCAGAGGTAATTTCTAAACACTCAGAGAAAAGAATATGACAGAAATATTGCTTAATAAGTCGGCTGGCTTCAAGCCATTTCACTAAATTGATTTTTAAGAGGATTCCTTTTAAAAAAAAAACCATGTTTTGACATTTTAATCATTCTATATATATTGATGGTACTATACAGAGCACTGGGCATAATTCCTTGGAGGATACAAAGAAATTAAAATCTAGCATAGGAGATAAGGCTTATATTATTAGGTAGTATATGATAAATAACCTAAGAAAAATCTAACCAAAGGGTTATGGCCTTTCATGGAAGGCTTTGGAGATCAGGAAGTGTTTGTGGAGGAGGTACCATTTGAGCTTCAATTTGAAAGGTGAGTAGAATTTCAAAAAGGGGATGTTAAAGTGAAGCAGGAAGAAGAGAGACAAATATACTAAATTTGGGCAGAGACAAATGGGCAAAAGGCAAATAGGTGGGGGAACATAACATAATTTTTTTTAAAAAGCTGAAAGGAACTTTAGAAGTTATTTAGTTTAATCTCTTTATTTTATCACTTAATAGTATTTGATATTTTTCCAACTAAATATAAAGATAGTTTTTAATATTTACTTTTATATGATTTTGCGTCCTAAATTTTTCTCCCTTCTCTCCAAGAGAGAAAGCAATCTCATATACAACTCCTTTATTTTAGAAGGAAACAGAAGTCCAGAGAAGAAAAATAATTTTCTTATAAATCAAAATTCAAATGCCCTGTTTCCGAGTCTACTTATGACTTTCTCTTGCCACAGAATGTTATTGTTCATGGGAACATGAATAATAATAATAATATACATTTATTTAGTGCTTTAAATTTGTAAAATACTTTTACTTCTTTGGTCTCAGCTGCTCTTTGAAATAGGTGCTATTATTATTCCCATTTTACTGAAGAGAAAACTGATGCTCAGAAAAGTTAAGTGAACTAATTGTCCAAGGTCACAATGCTGTTAAATATTGGGGGTACTAATTAATCCTAGGTTTTTACTTAATACCAGTATTATGGTTTATTTTTATGCTTTTTTGCTTTTTTAAAAAATATTCTCTTTGAATAGTACAATACAGTAGAATATAGAGTAAAATAAGAGAGAAATAAGACATATACCACAAAGTAAAGCTAGACCTAGATGTCAGAATCTAATTTAATCTAATTTAAATGCTAGGTAACATAATTTGGATCTTTTTCTTGCTTATTTTTTTAAACTATGTTGTGATAGATCTTATTTAAAAGTGAATGGTAAGCTCATTTTCTAGGTTTTCTTTTAAATTTTTTATTCCATGAGCATGATAGCACGTTCCCTATATAATATCCTTAAATAAATATATAGACTTATACATTGAATATATAAATTATAACTAATGGATCTAAGTATATATTCTGTGTCATGTCCAGTTCTTCATGATCCCATTTGAAGTTTTCTTGGCAAAGATACTGTAGTAATTTGCCATTTCCTTCTCCATCTAATTTTGTGTATGACAAAATTTAGGTGAACAGAGTGAAATGATTTGTTTCTGGGATTACACATCTAGTTTTTGTCTAAGGCTATATTTGAACTCAGGAAGATGAATCTTACTGACTCCAGACCCAGTTTGCTCTACGCATTGCACCATCTAGTTGCACGATTAAATATCTAGCTCAAAAAGTGTTAAAGTAATTCAATAAATATATCATGTAATATTCAACAGGTGTTACAATAGCATCCTAAAACATTTAAATTCCTCCAGGAAATGAAACTTTGACTCCTTTCTTGGGGTTACTTGAAGAGATGCCATCTATCAGTTTAAAACTGTCAGAATAATGTATTATAATGTTGCTTTATTTCAAATACATTTTATCTGTGCTTATGGAATGAAATTTTCCATAGGTCACCATAGTGTGATCACTTTGGGAAATAAAAAAAAAAATGAATCATGTAGATTCCATTGGCTGATTCCCATGACAAAATATACCATTTTTATATGGCTATTAATGTTTTTCTCCCATTTCATACCTCTCAAAAGAAAGGCAGACTCATAATTAGAATGACCTGGATTCTAGTTCTGGAAATAGGATCCTGGGCAAATCATTGGGGCCTTTGGTGCATATTATTTGCACCAATATATTACAGGCAGGTCTCCATTGGTAGAAAGCATTCTGGTTCAATGACAAAGTCACAGATCTTACTTCTTTCCCCCTTTCTGCTGAGGGCATCCTTAGAGATGATTTAATCTAGCTTCTTTATCTTTTTTAATTGATGAAAAAATACCAAGTCCTAGGGGTATAAAATGACCAGCCTATGATGGCAGAGATAATATTTAGAAGAGATAGGATATGAAGAACCTAGCTGTATAAAGAAATTCATTAATCATATTATGGAAGAAATCACGTTCCTTTGGGTGATATTCTTGTATATGGTATACATTTTTTACCCAAATCCCACAGTGTGCCAATACTCATGTTCTAGGCTTTGTAATGAAGTCTATTTTGGGGAGGTATAATGTATTCTATCATTCTATTAGACAAATCTCAGAAAAGACAAATAGCTGCTGGATAATAAAGATGATTTTATTTTTCTAATTCTGAAGTAAAAGTGTATGACAGGAAAGGGCACCAGTTATAAAAATGAGAGAAAAAAACTGATGTGACAATTGCAGCTTTGGGGGGGGAATGAATTTTGATTATATGTAGATGAAAAAAAATTTTTTTTCTTAAATGAATCCAAGAGCCTTCTCTACTATGTTTGAATTTAGTGTAAGTAAGCTATTCAAATCAATTTTTGAAAAACTTATATAGCTGTATCAGAGAGAAATCACTTGTTATAGATTTGATAGATTTGTACCAAAATAATATTTACTATATCCAGATGTTGCTACCCAGAAAAATGCTGATGGATTTATCTCATGAACTTGTCCAAAAGTAAAAGCTTCAAGTTATGTGTCCAACCCACCAGTTTTCATTTAGTCCTCAGTTTTTTTTGGTGATCATTTTATCATCTTTGGATGATTTTGGCCATATGTTATGTTCCAGCTAGATAGCTATGACATTTGGAATTAACATCTTTGCAGCCAGTGAAACTTTCAATCCATCTTTGGCATAGAATAATTGCTTATAGTATATATTACAAAAACATGAGGATGATTGTTTCTAAAGAGTTTGCGCTAGAGAACTGTGATTAAAGTCAGATTTACGTGTCCCTGTCTTGTCAGTGACAACACAGAATGATAGCAAAAATATAAAATGCTAAATTCAATAGAATAAAATCTCCAACAATGAATGACCCTTTTAAAAATATTTGACATTTGTTTTGGTGGGGAAGAAAAAGCCTAATGTCAATTATTCTTACTGATGACATAAAATCTCTTCATTTTTCCTACATTATGCACCACTCCATGAACTGAAGGACACTGAGTGTTAGTTGTAGATGGAAGAATTTGATTTTTATAGTATTGTACTTCATCTGGCACCTGCTATGTCATAGGCATGGCCTAATTCTTTTCAGACATATGGACCCTTTGGGCTTATGAAATTTGGGGAGCAGTACCAGCTTAACAGGATATGCCACAAGCTAAATACCTGGACTTTACTCAAAAATCAGATCCATGTAAAAACTTAACTGAATGCCATTAAAAAGAATGAGCAAAGTCTGATTGAATTTTTCATAGACCTCTTTGCCCAATTTCTTCAGTTTCTGGTCATATTGTCAAATATTAATTCACATAGTTGTTCACCTGACTGTTTTCTTGAAAATCCATGCCATTAGTCTTCAGTGGGCTTGCACATTTATGCACTGACCTTCCCACTGGGTTTTTATCCTTTCGTTTTGAAGAGAACCATTGATAACACGGGGTTATGTCTTGACTTGTGTGTAAATTGTGTGTGAGAGAATTGCACAAATGCATCAATTTTGCCCTTTCTTCAAGAGACATTGAGGTCCAGGGGAAAGAGCAAAATCATGACAATCAGTGATGACTAAGCACTCCACAGTACCTTCTTTCAGCCCCCTTCATGGTCACTGAGACAAATTGTTTTCATCTACCCATTCCAAGGGAAGAAGCCTTCACATGCTTGGGATAAACATGCCCCTAAGTGACCTATAGGTTTCAGGCCTATCAGTTAACCTCAACCTGGTTTACTTGTCTATCAAGATGGTTTTTCCAGGGTGTAGTTGTTGCACATGCTACAGCTTTTTGGAAGCATAGGTCAGTTTCCTTGACTATAAATAATAATTATATTATCTCCCTTGTAAAGTTGCTTTAAACAAAGCACTTGTAAAACTTGCAAGTGCTATTGAAATGAGTTATTATTATTAATATGAGAATTCCTATAGGAAGAATACTTACTAAGCTCATACTATATGCTAAATAGTTTAAGCAGAGGAGGTACAGTTTAAGCAAGCAAGATAGATTCTGCCTTCAAGGATTTTGCCTTCTAACAGGATAAGAGTGCCATAAAGGGGAGCTGTAACAAGGGTAAGATACATATGGCCAATGGTTTGCAAATGGTATTAGATTGGAAAGCCTACTTCTAGACAAAATAAGGGACAAATTTTGAGAGTACCAAAGTCAAGAAGTCTGGATATGGTGGGAGGGAAGAGGATGAGGATGATGACTAGGATTCAGGTGTTGAGGTATGAAGGTGTCTGGCAAGAGATATGGAGCAAAGGTATCAAAGAGAGGTCTCTTAAATGTAGCCTGAACCAGATGAAAATAACAATTGGTAAATATTTAACAAAATTAATGCAAATATAATAAAGCATAGATAATATTACATTTTAAAATGGTCGACATGGACAAGTAGGGATCCTTATATATGGTTCAATAGCCTTCATTTTTATTGGAGATAGACACAATTGAAGTGGAAACCTGTTTTCAGACAGATAAAAAGTCAGAGCTCACCTAACAGAGCTTGAGATTGAAAGGGCAAGAATTGAAATTCTGATGGGGGTCCTGGTATTCTCATTTAACACATACACTATTTGAAATGGCAAGTCTGAAGTTTTCGTTACCTCACTTTTTATGAGGCTAATAAGTTCCGCCTTATAAACAAACTTTGAGTTTCCTTGATGGTTGGGAACTCTGCCCTTCTCTGGATCTCATTTTTGTCTTCTCTTCTCCCATGTGGATGCAGACTGGCCTGGTTGCTTATATTGTTTCCCCTGTGCTTTAATACAGTGTTTTAAAAACATATGAAGTGCTTAAGAAATTATTTTTGTTTTGTTCATTCTGGAGGAATGCTCAGTAGTTAGTGTTCTGGACTTTAAGCCTGACAGAAATAAATTCAAATCTTGCCTCAGATACTTAATAGCTGTTTGACACTGGACAAGTCACTTAAATCTCTGCCAAAGTTTGCTCATTTTGTAGATACTAGAGATAGTAACACTTACCTTAAGGGGTCATTATTGAATAATATGCAAAAAGCTATGTCCTCCTGACCTCTCAAAGTCACAACATCTACTTGGATCCTAGACACATCTCTCTCATGATAGATATTTATTTGCTAATATTAGGAAAGAAAAATTTAAAAAAGAGGTAGTCTAAAGCCAGTTTAAGGCTTGCTTCACCAGGATTTATGCTATAGATGCCAGGTTTCTATGTCCATAAGTTGCTCCTTTCCCCTCAAATTAGTTCTGAGACTCACAGCTGAAAAGAAAAAGCTGAGGGTGGGAGTCATCACTGTGACATCAGCTCTACTGGCTTTGTAGCCAATAAGGGGACATATATTATCTCAATGTACATGCCTTTTAGCATTTCAGCCTTATGTGACTGGAAGCAAGGCTCAAGATTCTCATATAGTTGAGTTGAACTAGAAAGAGCACCTGAGTTTGCCCCCTCAGATGGCTCCTGTCATATAGAGATTATTTGTTGACCTCTGTGCTTTGGTGGTAAGTACGTGTTGTGAGATTTAATTTCAGTTGTTTCCTGTTGCCTCATTTGAACAAAGTCTCTTCTGGTGATAAATCTTATAGTCCCAAGAAAGGAAGCACAACAATCAGTCAGCTAGCTTTTATTAAATGCTTACTATGTGCTAGAGACTGTACACATTAAATCGTTATTTTTACCAGGCTGATTTGAGAAGTTGTAGTACTTTGAGTTAGTACTGAGCTATTTACTCTGAGAAAGAGGACTTAACCTGTGATATTTTCTTTTTGTAGTCTCCCTCCAAGATCATGGTTGCTAAGCAACCATGATAGTGCTTATGTCCTGTGTATTAAATATCAACTGCTACTATATTTTCAATTTTTAATTAGTTATGAGTTTTTCCTTATATTTTTTCATGTCTCCAACCTTATTCAGATCAATGGTCAGATATGATTTTTAATATGCACAAAATGAAAGCAAGATAGTTTATCATTTATATAAAATGTCCTAATAGAGATCATATATACAATTTCTTCTCCAATACTTTCATGGTTAATGAATACTTAATATTATTAATATAAAAATAATTATTAACAACATTGATTACAACTAATATATAAAGTATTATATATTAAATATAATAACTGATGATTATTAACATTATTACTTGTCACTGGGTGATGATTTGACTTTTGGGTAAATTGGATTTAGGTGAAGAAGAGTTGCAGAAAGTTGTCATCTAAGTTCAATGGCAAGATAAAAGTCATGATGACTAATGATGTCCTGGGATGCAGTGGATGGCCTTGGAGTCTTTGATGTCAGACCAAGTTCTAAGCACTGCACAATGCCTACTTCAATTGCCTTTGTGGCTATTGGAACACGTTCTCATCTACTCATTCTGTATTGGGGGTAGGGGAGAGAGTCTTCACATTTGGGATAGATATTGCCCTAAGTTACTTAGGGATTTGAGGTCTTATTCTTCTCATTACTGTTTAACTGGTTTATCCCATCTGCTGAGGCATTTTCCCAGGAGATGGATACTGCACATGCTATACAACTACTTGGAGCCACAGATGAGAGTTGAATGAAGGTGGACATCAAAGGTGGATGAGCAGCTCTGAAAAGAGCTTGGAAAGCCCTCATACCAGAAGTGCTAATCCTGTCCTATATACTTTGTATACCCCAAATGCAAATTTTATATTAATAACCATATGAAAATTGCCCTGATTTGTTCTTTATATAAAATATAAATCAAAACAACTTGAAGGTTTTACCTGACAAAGATGGAAAAATATGGGAATGGTCAGTTTTTAAAGAACTACAGAAAGCCAATCATACTAGTATTGTGCTGGTATAAATATAATTGTAATAATCATTTTGAAATCATGCTAAAAAAGTGACTAAAATATCCCTACCCTATGACATAGAGATTGAATGTGCTGACTGCTATGCATATATGTCACAAAGGTCAAAGATCCCTCCATTTCCTGAATTTCCTTGACTGCAAACTGGAAATAATAATAGCACTTACTTGCCAGGATCAAGTGAGATGATATTTGTAAAGCACTTGGCACAGTGTCTAGAACCTATAAATGTTGCATAAATGTTAGCTATATAACAGCAACAACAATGACAATATTATTATTTTTACTAAAAATATAGTGGCAATGTTTGTGGTAGAATAGAACAGGAAAAAGTAGATGTCTATTAAATGGAGACTATTTAAACATGTTATGTAAATGTAATAGAACATTACTGTGCCTTAGAAAGTGTTCAATGTGAAAAATTCAGAGAACTGATTCAGAGCAAATTAAAAAAAACGGGAAAATGAAATATACAATAACTACTACAGTGTTAATGAAAACAATAGCAACCTTTTGCTCTTCAAAAAGCAAATTGACTAATGTGTAATTATAATGACCAAGATTGTTCCTAGAGAAGAAATGAAAATATACATTTCTCTCCCTTCTTTGTTTTGGTGGGGAATTGTGGGTATGGTTGATGTGTTGATTATTATCTTTTAACTGCTTTTTTTTCTTTCTCTTTTCTATTACAAGAAATGTCTCTGATTAGCAGAGTGGGAGAAAAATTCACATAGAAATAGTGATGCAAAAAAGATAGCAGTACAAATTCATTTCATAAAAATAAGATTATATAAATAACATTTATATTTTTAGCATCTGTAATTTGTCTTTTTCTCTTCAAACTTATTTCTAGCAATGTAAAGACTGTTGTAGTGAAAATATTTTAATTTTTTTTGCATAGCTTTAAGATTTATACAATTATAAAATCATAGTAATCTGTGAGGAATGTGGTATGGAATCCGAGCTTGAGGCAATTGAAGAAACCTAGATTGTTAAATGGTTTGGATTGGAATGTATTTTTGAGATAAACTAATTCAAGGTTCTCATTTTACCCATAAGGAAACGAAGGTCCAAAAAGCTGAAGTTCATTCATTGCCCAGGATCCCATAAAAGAAGAATCAAGATTTAGAGCAAAGTTTTCTGGCTCCAAGTGCAGCCTTCTTTTTTATGACACCTTGTGACTGAGACTAAAAATACACTAGAAATTCTGTCATTGTACTAATTTAAGTAAATTTTCCAATTGATTTACCCATTTTAATCTCTATCCCATTTTATTCTTTGATATCCCCTTATTGATTTAACATTGAATGTGTTATTCTGGTTTGAGAATTATAAGATTTAGAGGTATAAGTAACTTTAGAGATAATTATGACCATTTTTTTTCTTTTTAAGGGAACTGAGGCCCAGAAATAAGTGGCTTGCATAACTTTATATAGGTATTGAATTATCAGAGCAAAGATTTTTACCTCATATCAGCTGACTCAATCTAGTATTCTTTCTTCTACCTCAGTCTTTGGCCCTCCTTTCAAGATATCAGCATGCATTTTCTTTCCCTTTTCTCTCTGACACATGTGAAGTTCTACATCTACTGTTCTTTGGGTAGATTCATTCTTTTTTTTATTAAAACTTTTTATTTGCAAAACATATGTATGGGTAATTCTTCAACATTAACCCTTACAGAGTTTTCTGTTACAATTTTTCCCCCCGACTCCCCACCCCTCCCCTAGATGGCAGGATATCCACTACATGATAATTATGTTAGAATACTTAAGAAATCGAATATATGTATAGTTATTGCATCATTTTTTGTGCAGGAGAAATCATATCTACAAGAAAGAATAATTCGATAAAGGAAATACAATGCAAGCAAACCTTAATAGAGAACATGAAAATATTATGTTGTGGTCCACATTTCACATCCCTCTCTCTGGTTGTATATAGCTTTCTTCACTGAACAATTGGAACTGGTTTGAAATATAGGTAGATTCATTCTTAATAGCAATATCTTAGAATAGCTTAATTTTCCATTGAAATAGGAAGGAACTTTGCATTAAGTGAAAGAGAATAGCTCTAGGCACCACCATGCTTCCTGCCATAACAAAGCAAGTGATATAAATAGTTGGAAAACATTACACTTCTGTCAACACTCTATTTTGCAGAAGCTAGAGAACAGATTTTTCTTTCCTTATGTACAGTGCTCGAGATTTGGAGCAGCTTGACTTTTAGAACTACATGAAGTGCAGTACCTAATTCCTGACCTCTGAAAGGCTCCTATTTAGTAGTAAGTAGTGACGTCATTCCAGCATACCAGCAATTTGAATGGCACCCTAAGGATGACTAGTTAAGTGGCATTTTTGAGAATCTGGGCAAAAAATGGCAAGATGTTTCCAAAGACATTCTAGAAAGATAATAAAATCTCCACATTCAATCTGTATTATTAGCTTTTGTCAGGACTACATTTGAATACTGACTATTTGAAGCCTTCAGCATTTATTAAGTGCCTACTAGGTACAAGGCATTGGAAATAACAAAGAAAAAAAATAAATAGCTTTCCAGGAGCTTACATTTAATTTGAGGAAATGGTTAGAGAACAAAATGGCCACAGTAGAAGTACACAGAGTAAAAACAATTTTTTTTAAGGTTAATGTGAGCATTAATATCTTGAGGAATCAGGAAAGGTCTTGTGGGGATCACAAGAACTAAACCTTTAAAGAATTAAATGGCATTCTAAGATACATATAAGGGAAAATACAGGAAGATGAAATAAATGTTTTTCGTTCATAGAGAAACTACTATCTTTGAGCCTCAGTTTCTCAAATTTGTAAAAACAATAGGGATGGACTAGATAATTTGTAATATTCCAACCCCTCTCAAATTTGCCCTTCTATTAACCTGCCTATTTCTTATAATGGCAATACTACCCTTCTGGTCACCTAGACTTAGTTTTAGGAATCATGGTTGAATCTCCCTTCTTCTTGTTATGGCAGAAGGGCTTTGCATAGCTCAATGCAACTATACGAGCAATGCATTCAGGGTTATCCAAAGTGGATAGGTCATAGTTCTGACAAAAAAAAATGATCCATTGATGAAGGAAATGGCAAACTATTCAAGTATCTTTGCCAGGAAAACTCCATGGGACAGTATTAAAATGCATGCAATCTGAAGAGGAGCTCCTTAAGTCAAAGGGCCTGGAGTGCTCGTTCCATGAGGTCATGAAGAGTCAGACATAACTGAACAAGTGAACAAGCAACATAGCTCCAGCCTAACTTTCAAGCCTTATTTAATATTTTTCCTTTCACTTTTCTCTGTCGCAGACAAGCCTGATGAGTGATTGGATACTATTTTCTATTTTCTTGATTTGTATAAATTGTCTCAGTGAACTGGAACACATTGTCTACTGATCTTTTTCAGAATCCTTTTTTTTTTTTGAATTCTGCACAGGTATTATCTCTTCTGTGAAGACTTCCTTGATTTTCTTCAGAGCATTTTGTCAGTATTTTTATTTTCTTTTTCTCACATTAAGCTTTAGTTGTTATAGTGTCAGTGTTTTGCTCAATGCTTGAAAACAGTTCTTCAATCATATCTGACTCTTCATGACCCCATTTGACAAAGATATTGGACTAGTTTGTCATTTCCTTCTCTAGCTCATTTTACAGAAGAAGAAACTGAGGCAAATAGGATTTGCCCAGGGTCACATAGCTAGTAAATATCTGAGGCTAGATTTAAATTCATGTCTTTCTACTTCAGCATTTTGTATTTGTTGCCTTAAATGTCATCTAATGAGTGCTTAATCAATTGTTTATTGACTAATTGCCTTGCCCTTAGGAGGTGCTTAATAAATGTTTGCTGAATAGAATTTAATTATTCTGTGATGCTTCTTTATTATATGTCCCTTAAATCTCATCCATTCAAAAAAATGTAGAGATACACAATGAGACATCATTTTCAGACACAATCTATATTATACTTACTTGTTACAAGGAACAACTTCTTTTCTTTCTTTTGCGGGTGGGTTGGAAATGAGGGTTGTGATAGAATGCTATAAAAAGGAAGAAAATAAAGAAAAGGGGCACCAATGAATATTTAAACAAGAGAGCAGAAGGAAATTCAGAACAGCATGCAGATGAGTAGAGCAGAATTAGAAGTACCATGTTAAATTTGAATTGTGCAAAAAAAACCCCAAAGCATCTGAGCTATATATAGAAGAAAAAGAGTAATAGTATATAATAAATGTATATAAAATCACCCTTTTTGTTTTTGATGCATATTAAAATATTCATTTTTGAGGCTTATTAAAAAAGAAACATTATTAAAGAAAAAAATATGACCAGAAGTACTCTGAACTGTGAATTATGTTTAAATAGGATCTCTGACTCTCTCATGACTTTCTGGTTGATAGTTAATTTTATTTTTATCACTGGCTTTGGGGTATTATGCAATATAGCTAGATGTCAACACTGGCATAAATCTGCCATTTAAATGATTCAATCCATGCTCAAACAAGGCAAACTCATTGCTAAAGGCTTGTAATTAAAGAGAGGGTGCTACCATTGACTTGTGGTGGAAAGGAGAAAAAAAGATAAAAAGATTTTCCCTTGGAATTAAAGGAGAAATCCTACTGTTGTAACATGTGTCTATGAGTTGCAAGTCTGTCACTTTCCATCAGCATAGAGCATTTATTTTATTGTGCTTCAAGCGAATGATTCTGTTTTCTTTCTAGAGGCCACTAGAAGCTTTTCTGATTGTGGGACTGTTTTTTGCCCTTTTTTTGGGGGGGTTGCCCTCTTCTGCCTTTCTAAATTACTTTGCATCACCTTTATTTAAAATTCATATAGACTTATATGTCCCTCAAATGGGACATTAAAAAGAAACTTAGGAATACTTTGGAGTGAATGCCTATTTGAATCGACTTTTACTCTTGGCTTTTACTATGTTTACATCTAATTCTTATATAGTAAAGGAGAATTGTTTAAGAAACTGTTAAGCAGTTAGATTGTTAGACATACAGCTGGTAGGGATGGCATCAGGCTTCTGTTTCTGATTTAAATCTTGAATTATTCCTTTATCCTTTTAGGGATTCCCTATTGCTTAGCCGATCAAAGCAGCTGTGTTTTGGAAACAATAGGAAGTTTTCAGAATTCTAAATCTTTTTCTTTGCTTAGACTTTTGGATCACTCTATAATGTTATACCATCTTTATCTCTGCCTCTGCTGCCCTGTCACTAGAAATGAAGAGCTAAATGCTTACCTTGGATGGATAGTAAAGATAATTTTATTTTTTACTCCTATCCATTTCTACTCATTTCACATTCATTTTATGTTGATTTTCTGTTCTATGAAATATTTATATTCTCTCATGTGATGGAAATGCACATAAAGGAGAAGTCACGTCAAGGTTTTTTAAATGTTTATTTTTGGAGGAGGCAGAGAATATTATTTCCACACATAGCCTTTTATCCCTGGTCCTTCTCTACTTCACAATTGCCTTAGTGAGTGGTGACCTTTCAAGCTGTCTCCTTAAAATGTAACAGAAACTTTAGAATATGGATTTTGTCAGCATAACCATGTTCAGGTTGTTACATTTGTAGGTTCCCAGATTTAGATTTGGAAGGGATCTTAGAGGTGATCTGATCCAATTTATTTGATGTGTGAAGTGAGTCATCACATAGATAATTACAAAGGTCGTTCTACATAATCTTCTATTTTACTGTCCTTTACACAACCTACTAATACATGCCCTTTGCTGTACCTGTTACTATCTCTCACTTCCATACCTTTGTCTTCTGTTCCTCATTTTTGGAAAGCTTTTTCTCCCCAAATACACCTCCTGGTTTCTTTGGCTTCCTTTAAAACTAAAATTTTATTTTTTGCAGCAGATCACCTTCCATCTATTTTGTATTTATCTTATATGTAACATTTATGTTCATATTATCCCTTTCATTAGAATGTAAGCTTCTTGAAGTTGGAACTGGCTTTTTGCCCTTTTATGGGGGGAGTGGGTTGCCTTCTTCTCCCTTTCTAAATTACTTTGCCTTGCTTTTATTTAGAATTCATATTGACTTGTATGTTAAATACTTGGCCTGCAGTAAGTTCCTAATAAGTGCTTATTGATTGATTGACTTTATTTAGTGACTTGTCTATATATAGCTAGGTCTTCATGATTTTCATTCCACTTCTTTTCTTCTCAAGAAACTGACATCAATCATTAAACTACCCAGAATATTTAGTGTCTTTGTGTTTATTTTGTTTTGTTTGTGTACATGAAATGTGACATTTAAAAAAATTGACTTGTAGTTTAGATTATTGGGAATTATGACTAGAAATTTCAAAAATATACTTATAGCCTTTCTCACAAAGAATAACATTTCAATTATTGTGTGATGGAAGGGCCTTTTAATATAATGATTTTCTTATGGTAGTTGACTTGTTCTCAGAAAATTCAGAATGCAAGTTTTTACCAGCAGATTTGAGACCACTGGTTGTGAGCAGATGCTGGAGCAAAAAGTGTAATGTTCATGTATACATTGTGCATAAGCACAAATGTATTTTTTACCTTATTTCCTTAATTTAGGATTCTGAGACTAAAGCAAACCTTTTTGTACCAGGTCCATAAGTAAGAGAAATCTCCACTGGCCAGAATTTTTCACATTGAATCTAGGTGGAGGTGTAGCTTCACAAATATCTCAGTATATGATATAACCCCAGATACTGAAGACACTAATAAGAAAGTTCTACTCACCAAAGTCTCTGTCACTTTCAGATGGTTACACATCATAAATGATATTATTTTATTGTTGGAAATGACATTATAGAAGAATGTAAAAATGTGTTTTGATACAGATACCGTAAGGACAATAGGCATCTTTGATTTGAAGCTGAAATATAATATTTTCCCCAATTAGACTGTGAACTCCTTGGACTCTGTATAAAGAACTATCAAACTGTACATACCGTTTGATCCAGCAGTGTCTCTACTGGTCTACCAAAGAGATCATTAAAAAGGTAAAAGGACACACATGTTCAAAAATGTTTGTAGTAGCCCTTTTGGTAGTGGCAGGTTGGGAATGGCTGAGTAAGTTATGATTTATTAATCTTAGGGAATATTATTGATCTATAAGAAATGGTCAGCAAGATCATTTCAGAAAGGCCTGGAGGGACTTACATGAACTGATGCTAAGTGATGTGAGTAGAACCAAGAGAATATTGTACACAGCTGTGAGGTACACTGTGATTATCAGTTCTGATGTGGCTCTTTTTTAACAATGAGGTGATTCAGTATAATTCCAATAGACTTGTGATGGAGAGAGCCATCTGCATCCAAAGTACTGTGGTGACTGAATGTGGATCACAACATAGTATTTTCACCTTTTTTTGATGTTGTTTGCTTGCTTTTTGTTTTCTTTCTCATTTTCTTCCTTTTTGATCTGATTTTTCTTGTGCAGCATGATAAATGTTGAAATATGTATAGCAGAATTGCACATGTTTAATATATCTTAGATTGTTTGCTTTTTAGGGAAGGGGGTGGAGGGAAGGAAGGGAGAAAAATTTGAAACACAAAATTTTGTACAGGTGAATGTTGAAAACTATTTTGCATATATTTTGAAAATAAAAAGCTATTATTAAAAAAAGAATGTGAGCTCCTTGAGAACAGGGAACTTACTTTTCTATTTGTATCACCAGAGTATTGCACATTATTGCTGCTGTTTTTCAGTTATGTCTGACTCTTTGCGACTCCATTTGGGTTTTATTTTGTTTTGATTTTTGGCAAGAATACTTGATTGGTTTGCCATTTCTTTCTCTAATTCATTTTACAGATGAGGAAAATGAGGCAAACAGGATTAAGTGCCTTGCCCAGCATCACACAGCTGGTCAGACAGCAAGTGTCTGAGACCAGATTTGAACTTAGAAGATGAGCCTTCCTGATTCCAAGTTCGGTGCTCTATCCACTGTAATAAGTGCCTTATCCATTGATTAAGATGTATGTAGCATTTTATACTACACTTTCCAAGTAATCTAAGCTGTCTACTCTTTATCCCTGCTCCTCTCCCCTTTGTCTTTATTATGATGCACTTTCTTATCTTTGTAGTGGATCTCTGGAAGATTCATTCCAGTCTACTAGTCTTGGACAAATCTAAATCATAATTAGCTCTGTCTTTAAGGGGTGAGAATAATGTAGTCACCTGAGAATTACCCTTCTCCTAATCATCTGAGAAAATATACACAGAACCCAGGCTAGTCAAAGAGCAGGCTGATGAGGTACAATAGAAGGAGCACCAGTCCTGGAGTCAGGGGACTCAGGTTCAAATGTTGCCTTTGGCATTTACTTCTTGTGTTATCTTGAACATATCACAGTCTTTTTGTATCTTCCTTCACTGTAAATGGAGTAGGTTAAATGGAATGGTTTTTCACCCTTCTAGCTATATAATCCAATGTATCAAAATCTTTACCAACAGAAATGGCACTATGGAGACATAGTACTCCCACTGAAGTCGGGATGGGACCGACTAGATTCTTCTGATGGTAAATTTCTGAGTATAAATATATGCTAATGAGAAACCTAATTGAGCAATGGCCTATACTATCCATGTTTTATTTCAAGTTAAATGTACTGTGATATGAGTTATTTAAAAGACACAGTTCTAGTGCTAAATTTGCTCATTTTGTAGCTAAAATAATATTTACTCATGAATATTCAGATTAGTGGTTAGATGATGAGTAGACCTAGGTGTAAGAAAGCAAAATCTTGAGAAATTTTGGTTTCTAAGCAATTAATATAAATAAATTTAGATTGTAACCTTAAATTTCATGTTAGATTTAATACCATAAGATTTTTATTGAAAGTGAACTTAAAAATTATGTCCAAAACTTTTATTTTATGATTGAGAAAACTGATGACAAAAAGAAGAAAGTACTTAGCTATAGTGACATTAACAATAATAATCTTAATAGTAAAAGGTGGCATTTGTATAGTATTTTAACATTTGCAAAGCACTTTGCAAATATTATGTCATTTCATCCTCACTACAATCTTTTAAGATAGTTGCTGTTATTAGCCCCCCCCATTTTTATGGATGAGAAAACTGAGGTTGACTTTTTCAGGATCATAGAGCTAGTAAATATCTCAGGCTGGATTTGAACTCAGTTATTTCTGCCTATGGGCCCAGATGCTAGGCTTCAGGGTAGATTTTTTTTTAAAATACATGTCCCCTGATTCTGATTTCCAGTCTATCAAGGGTTCCTAAACTCATAGACTCAAAAAAAATGATAATTGCATTTCAATATAATTGAATTCCTTTTATGCTTTTGAAATTAGTAGTCTGATAAAGGGTCCATAGACTTCACTCTTACTGCCCTGAGACATGAAAAAGGTTAAAAATACTAACATTATGTCATACTTCTTCAGGGCCAAAGAAATGGTTCTTCTCCTAAGAAAAGGCAATATGATATAAAAGAAATGTCTCTGGAATAAGCCAGGGACCTTGGTTATAGGTGTAAGTCTGCTGCTCTGTGCTGTTAGGTTTTGGAAATAATATTTCCTTTTTCTAGGATTCAGTTTCCCTCATCTGAAAAATGAGACTAGGATGGATTAAAAAAATTGGACTAAATGATGTATCCATTCATCCAACACCATTTATTATGGATCAAGTTTATACAAAGTATAGGACAAAAAGAAAATAGCCTTTACTTTTTAGGACTTTTAATTCTATTTTAATTCTACATATACATATATATATATGTACATATATATATACATACATACATACATACACACCAATAATTAAGTTTACTATAAAGTGAATAGAGCTGTTTAGAGATTCTTATATGGGTAATAACAACTCATCTTTAAAATCTGTTCCAAATTTAACAGTTTAGTTCTTTGAAGAATTTAGATTCAATCAGAGAAATAAATATTCTCATGAAAAGCCATAATGAATAGATAGTTTCAAGATCACAATATCTACTTCAGGTGGCCTCTGGTAGTTGGCCTTTTATATATGAGAAGATGCACATTATCATCTGATGACCATCAGAAACCTAACTTTTTATGCTAAAAATGGTCAAATCCAGACATAATTTCTTGACCATTTTAATTTTATTGCTAGTATTTTACCATTTTCTTTTATTTAATGAAACATTGTGTTCCTACCAATACTTGATAATATGTTCAAAGCAAAGCCTAAATTTTCTGCTTTTGCTTAGATTTTCTAATTTTCTTATTGATTGCTCCAAAATAGTCCAATGCATCATAATAATATCATTAGCCTCTTTACCATTTATTTTCATTTTGATTTTTCACACATTGCTTATTTTTTTCTTTTTAAGCAATTAAAAATTATTGAAATCTTTGTTTTATGTCAACTTTAATGCTAAATAGCTCCATTCCCTTTCCTGCCCATAAAACCATTCCTTGTAACAAAAAGAAAGAAAAGCAGTTAAATAAAAATAAAAATAGTTAATAAACTCCCTGTCTGTCTAATAATATAAATAATATTTCTCCTCCAAACCTCCCTGCTTCTGCACAGAAAGTAGAATTCATTTTCTCAATTCTTAATGACTAAAATTTCTTGTTATTGTAAAATTGTAACATGCAATTCTTTTTTTTTCTTTCTTTTCATTTATATCATTCTCATTGTGTATATTATTTTCCTGGATCTGCTTACTTAATTTTACGTTAGTTTATGCTTCTTCAGAATTCTTCTTATCAATCAACTAACATTTACATAGCACTTACTATGTACCAGGCACTGTACAAAGCATTTTACAGTTATCATCTCATTTGATCCTTACAGTGACATTAGGAGTTAAGTGCTATTGTTACTCCCATTTTACAAATGAGGAAACTGAGACAAGCAGAAGTCATGTGATTTATCCTTGATCACACAGCTAATCAGCATCCAAGGAGGGATTTGAATTCAGGTCTTCTTTAGTCTTAGCCCAGTGCTCTATCCACTGCAGAACATCCTGATCTCCATTTTACAAATGAATAAAAGTTGGAGATATTATTTAGTAAACAAGTTTGATTTTCATTCTTCCTTATCCCTTCTATCTAATCAGTTGCGATCTCCTGGTTATTCTACCTTTATCATATCTCTTGTAAACATCTTCTTTTTCCTTACATGTAAATCACTCAAAGCCTTATCACCTCTTGTAGATTATTTCAGTACCCTTCTTTCAAAGAATAAATTCATATTGCTATATTTTGTTTTATATTTTGTTTCCTAACACTTACATTTCTCCCTTCTCCAGTTCATTCTTCACATAGTTACTAAGTGATATTCCTAGAAAACAGATCTGACAATGTCACTTACTTTTCAACACATTCTAGTTATCCCCTGTTTTACCTTTAGAATTTCCCTTTAGAATTGAATACAAACTACTACTTTGGTATTTAAAGCCTTTTGCTTTCTGACTTCAATATATCTTTCTACCTTATTATATATTACTCATATTCACAGCTTCTACAGTATAGACAAACCAGTCACTTTGTGTCTTATGGGCAATATTTTATCTCCCCCTTGTGTGTTTTTGTACAGTTTATCCTCCATGACTAGAATATGATCTCTCTTTCTTACCACCTAGTTTCCTTACCAGAATCTCTAATTTCCTTTGAAGCTCAGTTCACTTGAACTCACTTGAGCTGGCTACTCAATTATGATCTGCCTGGCCTGAACTGGCTCTACCCACCTGTGCAGGAGCTTCAGGTACATTTTAGCATCTGAGCTTCCCTCAGGCAAAGTCTATCCTACATTGAGAACAATCAGCTTCCTAGGTGGAACTGAGTGTTTCTGAAAGGGGGCGGGCCACTGTGGACAATGGAAATGCAAAGTATGACCAATTACTTTTGGCACTTAGATGATCTCCTGGAGTGGGGGGCTACTGCCATCATGTACAGAGTGTGAAACAAGGAATCTGGAGAATTTGTTGCTGTGAAAGCCTTCAACAGTGTCAACTCCCTATACCTTCAAGAAGCATGTGTGAAGAAGTTTGAAGTCCTGAGGAAGCTGAAACATCAATACATTATTGAACTGTTCACTGGGGAGGAGATGGGCAGCGACAAGGAGAAGGTGGTGGTGATGGAATATAGTTCCAGTGTTAGCTTGCTCAGTGTGCTGGAGAATAGCTTTGGGCTAACAGAGGCTGGTGGATCTGAGCTATGTGGTGACTGGTATGAACCATCTTCAAGAAAATGGCGTGTTCCATAGCAACATCAAGCCTAGGAACATCTCGAAGCTTTTGTGAAAGCTGACACATTTTGGAGCTGCCAGGTAGCTGGATGATGATGAAAAGTTTATCTCTGTGTGTGGGATAATACCTGCACCCACCAATCTATGAACAGTCTTCTGGAAGCTTTAGCAGAAGGCATTTTGGTGACAGTAGATCAGAGGTATATTGGGGTGGTCCTGTTACTTGCAGCCACAGGCAGCTTTTCTTTTATTCCCTTTAGTGTCCCTCAGTGCAACAAGATGATGTTTAGAATCAACATAGAGAAACTACCTGGGACCAACCTGGGGAAACAGGTATCCCAAAACAAGAAGATGGGCCCTTGGAGTGGAACCATAAGCTGCCTATCACCTTCAGGCTACCCCTGGGGCTGCAGACATATCCAGTGCCTATCCTGGCCAATACCCTGTAGGTGGATCAAGAGAAGCCTTGGGAGGTTGACCATTACTTTTCTGAGACCCATGACATCCTTCAGCAGATTGTTCCATATATTTTCTCTGTCTTGGACTATCCTGCACCATGTCTACATTCATACTCACAACATGATAAGCAACTTCTTGGAGGCTGTGTAGAATAGTGTAGAGCCAAGCCACAAGAAGATATCTTTGAAGGCTATTCTTGCCCAGGCTCCCCTCCCAAAACCGAGTCAGTATGAGTGAGACCCTCCTCAGAGTGGATCTGACCACACGGGATTAGCATCCAGAGCATGTGGTGGTGAACAAAAGGGCATAGGGCTTTTTATCGGGTTAACAGAGACCAGAAAACAGGCTAGCCTGCTTCATAATCTGACATCTTTGCAACTGTTGTTAAGTCAATACATCAGGGGACAGCGGTTTTGCATGAGATTTCCATTGCTACTCTTATGCCAAGGGGGGCTCTGGCAGAAAAGGAGACAAGGGTCTTTTTAGGTATGCAAAAGGAGTTTGGGATTGCTGGATCATTTTAAGTTTGGGGCTTTTTCAAACCCAGTTTCCCAAACCCAGTTTTTCTGCGGGGTTGGGGCTATGGTCTATAATCCAGGTTTTAACAATGGCAAGAGTATGAGGTTGGTGCATGAAATGAGAAGCCTTTTCAGACTGGTGGCTCAGTAATTGCTGCTAAGAGAAGCATCAAGAGTCCATCGGGACAGTCAGTAAAGACTTTGGGCCAATTATCTCATTAGCTTTGACAGGACAGAATGAAAGCAGCTCAGGGTTCTCCCTCTCCTTTTGCTGCTTATTCCAGACCTTTTCTGAAGGATCTCCTTCTTTATGTTATAGAGCTCTGACAGGAGATGAAATTACTGACCTTTAATCTCTAATACAATCATCAAATCTTTGAGAGGTTAAGTGGAGTCCCACCTGCCCAGGGTCTTTGAGAACTGAGAATAATGTGATGGAATGCTGAATCTCAAGAGGTCCTGGACTCTATTGTAGGGGAATGATCCCAGGGAAAGGTCTGGCCCCATCTTTTATTTCCTCCTATTTCTCTTCAGGCCCTCAGGGGCCAACATTGCCTCTCACTAGTCTTGCACATGGGTTTCAGGTACACTAGAAACTATAGAACCAGGGGTCCATTTACATGATTTTCTATATCTGAGAGGGTCTTTCTTAAGAGTGACTTCTGTGTGATCAAGGTTTGGTTCTTGTGCAGCCCTGACTCAAGCTCTTCAGCTCAGGTACATTTTAGCTTATGAGCTTCCCTTAGACAAAGTCTATCCTACATTGAGAACAATCAGATTCCAAGGTGGAGCTGAGTGTTTCTGAAAGGGGTTGAGCTGCTGTGGACAATGGAAATGCAAAGTATGACCAATTACTTTTGGCACATGGGAGATCTCCTGGGGCGGGGGCTACTGCCATCATGTACAGAGTGTGAAACAAGAAATCTGGGAATCTGTTGCTGTGAAAGCCTTCAACAATATCAGCTCCCTATACCTTTAAGAGACTAGTGAGAACTAGGAAGCTGAGGAGAGAAATGCACATCTTTTCCATCCCCTTCAAATTCACAGGTTTTCCCTAACAAGGCAGAGAAAAGAGACCTTGAGAAGTTTTTTTGTGGTTGTTGAGCTAAACTGCTATCCTCCCTCCCTCCTCCAAGTATCTGTTGATAGGCAAGGCATCACTCTGCCCTGTCATGTTTCTCTTTGAGTCCATTGCGTTTTGCTGGCAAGTAATACAGAAGCCACCCTGGCTACTTTTTTGGCCTAATTTTAGATTGGTAGAGTCAGGCTTTCGGAGGAATCCCTATAGAGTGAGGAATGAATCCCTGACTATCCCACACACTTCTCTGGGAGACTTTACAAGGGTCTGTAAAAAGACAGGCAACCCATACTGTAAGGATAGCCTGGGCCTAAAGGCAGTGGAAAAGTAGAGTTGAAGGACCTCAGGAAAGGATCTCAGCCCCATTGAACAAATATGGCTTCACTTTTCCAAAAAAGGAAAGGGCCATCTAAGGATTACAGTGGATAGAGTGCTGGCCCTGGAGTTAAGAGAACCTGAGTTTAAATCTGACCTTAAACATCTGATGCTTACTAGCCACTTTAATCCCCAAAACCTTACAAAGATAATAAAAAAATAAAATTAAGTTAAAAATTGATAGATAGCAGCTTGAGATTATTTTATCTTTATTTTTATGAGCCCATTTTCTAGCAAAATGCCTGTCATATAATAGGTACTTTATAAATGCTAATTGAATGAGTGATTTACATATGGTAACCACTCAGATTCCATATAACACCTTTCTTACACTTTTTTACTAGACTTTATAGCATATTGCATTAAAATTATTTAAATATAGATACTCAATTTTAAGTTCTATGAGGTCAGGGATTTTGTCTTTTTCATACTTAGCAAATATTCTAAGAGCTAGCTAACACAGTGCTTCTAAACAACTAAGTGCTATTGAGGAAGTAGAATTAAATGAAGTTTTTCCTCTCTTTCTCCTCCAGAAGTGTGACAGATTTTGTGATATTATTGTATGGTATGCAATCCACCCAATAAATCCCAGAGATCTCTCAAGGTGCAGGGAGAAAGTTTATTCAATTCTCATGAGAAGTGGGCATTCATTCTCACCATATAGGGGGATGAAAATGAGGGCCCTAAGAGCTGACAGAAAGGGTAATATATAGGTTCCCTGACAACATTACTCCCCCCCACTCATTCTCATTGACTTGGAATGTGACTTTACATTCTAAGCATGAAAACTATAGCAAATGGGGAAGCAACACATAGATTCAAAATTTAAACAAAGATATTCCTTTTACTGACCCTGAGATATGTGCTTTCAACATATGAGCTGGGTAGATTGTCTGAGTCAGTCTGTTCTATGCTCTCCCCGAATTTTTCCCCCTCCCTATATCCTGGAAACTGTTTGCCAATGAATTAAGGTAGGGGAAAATAGGAACCTGATCCCATATCTTAGTTAATTTATAATTTTCCTTTTGAACAAATATCAAATTTTTTATTCACTATGAAGGATAATGTCCAGTACACATAGGCTAGATTTTTGGATGATGGACTTATTGCTGAATTCCAAGACTAAATACCCAAATTTCAGTAAGTCATTTGACAAAGGCTTTTACAAAATCCTCAAAGACAACAGGAAAAGCTGTGATTCAGATAATGATGTTAGGTGAATTTGTAACTTGTTGAATAAATTGAGATATATAATGTTCAAAAAATGTTCCTGGTTAAACCTCATATTGATTATTGTGTTCTGGATATATTTAGAAGGAGGCAAGCAGAGTGGAAATATTTAGCCCCAAAAAGAGAAGGCTGAGGGGGTATAGAACATAACTGATTTTGTTTATTTATTTATTTATTTATTAACAAATGATGGCCTAGTTTAGGGAAGAGAAACATACATTTTCTGTTTGGCAACATAGAGGTTTGGGAGATATTGCAAAGAGGAAGCCTTCAGTTTGAAGGAATGAAAGAATTCATAACAATTAGAGCTTTTATTAGTATTATTAATTATTATTATCATTATGAACAAGCTTCCTCAATAGACAGATGACTAGGACTCTTCAAGAAAAGGCAGGGAATATACTCTTTTATAAAAAGCATTCTTGCTATTGTATGGATTAGGATAGATGGTTTCTGGAGTTTCTTTCAACTTTTACATCCTCCCAAATACTGTTGACTAATAGCACCATGTCAAATTTGCGAGAGGTGAAAATTTTGTAAAGATGTAAACTATCCTAAAATGAAATGGCTGCCTTGTGGAGAGTAGGGAAGAATTTTTTCACTAGTAGTTTTTAGACAGAATTTATAGATTGTCGTAGAGGGGATTCCTATTCTGGTATGAGAAGGACTAGGTTATGTCTGATTTCCCTTTGGACGCTGATATTTGGTATTCTGGGACTTCAAAATCCGTGTTCTTTGACCACATGTTATCAAATTGGTAGTACGGATTATATTTATTACTGAAGAAAGTGAATGGCAAAACTATGACTGCCCATGATGAATTGTATGGAATAAATAGCATGCTACATGCTAATAGTTTCACTTTGAGCGTCTTTAGAGCAATGACTGGAACATGAAATAACATGGGAAGCCAAGGAATTGAAAATCTGGAGTGAATGAAATATTTTTTTGTCTTGGTGATTGAAAACCTCCATAAACTATCTGTCATGCCATAATTGTGTGCCTTCATACTTTTCCTTGGGTTCATCTCCCATGCCCAGAGCTACTTAATTACATCTCCAGAATCAGCTTTCCTATTTTTCCTTTACACATTTCTGCCCTCACTGAATGTCATCTGCTTAATTAAGTGTAAATGCATTTGAAACCCATTTCCACAGAGTCAGAGACTAACAAAATCTGTAAATGAACTAATAACATCATTTTGACAAATTTGGGAATTTGAAAAATAGAGAAAGTTCTTCAAGAGAATATCATGCCTTAGGTCTATAATCTGGACACTGATGCTTTTATTGTCATATGTGTTGCCGTTAAAAGTGCCATCATTTGTTATCTTTTCCAGAATTATACAGTGTCAGCACAGGAAATGAATGCAAAGTTCATCTAACTATTTTTTACAGATGTCAAAAGTGAAGTCCAGAGTATTGTAGTGGAAGCAACATTGGATATATATCTAAATATTCACAACAATACTTTTTGTGATAGCAAAGAAATGGGAACAAAACTGGCATCCATTTATTGAGGAATGGCTGAATAATGTGGTATGTGATTATATTGCATTATTATTGTGCTGTAAAAAAGTGATAAATATGAGAAATTCAGAAAAACAAAACAATTTTTTCATCTGAACTTAGGCATTGTAATATATAGGTATACCTTAGACAAATTGTGGGTTTGATTATAGATCATCAGTAAAGCAAATATTGGAATAAAGGGAAACATAGACATAAAACAGTTTTATTTACACCATGCTGTAGTCTATTGTGTATGTAATAGTATTGTCTAATCCCTTCCCCCCCAGCCAAAGTATATTCATTAATTAAAAATACTTTATTCTTCAACAAATGCTAACTATAATCTGAGACTTTAGTGAATCATAATTTTTTTTTTTTGCTGGTGGAAGGTCTTGCCTTAATGTTGATGACTTCTTACTGATCAGGGAAGTGTTGCTGAAAGTTTCTTAAAGTTTCTTAAAATGAGGCAACAATGAAGTTTGGTATTTATTTACCCTTCCTTTCACTTGAACACTTAAGAGGCCATTATTGGTTTATTAATTGGCCTATTTTCAGTATTGTTGTATCTTAGGGAATAGAGAGGCTTGAGATAAAGGAGAGAGATGCTAATTGGGAATCCAGTCAGTGGGGCAGTTTCAATACACACATTTATTGATTGTTTGCTCTCCTGTATGGATGTAATTCATGGTGCCCCCAAATAATTACAATAGTAATAGTTACAATCATAAAGCTCACTGATTATAGATAACCATTAACAGATATCATAATAATGAAAAGCTTAAAATATTGTGAGAAGTAAAAATAATATTACATATAGACATAATGTGAGCGAGCACACGCTGTTGGAAAAATGGTGCTGATACTTTGTTCATCTCAGGGTTGTCACAAACCTTCAATTGATAAAAAATGCAACATTTGCAGAGCATTGTAAAATGAAATACAATTCAATGAAGTATGCCTTTAAAAATAATCAGAAAAAATAACAGCTGCATTTATATGTACTTTAAGAGTTACAGACTGTTTTACATATATTATCCCATCTTATCTTCAGAATAGCTCTATGAAGTAGGTTTGTATTATGCTGTTATTTATACTCTTTGCCTCAAATCTCTTGTCACCATAATCTGTCCAACACTCACCTGTCAAAGTGATCTTTGTAAAATTCAGTGTAATCATTTTACTCTTCTTTCTCATACTCAATAAACTCCAGGGGCTCCCTTTTGTCTCTGGAATTAGGTGCAGCAATGGCAATTTTAATATTCATACTTCTTCTAATCCCTGCCTTATCTTTTGTGACTATTGGCTCCATTCTCTGATAAATGTTCCGTAGTGGTGCAGTCAGCATAGCAGGGGAATACCTTTAGATTTTGTGAGATTTTATAGGTATCAGTAGGACATACTGCTTATTCAATGGCTCTCCATTATTTTCACCATCTGACTAGCAACCTTCTTCAGTCATATATATATATATATATATATATTTGATAGCATTATAAATGCCACTCTTTTTACAGTTTTTTAATGGTATCAAGCTGTAACCCAAAATATATCTTTCCATGTTCTTTGGGGAAGGAACAGTTGAGGGAAGGAAATGAGCATTTATGTGATGCCTACTGGCTGCCAACAACTGCTAACTAAGCATTTTACACATAATAATCTCATTTGTTTCTTGGTTATCTGCAATCTTGCTTCAGAAAATTAATTTCTGTGTGACCCGAGATAAGTCACTTAATTTCTCTTAGCATTTTTTTCATCATCTATAAGATAGAGATAACAATAGCATCTATCTCACAAAGTTATCATAAGGCTCAAATTAAGTAATTTTCTTTTTTTAAATTTTATTTTATTTGCAAAACATATGTATGGGTAATTCTTCAACATTAACCCTTACATAGCTTTCTGTTACAAATTTTCCCCCCAACTCCCCACCCCTCCCCTAGATGGCAGGATATCCACTACATGTTAATTATGTTAAAATACTTGACAGATCGAATATATGTATACATATTTTCACACTTATTGTTGTGCAAGAAAAATCATATCTACACAAAAGACATATCAGATAAAGGAAACACAATGTAAGGAAACATCAGTCGAGAGTATGAGAATGTTATGTTGTGGTCTACATTTCACATCCCTCTCTCTGGGTGTATATGGCTTTCTTCAGTGAACAACTGGAAGTGGTTTGAAACATTTCTTTGTTAAAGAGAGCCATGTCCATCAGAATTGATCATCATGTAATACTGTTGTTGCCGTATATAATGATCTCCTGGTTCTGCTCATTTCACTCAGCATCAGTTCATGTAAGTCTCTCCAGGCCTCTCTGAAATCGTCCTGCTGGTCGTTTCTTACAGAACAATAATATTCCATAACATTCATATACCATAATTTATTCAGCCATTCTCCAATTGAAGGGCATCTATTCAGTTTCCAGTTTCTATCCACTACAAAAAGGGCTGCCACAAACATTCTTGCACATGTGGGGCCCTTTCCTTCCTTTATGATTTCTTTGGGATATAAGCCCAATAGAAATGCTACTGGGTCAAAGGGTATACACAGTTTGATCACTTTTTGAGCATAGCTCCAAATTGCTCTCCAGAATGGCTGGATCCGTTCACAGCTCCACCAACAATGTATCAGTGTCCCAGCCTTCCCACATCCCCTCCAACATTCCTCATTAACTTTTCCTGTCATTTTAAGTAATTTTCTTAAAGTATTTTTTACCAATCTTAAAGCACTATATAAGTGTTTACTCCTACAAATTGTATTCTTCCTTCTGTTTTTCCCTCTCCCCCTCCCCTCCCCCCCTTTCCCCCTGCCCTTCCCTTTCCTTCTCCCCTTCCCTCTCCCTCTTCCTCTCCCTCTCTCTCCTCCTTCTCTTCCTTTTTCTCCTCCTCCTACTACTTGTGATGTACATCTTTGAGCCATAAGAAGTTGTTGCTTATGTTGAGCCTCTGAAATAACTTCCAATTCTACATCTCCAGCCCTTTGATTCTTTATAGTAGATTTGGGGGAAGCATGGAGAAAAGACTGAAAGCTTTAGGTGAAAGATCACTAACC
Organism: Myrmecobius fasciatus; assembly: GCA_023553655.1. Lineage (NCBI taxonomy): Eukaryota > Metazoa > Chordata > Mammalia > Dasyuromorphia > Myrmecobiidae > Myrmecobius > Myrmecobius fasciatus. The sequence continues at coordinate 29,483 of JAJPUD010004338.1, forward strand.
TTATATGTTCTAAGTTTGCTCATATGTAAAATAGGAGTGGAGGTGGGACAGAAAACTAGATATCATCTACGGTCTCTTCTAATTCTAAATCTATAACTCTATGATCCCTGAAGGCATTCTTGATGATAATGTTAGAAGGAGCACTCAGATTTTAGCAAAGGACATTACAAAATGGACCATGATAATTCACTAAAAATCCAGAGAATATAAGATAACTACTGTGTTTAATTTTTGGTTGGCTTTAAATTGATTCAGCAAAGCAAAAACATTGCATTAAAGGCTTTCAAAAAGTTGTCTCCAATGCATATAATAAACTTATGTGTGTATGTAACATCCCCTAGACAGAGATTGCAGATGTACAATGAGCTGGGCCTGCACTAGAAGAATTGCAGGGAAAACTTTCAGTTTTCTTTAGGAAGTGGTACTGTGTATGTATGTGTATGTGAAGTAGAAAGACAGCTCTTAAGGATGTTTGAAGTTAAAGTGCTTTATGATATTGAAGCAGAAGTGGGTAGTTTCTTGAAAAAAAAAAGAAAATTTCCAGAATTGTATTTCTAAAGGAGAAGAGAGAAGCTAAAAGAGAAAATGGATTTCTTAATAAGATGTAGGTAATCAGGACCATCTTTTGAGTAAAAAAAAGTTAATTAGGGAAAAAAAACCACAAATCGATTCATAGGCAGGAGTGATGTTGGTATGACTTAAAAGGTGTTGAGGGCTAGAGATGAAGCAAAATAGGACACAAACTTTATTTATAGAAACAAAACATGGACTAAAAGTGAAGTGGGAAAAATTTGCTAACAAGCAGTTGTCTTTAAAATACTTTTTAATCTTACATATAGACCATTGACTTTTTACTTATATTAGAAAATCTTCAAATCAAAGAAGATAATTAAGATTATGCCTTTATTTTTTTGTGATTGTAATGAACAATGAAAAGAATTCCATTAAATGATGAATAATTTTATAATAAATTTGAGTCATGTGGTCATGCAGTCTCTGGCCTTATGGATAATGTCATGGGGTAACAAGGAAGTAAAAATCCTGCTTGAGTTGAGGAATCCTGCTTGAATTATTTCCTGTTCGTTAGAAAAGGGAAATATTAAAAACTGACATTGTCATAGTGTTTTACATTTTAAATTTCTTTTATATGTATATATATATGTATATATATATATATGTTTTTTTTTTGCTGAGGCAATTGGGGTTAAGTGACTTTCCCAGGATCACGCAGCTAGGCAGTGTTAAGTGTCTGAGACCAGATTTGAATTCAGTTCCTCCAAACTTCAGGGCTGGTGCTCTATCCACTGTGCCACCTAGCTGCCCACAAGTTAAATCTCTTTAATAGAACTAATGAGAAATGAGTTTCTCAATTCCCAGAAAAGAATAAATAATATTTTAATGTGCATGGATAAAGGTACAGAGAAAAATTATAAGTGCCTCATCCAAAGTTATACTGCTTGTAAATTAAAGAATTTTGACTTGAACACAGTTCTTCTGATGGCAGAGTTTAATCTTTTCATTTTATTCCACATTGTCTGTGTGGGATCTCAAATTTCTATGCAAGATTAGAAACAGGTTCTGGAGAGCTTATTTTAAGCCAATACAAATAAAAAATTTAAGACTGGGGTTGGCCATCCCAAAAGGTTATTAGTATATCCTTTCTAGAGATATTCATACCTAGACTAGATAATCACTTGTTGAGTTCAGATTTTTGTTTAAATAGAGATTTGAGGTAACTTGCTGACTTTGAGAGTCTATCCCCAAAGTTTTAATGTAGAAAACTTAAAACTGTTCATAAGATTTTGGGTATACCCTGTATATACCACCAAATTATTCAAAAGCCATTTTACTTTGGACTTTGAAATACATTGTTAGGCACATATTCACCCCTGAATTTATCTCCTCATCCTAATTCTCTGCCTTACATTTCATCACTTAGATACAGATTTAATTTATTCACACTGTATGGGCAGTGTGGAGTAAATGGTCATTAGAAAATAGAGCTGATTGACTTTCCATGCTACACACATAAGAGTTGGGTTTTTGATCCTAGTTTTCAATAATGGATAGGTATTTCTTGAGCACTTTCATTGTGTCCAGCATTGTGACAGGTAATCTGTGTCTGTGCCTGCATACAGATACAGAAGTCAGGCAATACAAAAGAAATGTCTGATTCAGTGATAGTTTTTGCTCAGAAGCAACCCATTTGAAAGTGCTTTTAAGTTGTCCTGATAAGACAAATTGTTTATTGTTTCTGAATTTAATACATTGTTATAGCTCAAGTGTTATCACACGATACAGTAGTTTGCTTGTTAAGATAACTGTATTGTCTAGTTGTCATTTATGAAAAGACAGGAGATATAATTGCCATTTTGTAAAGAACTAGATTGTGATTCCCAGAAAAGCTAAGAAAGTGATTGACAAGTAGCAGAAATTACAACCTAGACCTCTTGACTCCACTAGTTGGTTGCCTTCTATGTTACAGTAATAATGAGGTATAGAGTTATCAAGCTGCCCAGTAGGGATGATGGGTTTTAATGTCAGAATTCTAGGATCTCAGGTGAAAGTTTGCAGGGTAATGGATTTAAATTAATTCCCAATGTTGTCTATGAAACTGACCTAGCACCAGTGCTCATGACTTGGACCTTGATTTTCACTTGCTCTTTTTCTTGATAAAACATACCCTTTTCCTGTGGCCTTTTAATTTTTATGTACATTTTTATGGCACTCTTTTATAGATTTTATAGATTTATAGATGAGTATTGACATAGTAACTTTTGAATTTACTACTTTCAAACAAATTTTGCAAATAAAACTAATAAGTTGGTTGACTGGAGATACAGAACAGCATCTGGTACATCAGTGATTGGGTCTCTATACTTAATTTTTTTTCTCTTTACTATATCAACTGATGGTACTTATGTTTAGAAGGAATTTTAATGAGACCAACACAACTTTATTAATGCCTTTTCTCCCTCATTTCACAAGTGAATGTGGTGATATATAATATCAAGCTAACCACTGAATATGGAGTTGACATGTAGTTTTTTTGTTCTTGATTTTATTGATTTCCTTTTCCTTGTTTGATACATTTTATTTCTTGCAAACACTTGTGATTCTTCGTTTTAAGTCAATTGCCTTATTTTTAAAAGTTTTTTTATTATAAAATATGACCTGAATCAATTAGCTAAAAGCTACAGATTATTTGAGAGCTTCTTTTTGTTTTTGTGAATGTTAAGATGCTATTGTTATTTTATTCACATCTTTTTTGATCATTTTATTTATTATCATTTTTCTTGTTGCCTTCCCCCACCCCCACTTCCCTAAAATATCCCACCAGTTATATATCCAACCTTGAGAGCTGGAAGTCAGGAACTAATAGTAAATCAGGGAAAAGTCATCCAGAGTAATGTAAAGCACAAACTTCATGTGCTCAGAGATAATTATTTATGAGTGAAAGTCTCATGAAAGTTCCCTCAAAACTGGTATTTGGCATTCTATCAATACACCTGAGAAATTAATGCCCTAGTGAGGTGGTGAAGCAACTATTATACCTGGGTGTCAAAGAAATCTTTAGGGTGGAATAGGGTTATTTTCATTATTATTATTGATTATTATTGTTGTCATCATCTGTTAGGTATAAAATTTTTATTGAAAGATTAACATATTAGCTTATGGAAAAATTTAAGTACTGACATTATTTTATACAATTAACACTCATTAAGATTTATCTAAACTTAGGGGCAGCTAGGTGGTGAAATGGATAGACCACTAAACCTGAAGTCAGGAGGACCTGAGTTCAAATCTGATCTCAGACACTTAACATTTCCTAGCTGTGTGACCCTGGGCAAGTCACTTAATCCCAATTGCCTCAGGAAAAAAAATTATCTAAATTTAATGAATAAAGTGTGGGATTTTTTAAATTCACCTCATTAGTTATTCACTTAATCTCTACTATGTGCAAGTTTCTAGGTGTTGGAGATATAAAAATGAAAAACATCTAGTTTTACCAACAGAGGGTTTCATTTTAATAGAGATACATATTACCTGGTTATATTGTTATTAATTTCTGAAAATTCATTGTATATGTATGAGTGAAGAAGCCATGGTAGCAAGCTTATAACAGCATTGAATTCATCTTAGCTCTGTGTTCTCCCTTAAAGATGTTTAACTTGGTAAAATTTAGCAAAAATAGCATTATTTAGGTTAACAAGTGATTGTTGTTAAGTCATTTCAGACTCTTCATAATGCAGTTTGGGTTTTCTTGGCAAAGATATTGGAGTGGTTTTCCATTTCCTTCTCCAGCTCATTTTATAGATGAGAAAAGTGAGTCAAACTAGATTAAGTAATTTGCCCAGGTTTACACAGCCTGTCACATAATCTGAGGCTAGATTTGTACTCAGGTCTTCATGACTCCAGCATGGGTGCTGGACCCAATTATCATTTAGTTGGAATTTTCCCATTAATTATACTTTTTACATGATACGCTGCTGACCATCCATCTGCCAGGAAAAGAAATAATTGTCATTCTGTTAAATATTTGAGGAGAGATGGGTGGAAATGTATTGTTTCAAGTAGTCCCCCCTTTGTATGAGAAATATAGGTGCTAAAAGGAATGGGAAAGGAATTTTTGCACATGAAAAGCTGATAAAATAACATGTGAAGAAATGCATCTTTTCTATAAAAAATAAGAGGAAAAAAACCCCAGAGGACTGGATGGAGGATAGAGTTTTTGGAGTTTTTTTTTGAGGGTAGAGTTTGTTGGGAATTGTGGTTCCCCAACTCATTTACATATTACTATGTTTTAGCATTTGAGAGGTTAGAATTCATAAATCTGGTGTTTGGAATTTATGGGAAAATTAAATAAGGATGTTTGGCTTCATAAAGTGACAGATTTCATGAGTTTTACTCCAAGGGAGAAATGAGTCACTCTAAGTCACCAAGTGGGAGATTGTTGAGTCATTAGGGGCAAGGAAGAAGCAAGAGAGGAGTTAATAAGATTACAGGATCAGTTAAGTTGTTTGCAGTAAGTGAGAAAACATAAACAAGAAGGCTTCAGATGCTGTTCTTTAAAGACTACAGATGACTGGAGGAGAAATAGCTTTTTGGATTAGTTTAGGAAAGTCTTGGGGGGGCTGTTCATTGAAGGAGAACTGAACTTTGCTACAATTTTAGCTATAGTTGGAGAGAGGTGAATTTTCTCAGAAGTGTTGGATTACCTTTATACCCTTCACTCCCATACTTTGAGACCAAAAAGTAATAGGGAAAGATAGATTTTGCATGTGTTGTGCTATAAACATATTCTGAGAGCTGACTGCATAATTCAGCATTCTGTTGAAGGGAGAAGAGGTTGGGCTTTTCATTGCTAGGTGAACCAAACAGTTTTGCTGTAAGCTCCTTTTTTGTCATAAGAAGATGCTGAGAACTAACTGGATAAAAAAAGAATTCTACTGAGTAAAGAATTATCTTGTCTGATCTATATTTCTCAGATATCCAAATTCAGTAGTTTTACAATTCTAAGACTTAAGGGGATTATTTTACATTATAATGTTAGGGCAGTTAGATAGATCTTAGAAAAACCTGAGTTCAAAACTGCTTTTAGACTCTAGTTGTGTGAGGTCTAAGTAAGTCACTTTAACCTTGAATGCTCAGTTTCCTAAACTATAAAATGAGCTGGGGCAGGAAATGGTGATTCATTTCAGCATCTTTGCTAAGAAAATGCGAAATGGAATCAAAAAGATTTGGACATAACTGAAAATGACTGAGGAACAAAAACCACAACAACATAATGTTCCATTGTTTCAGAATCCTCTTATGGGTGACTTATAAGTTAAAAGCATGACACTGTTTCTTCAGTGTGAAGGAAGAGATGAAAATATCTAAGAAACAAAAGGGAACACTTAGAGCAATGACTTTTTTGGTACAGATTGTTACTAAAAAGAATCAGAAGGATATTAAGGTCTCTGTGATGATAACAGAGATATCACTAGCTACCAAGGTATCCCAATTGATATTTAGGTAGCTCAAATCATTATAATTATACATGTGTGTGTATATATCTATATCTATATATCTATCTACATCTACATATATATATATATATATATATACATATATATATATATATGTGTGTGTGTGTGTGTGTGTGTGTGTGTGTGTGTGTGTATGCATGCATGCATTTTTGATTTATCAGTTTGACATTTACCTCTCTATAACTTCTACTCTCTAGGATCAAGCAGAATAAATGTGGTTCATCTTCTAAATCATAGCCTTTAAAACACCTAAAATGGTTACTGTATCCTGGATCTCCCCAGTTCCTCTCATGGCCCATATATAGATAACTGTAGTGTTCTAAGTCTTCTGAGTAATCACAGGTCTGGGCCAAAAGACAAACAGTTTATCATCACTCAAAGTTCTTTTGCCATTCTAATTGTCCTTTTATGGATATGCTCTTGTTTTTCATTGGCTTTCTAAAATGTGACAAAGAATTAAGTATATAACTATAGGTTTGGTCCAAAAAAGATAGTTTAGACTACAACTTCTTTTTTTTATTTATTTTTTTATTTTTTTTATTTTTTTAAGCTTTTTATTTGTATAACATATGTATGGGTAGTTCCCCAACCTTGATCTTTACAAAGCTTTCCAATACAAATTTTACCCCCAGTCCCCTCCCCTCCCCCAGATGGCAGGAAGTCCACTACATGTTAATAATGTTGAAATGCTTGAGAAGTTATGCAAGAAAAATCCTATCTACAAGAAAAAAAAAAAGAATCAGAGAAAGGCAACACAATGCAAGCAAATGTCAATAGAGATCATGAAAATGTTACATTGTGGCCCATATTTCATGTCCCTCTTTCTGGGTGTATATGGTTTTCTTCAGTGAAATAACTGGAGCTGGTTTGAGACAATTCTTTATTGCAGAGAGCCATGTCCATCAGAATTGATCATCATGTAATACTGTTGTTGCTGTGCATGATGATCTCCTGGTTCTGCTCGTTTCACTCAGCATCAGTTCATGCAAGTCTCTCCAGGCCTCTCTGAAATCGTCCTGCTGGTCGTTTCTTACAGAACAATAATATTCCATAACATTCATATACCATAATTTATTCAGCCACTCTCCAATTGATGGGCATCCCTTCAGTTTCCAGTTTCTAGCCACTACAAAAAGGGCTGCCACAAACATTTTTGCACATGTGGGTCCCTTTCCCTCCTCTAAGATCTCTTTGGGATATAGGCCCAGTAGAAACACTGCTGGGTCAAAGGGTATGCACAGTTTGACAACTTTTTGAGCATAGCTCCAAATTGCTCTCCAGAATGGTTGGATCCGTTCACAGTTCCACCAACAATGTATTAGTGTCCCAGCCCTCCCACATCCCCTCCAACATTCATCGTTATCTTTTCCTGTCATTTTAGCCAATCTGACAGGTGTGTAGTGGTATCTCAGAGTTGTCTTAATTTGCATTTCTCTGATCAATAGTGATTTGGAGCAACTTTTCATATGACTAGAGATGGTTTTAATTTCATCATCTGAAAATTGTCTGTTCATATCCCGTGACCATTTATTTATTGAAGAGTGGCTTGAATTCTTATATATATATGAGACAATTCTCTATATATTTTAGAAATGAGGCCTTTATCAGAACCATTGAATGTAAAGATGGTTTCCCAATTAGATGCTTCCCTCCTAATCTTGTCTGCATTTGTTTTGTTTGTACAGAAACTTTTTAACTTAATATAGTCAAAATTATCCATCTGGTGTTCAATTAGGAGTTCCAAGTCTTCTTTGGACATAAATTTGTTCCACCTCCACAGGTCTGAGAGATAAACTATATTACGTTCCTCTAATTTGCTTACAAAGTCCCTCTTTATATCTAGATCATGAACCCATTTAGATCTTATCTTGGTATGTGGTGTTAGGTATGGGTCAAGCCCTAATTTCTTCCACACTAGTTTCCAATTTTCCCAGCAGTTTTTGCCAAATAGAGAGTATTTATCCCAAAAGCTGTGGTCTTTGGGTTTATCGAACACTAGATTGTTAAGGTTAATGCCTAGGTTGTCCTGATAACCTATCCTGTGCCACTGATCCACTGTTCTATTTCTTATCCAGTACCAAACGGTTTTGATGACCGCTGCTTTATAATATAGTTTTAGATCTGGTACAGCAAGGCCACCTTCATCTGCCTTTTTTTTCATTAATCCCCTTGAAATCCTTGACCTTTTGTTCTTCCAAATGAACTTTGCTACTATTTTTTCTAGATCTGTAAAATAATTTCTTGGGAGTTTGATTGGTATGGCACTAAATAAGTAGATTAGTTTGGGTAGTATTGCCATTTTTATTATGTTCGCTCTGCCTACCCATGAGCACTTAATATTTTTCCAATTGATTAGGTCTGATTTTATTTGTGTGGAAAGTGTTTTGTAATTTAGTTAGTATAGTTTCTGACTTTTCCTTGGCAGATAGATTCCCAAATATTTTATCCTATCATCTGCTATTTGGAATGGAATTTCTTTTTGTATCTCCTGCTGCTGAACTTTGTTGGTAATATATAAAAATGCTGATGATTTATGTGGATTAATTTTGAATCCTGCAACTTTGCCAAAGTTGTGAATTGTTTCTAGTAGTTTTTTAGTTGAGTCTCTAGGGTTCTCTAAGTATACCATCATGTCATCTGCAAAGAGTGATAATTTGGTTTCTTCATTACCTACTCTGATTCCTTTTATCTCTTTTTCTTCTCTTATTGCTAAAGCTAACATTTGTAATACAATATTAAATAGTAATGGTGACAGTGGGCAGCCTTGTTTCACTCCTGATCTTATGGGGAATGGTTTTAGTTTGTCTCCATTACATATGATGTTTGCTGATGGTTTTAAATAGATGCTACTGATCATTTTAAGGAAAAGCCCATTTATTCCTATACTCTCTAGTGTTTTTAATAGGAAAGGGTGTTGGATTTTGTCAAAGGCTTTTTCTGCATCTATTGAGATAATCATATGGTTTTTGTTAATTTGGTTATTAATATAAATAATTATGCTGATAGTTTTCCTAATATTGAACCAGCCCTGCATCCCTGGTATAAATCCTACTTGGTCATAGTGTACTATCCTGGGGATGACTTTCTGTAATCTCATTGCTAAAATCTTATTTAAAATTTTTGCATCAATATTCATTAGGGAAATTGGTCTATAGTTTTCTTTCTGTTTTTACCCTACCTGGTTTAGCTATCAGCACCATATCGGTCTCATAGAAGGATTCTGGCAGTATACCTTCTGTCCCTAATTTCTCAAATAGTTTGTGTAGTATTGGAATTAATTGTTCTTTGAATGTTTGGTAGAATTCACATGTAAATCCATCTGGCCCTGGAGATTTTTTTCTTAGGGAGTTGGTTAATGGCTTGTTCTATTTCTTTTTCTAATATGGGACTATTTAAATAATTTATATCCTCTTCTGTTAACCTCGGCAATCTATATTTTTGTAGATATTCCTCCATTTCATTCAGATTTTCAAACTTACTGGCATAAAGTTGGGCAAAGTAACTCCTAATTATTGCTTTAATTTCCTCTTCATTGGAGGAAAGTTCTCCCTTATCATTCTTGAGACTAACAATTTGATTTTCCTCTTTCCTTTTTCTTATCAAATTAACTAAAGGCTTATCTATTTTGTTAGTTTTTTCATAGAACCAACTCTTAGTTTTATTTATTAACTCAATAGTTTTCTTATTTTCGATTTTATTAATTTCTCCTTTTACTTTTAGAATTTCCAATTTGGTATTTAATTGAGGGTTTTTAATTTGTTCTTTTTCTAGTTTTTTTAATAATAAGCCCAATTCATTGATCTTTTCTTTCTCTATTTTATGCAAGTAAGCATCTAGAGATATAAAATTGCCCCTTAAAACCGCTTTGGCCGAATCCCACAAATTTTGGTATGTTGTCTCCTTATTGTCATTCTCCTGGATGAAATTATTGATTGTGTCTATGATTTGCTCTTTCACCCATTCATTCTTCAGGATTAGAATATTTAATTTCCAATTACCTTTTGGTTTATTTTCTCCTGGCCTTATATTGCACGTGATTTTTATTGCATCATGATCTGAAAAGGATGCATTTACTATTTCTGCCTTTCTGCATTTGATTTTAAGGTTTTTATGCCCTAATACATGGTCAATTTTTGTATAG